>CM070632.1:44327583-44687178 GCA_036346255.1 Ampelocalamus luodianensis | reverse complement strand
GCCGGGAGGAAGGATGGAGGTGGGACGGCTTCCGCGTCGTGGGGCATTCGTGATTGGGCGGCCGGCAGCGGCTCACCGAGCGCCGAACGGCGCGCAGACGGCGCGCCAGAGAACGGGAGCGCGGCTTCGGCTCTGCTTTGAGCAAGAAGAAGGTGAGGAGTAGAATGGTGGGAAGGGGAAAGAGGAGGTGTGGGGAGCTCCTCTTATAGCCCTGGAGAGGAGGAGAGCTGATGGGGGCGCAGCATGGGCGCGGACCGGCGGAAGAGGCGGGTGCGTGGGATGGGATAGAGCGCCGTCGGGAGCGGCGGTTGTAGAGGCGTGTTGGTGACGGGACCTGTGGGGACCCCGGTAATTATCTCCACAAGAGCGAGATTAGACAAGGTCTTAGGGACATAATTACGGTCTCCTAAATGAATTCCAATTTAACTCTATCCAAGTGAGAGGCTTAGCGAACACCGAGCCTCAACGATCATGCGCGCTTGCTTTCTAGCGAGCGTTACATGATTGTCGATTCTCCTCGATTCAAGCACTACCTTTGGTGAGTTAAATGGGAATTATCAACAACGAGTATGACATATATTGGCTCCCAAGATCAACGACCAATATACTCATACCCTCACTCAACGTTGATTACATCCATACAACGCATACAACAAGAGATAAAAGACATACTGCATAATAGTTAAGGTCTACAGCTTATTACAAACGGCCGACCGGCCAAATTTAAAGTAGAGTATCAAGTAGCAGTGGAATTAAATAGATAAAGCAAAAGACCAGCAGTGGTATGCCCATCACCCATCGGCAGAACCGATCGGGTTAAATGGCAACACACTACCCATTAGTGTCACCCAAGTCAACACTAGCGAGATCGTCATAATCATAACCTTCCTCACCGAAAAGGCCAAAGAAGCATCCGGTCGAGTACAAGTGTACTCGCAAGTCTTACACAAATAAAAATAGTTATGCATAAGGGTCATTCAAAGGATGGCTCGTATTGGTTTAGTTTTGCGAAAAAGACGCAACAATTAATATCCTACACATACTAGTTTTTCATGTGCCCATTTAAAATCATATTTGAAGTAGACGTAAAACATGTAGTAAAGCATTTTAGTAATAAACAATTGAATCATACAAAGACCAAAGTGGCAGCCCACTTTGATATACTAAACACATGAACAACCCGTTCATGACGAATCCCGAGTTTAACCACAATTTTAATTAAAAGTCTAACAATAAGCAGCCACAAATTTCAAGCGGTTGTCCATAACCGTGGATACGGCTATTCGAATAGATTAATACCCTGCAGGGGTGTACTACTTTACCCACACGACTTGATTAGCCCGTAAGCCTCCAGAGGCCTCTGAAATAGCACACTTCCTATGGTATGCCTACGGGTAAATCAAGATACGCTCATTTTCAGCAAGAAAGCCCTATTGAGCTAAGTCCCCTTGTGAGATGGTTCCTTGCCTAGTACAAGCGTCGGATAGCACTTGCTAGGGGCTCACAAGTTATATTGGAAATACCGATGCAATCAAAACAAAAGAATTGGTGCTCCTTGCACACTATAAAGGATTACATCGGCTCCTCAAAGAACATAGGATTTCACTGGCCGCTATGCCCCTTACACCACCAAGGACTTAACACAATAAAACCTCCCCTACTTAACCATACTGGCCCCAACCCGCGTGTGGCAAAGACGAGTGTTGCTTGAACAAGAGGTACCCAAAGTTCGGTCCTCAATTGTCCGCACAAGTCCTTCCACTTACCCAATGCTCGTGCACAAAGCACCATCACTAACCAACACTTGTCCGACCAAATCTCATTTAAAAATGACAAAATTTTACTCATAAAACAGTTACAAAGATCTGAAGTAAAACATAAAGTAAGAGTTGTGTGTATCCCAAAACCATCGGGTTATTCTCGACGATCGAACTCACGTGTCTAGACTTGCATGGCTAAGCAATTCTATCACCCATAGTTCACACATCCTATCTTAAGCATATAGGAGTTGGCATAATTCAAGATTAACCTCAAGCATAGGACATATCTAAACTACACATCACAAAAATATTGACATAATCAAAATAGCATGCAAGCAATTATCATTGCACTAACTTAACCAAAACGGGATCAAATATGATGCAAAAGAAAGTTCAAATGATGCTTGCCTTGCTGGTATAGTAGCTGCTCGCTCTCAGAGCGTAAGTGTCGATGTCAATATGCTCGATCTATATAATTATAACATCAAATAAATACCGAGAAAACAACTCAAAACCAAAATGCTCAAAAATGCATGATTTTTCTACAGAGTTAGGTCATGATTTTAAATGATTTTTGGTGAAAGAATTATTTCATCTTAATTTAGCATGTGAAAGTTATAATGGTTTGAATTTCAGATTTCAATAAGTCGTCATTATGTAATTTAATTATGAAGTGAAATTTTGTAGAACGATGGCAGTACGTGGATCACATAATTAAATAGGCAATATTGCTATAAGTTAAGAACAGTTGAGTTTGTCCTTTTGGAGTTTTTATGATTTAGTTATTGATTTTCAAAGTTATCACTTTATATAGTATAAAAATAATGGACTTAAGGAGTATATTCTCCCAAAATAGTTTCTGTGATGAGAGTAAAGTGGAGACCATTTTTAGAATTAAGTTTACTGAAAATGAAAATTATCAAAAGTGGTCTCACTGTTTTTGGAGGTTCCAAGATTTACTTATGCATTTTTAAAGATTTCAGTCCATTTCCCTATTGTAGAGATAATGATTTTAATGAATAAATTTCCAATTAAAGCCCTCTGCTACAGAGACATGTATGAAACTAATTTTGATAGGAAGTCCATTAAGAATGTAAATTTCCAGAAGTGGTTTCATGTGATTTGGAGTTAAAATGATTTAGTTATGCATTTCTAAAGTTATAACTATTTCTGGTGCCAAGAATGGTTTTCGGATTTTATAACGCATTTACCGCTTTTCTCACCGAGGCTCAGCTAGCCACGATCGCCGCCGACCGGGCCCACTCGCCGCCCATCGCTAGGCGCGCGCACGCAGCGTTCTAGGGCGATGAGTTGCGAGCCGTTGTATCAAGATCCAACGGTCCATATTCGAGATGCAATAGGATCGTCCGAATGTCTCACAAATCCAGCCGCCTTTCACATCCGACGGTCCGATTAACTCCCTGCATTTAACTCGAGCACGTGTTTAGAGACTTGGGTCCACATGTCACCATCGTGGCTTTAACCAAAACGTTTCCGCTTTACGTGCGTGGCCCGCATGTAATAGACTCATCGCTTAAGACATCACTTAAATGCTAATGATTGAGTTTAACAGCTAATGACATGCTACAGTGACGGTCGGCGTACGACAACGGGATTTCGATCCCGCGCGCTTCACCGGCGGCTTGCCGGCGATCCCGGCCACGGCGGCGTGAACCAAGAGCATGGACAGATGGAGAATAGCAAGGCGCTCCTAATGGGAGTAGTCCCGACGATCGAGCCGCCCGAACGGCGCTAGCTAGCCGACGGCGAGCGGCAGACTAACATCGCAAAAGGAGCTACGCCGATTTGAACGCGTTTTGAGCAAATGGACACATGCTTATGCTCCTAGGGGGCATGAGGAAGCTACCTGAGCTAGGAGAGGGCCTGGAGAAGCTTGGGGATGGCTGGAGCAGTGTCGGCGCCGGAGAAGAAGTAGCGGCACAACACGACTTCACGTGGAGAAGATGATTGGAGAAACCCTAAGGACAGAGAATGGTTAAGGTAGCTCAAGGACCATATGAGAATGCTTCATGAGCAAAGAATTGAAGAATGGCTTACCAAAACGAAGTGGGAGAGGAAAGGTTGTTTCCCGGCCGAAAATGGTTCAATCTTCAAATCAACAAGATCCTGCCGTGCAAAGACCAAATCGATTGAGGGGAAAGTCTAAACAGACTAAAGAACACAAGGTGACGCGCAAGGTTTAGGTTAGTACCTCCTGGACACGAAGATGGCACGAGAAGTGTCCCTGTGGCGCTCAAAAGGGCCGAGCTCAAGATGCACCCGGTTACAAGCAAGAACAATAGCCGAGCTTAGCAAAAATGGAGATGGCATTGAACAGAAGAAAGGAGGAGCCACCGGATCGAGCTACCTGCACGGAGTTCCGCTAGCCTCCTCCTCTCTCCAACAGAGAAGAGGTGAGGGTAAAGGTGGGCATGGAGGGGTCTTAAGGCGAGAGACGTTAGGGTGAGGGCGGTGTGAGACGCCAAGCACGGGAGTGGTCACTGGGCGGTGGCGGGATGGCAGCCCCGACGCAGCAAGGCATCGCCGGCCGCGTGGCGAGGCGATCTCGCAAAAGCACCGAGAGGTTGAAGAAGAATCGACGCGGGCCCAACGCGCAGCGCGACTCAAGGCGTGGGCGAAACGGTGAGACGTGGCTTAAGGGGCGCCCGATCATAATCCGACGGCCAAGGTTTGGTGCGACTAGGTGGCTTGATCGAGTCGACTCGCCGGCCGGGCTCGCACTGATGAATAGTGCCGCACTAGGTTTAGGTTTGGGTTGACTGACATTTAATTTTGAAAACTCTACTTTGACCGAGGATTAAAAATAAAATAATATTCCTAAAATCATGAAATAATTTGTGGAGGTTCCTGGAATATATAGTTCCCATAAAAATTATAAAACCCTACTGCTCAATATATAGTTTGTGATATTTAACTTCAAATATGTTGTATGTCTATGGATGTCGTTTGAATTTTAATGAGGTTCAAACTAGTCCCAAAATTTTGGAAAATTATATTAATTCATGATAATTAATTTAGTATTTGAATAAATTGGTTCCAGATGATGATCACAACTTTTTATCACTGATTTGAATTGAAATTCAAATTTGGAGGGTAGGTTCTTGTTTTTAACAGATTTTCCAAGTGCAATAAGTTATTAAATGATTTGAATTTAATAATGCATGCTAATGAAATACATATTAATCCATTTTAATTGTTGGGGCTGTGACAAACCTCCCCCCCTTACAAAAGATCTCGACCCGAGATCTGGGTGGAGAAGAATTAGAAAGTCTTCATTAGAAGTTCTAATTTATGTTGTCTTGATTTCCTTCAAAGATAGTGTTGACAGGTTATAATTTACATTAATATGTTTTACCTTTCCTTTCTTGATACGAAGGCACTTCATGCAGAGAAGAGTTCTGGATATGTTGCTCGATCCGGTCTTCACGCTCCCAAGTTGCTTCATTCTCCGTGGTTGCTCCATTGAACCTTGACGAACTTGATGTTACGATTCCTAGTCTTACGCCGGTTTCCTCAAGGATACGAATCGGGCTCTCGATAAGATAGATCGGGTTGCAAGTCGAGTTTATCCAACTCGGCCGCCTCCTGGGACTCAAGACATTTCTTGAGTTGGGAGACATGGAAGACGTTATGCACGTCTGAGAGTGATGGTGGCAACTCCAGCTGGTATGCCACCGATCCCAACTTAGCTAGGATACGAAAAGGTCCAATATAGCGAGGTGCTAATTTACCTTTGATTTGGAAACGACGAACTCCTTTCATAGGAGAGACTTTAAGATAAACATTATCGTCCACTTCGAAACTTAACTCGCGACGACGACGATCGGCATAAGACTTCTGACGTGATTGAGCCGTCCTAAGTCGTTCACGAATGACACGAACTTGTTTTTCAAAGATCTTCCACCAAGGTCGGGCCATAGAATGGCCTCTCACCGCTTCGACCAGTTCAAAGCGTTCTACAAGCTCTCCCATACAATGCTTCAAGGGTGACATTTGAATGCTCGATTGAAGTCGTTGTTGTAAGAGAATTCGCAAACGGTAAACATTTTTCCCAACTATCGTTTGAGGACAATACGCAAGCCCTGAGAAGATCTTCCAAAACTTGGTTTACCCTCTCATCGTCCATCTGCTTATGGGTGGTAAGCGAGCTAAAAGATAGATGGTCCCCATTGCTTTATGTAAGCATTCCCGAAATAGGATGTGAATTGAGGGCCTCTATCGTAAACTATCACTTTGGAACACCGTGGAGACAAACAATTCTTGCAATGTAAAGCTCCGCTAACTTGTCCCCACGGTAGATGGTCTTGACAGAATGAAGTGAGCAACTTTCACAAACGGTCCACAATTACCCATATAGAATCAAATCTAGCTTTAGTTCTAGGAAGGCCGTGATAAAATCCATGCCAACTTCTTCCCATTTCCACCGGGAATGGGCAGGGATCTAGAGTGCCGATGGCTTCAAATGCTCACCTTGACTCTTTGACATAGATCGCACTCGCCACATACTGCGCAACGTGTCGCTTCATTCGGCTCCACCACGCCTTCTTTTTCAAATCTTGATACATTTTCGCACTCCTGGGTGGATAGAGAATTTTGAGTTATGAGCCTCCTTGAGAATCAATTCTCTCAAGTGGCGATCAAATGGTACCACCATACGGTTTCCAAACCATAGAGTACCTTGTGCATCTTGCTTAAAACATTTAGCCTTGCCTTGTTTCATTAGTTCTAAAATTTGAGCCACTTCCGCATCAGTTTTCTGGGCTTCTCTAATCTGGTCCTCAAGTGTGCAAGTCACACTGAGGGCTGCAAGCGAACCTTCTTCAACTATCTCCAGGTGTAGGTCTTGCAATGCAGCACATAAGCCTGCAGAAAAAGGAGTTACCGACAAACAGTTGCATTGAGATTTTTCTCGCTCAAGGCGCCGCCACGACATTAGCCTTCCTGGATGGTAATGGAGTCCCATATCGTAATCTTTAATCAACTCAAGCCATCTTCTTTGTCTCAAGTTCAGGTCGGCTTGGGTGAAAATATATTTAAGGCTTTTATGGTCGGTGTAGATCTCGCAACGATTACCGATGAGGTAATGTCGCCAAATTTTCAAGGCATGAACTACAGCCGCGAGCTCTAGGTCGTGTGTGGGATAATTGGCCTCATGAGGCCTCAATTGCCTCGATGCGAGGCCACCACTCGTACTCTTGCATAAGCACACAACCGAGCCCATGGCGAGATGCATCACAAGAGATATCAAAGCTCTTATGAATGTCCGGCGTAACAAGCACGGAGCTTCGTCGCATTCTTTCGTGGTTTGGAAGCTTTGCTCGCATTCTGCATCACTCAAATTTCTTTTCTTTCTTTAGAAGTTGGGTCATAGGCTTCGTGATTTTTGAGAAATTCTTGATGAACCTACGGTAGTATCCCGCAAGTCCAAGAAAACTACGAATGTCGGTGACGCTCTTGGGTTGCTTCCATTCAAGGACATCTCGTACCTTACTAGGATGAACAATGACACCGCCTTAGATAGGATATGTCCCAAGAAACTAACCTCTCAAGCCAAAACTCACATTTGCTGAATTTGGCGTACGGTGATGGTGGCGGCTTTTCTAACACTAGTCTCAAGTGTTGCTCGTGCTCAAGATCGACTTAGAGTATATAAGGATATCATCAATGAAAACCACTACAAACCGATCCAAGTATTCCATGAACACCGAATTCATGAGGTTCATGAAATAGGTCAGCATTGGTCAAACCAAATGACATGACCGTGTACTCGCATGCACTGTAACGAGTAGAGAAGGCGGTCTTCTAATGTCCTCGGTTCTAACTTTAACTGATGGTAGCCTAATCTCAAGTCAATTTTGGAGAACACCGAGCTCCACTAAGCTGGTCAAATAGGTCATCGATCCGCTGAGCGGATACTTGTTCTTGATGGTGACCTCATTCAACGGACGGTAGTCAACACACATCCGTAGACTCTTGTCTTTCTTCTTGACAAAGAGAGCCGCATCCCCAAGGCGAGGAGCTAGGCCTGATGAAACCCTTGTCTTGCAACTCCTTAAGTTGTTCTTTCAATTCAGCTAGCTCATTGGCGGCATCCGATACGGCCTTTTGAGATGGGCGCGATGCACGGATGCAAGCTCAATGATAAACTCTACCTCTCGGTCGGGGCATGCCCGAAGTTCTTCAGGAACACATCGGATACTCACTCACCACCGAACCTCTCTATCTTGAGGGAGGTACTCACCTCTAAGGCATAAAGGTGAGAACTACCCACTAAAGGTGCAAAGACTACCGGATGTCGTCCTCGCTAGTCACCAAATAGACCGTTGGGCACAATCAATCTTCCCCGATTCTTAGATAACCAATCCATCCCTAAGATAACATCGATGCCCACCGAACTTATCACTATTAGGTTTGCTTTGAAAAGTTAACATTTTGTATTTCATATTTTACGCCCTCGCAGACTTGATCGGCGAGAAAACCGACTCGGGACCAATATGATAAGGTGGGTGTAGTGTATGTATCTTGAATTGGTTAATTTCAGCATACTCATTTTTAATAAATGAATGAGATGCTCCGTAATCAAATAGAACGGATGCGAGTGACATGAATTAACAAGTAGTGTACCTAGCACGACGTCAAAGCGCTCGTCGCCTCCTCTGCCGAGACGTGGTTGACGCGACCACGTGCATGCCGGGTGGAATAGGTGCTGCTCTCTCGTGGTGGTGGCGGTGGCCTCACCGAGCCGGGCCGGTGGTGCCGGAGCAGAGTACGCCCGGCATCCTCGCCGCTGGCGAGGCATCATGGCATAGTGGCCCCGACGCCACGGAAACAAATGACGCCGCTTGTATGCCCCGCCATCAGGTTTCGCCCCGCCGTGCCTTCGAGCCGCCGGTGGAGAAGGTCGTGGAGGTACCACAGAGACCTCGATGGTGCTGGCCGGGGCACGAGGTGCTCGAGGTAGTCTGGCGTGGCACGGAAATCGCCACTCGCCATCGCTGTCTCAAAGCCTTCCTCCTCTTCTCGACTCATCCACCGTCATGCTCTCATGCTCCACCACTATCGCCTTGTTGACCGATCCGAAACTCCTCAAATCATGTGCGCTAAGACAAGCCGCAACTCCTCTAATACCCATGAAAGAACTCGTTCGCAACGAGCGCCCGCCGAGACGCCGTCCGAGCATACCGCCAAGTAGTTGAAGTCATGCGTGTACTCGGTGACGGTCCCGCCCTGCCTCAAGGCAGGAACTGCTGCCGCTTGATAAGCGGACTCCTCCGTATATGGGCCTCCTTAACGCATCCCGAATTCGTCCCAAGTCGACGTGACCAGCGGCCGCATGGCGAATAACTATCCCACCATGTGCTCGCCGCACCGCCAACCGATAGGCGGCAAACAAGACTCTCTCAACCCCGCACACCGCGGTATGTTCGCCTTCTTCTCAATGTTGTGCAGCCGGTCCTCTCGCTTCCATCGGGTCCTTGCCGCCGCAAATGTCGGAGGGTTGGTCCGCTGAACTCAGCCGAGACCTCCGGACGCCGGTGCGGGCAGCCTCTGTCCGAACGGGAGCCGGAGCGGTGTTGCGCACGATCGCCTCAAGCATCCGGTCCGTCCATCCGGTTGCGCCAATCATCATCATAAACTCGACCATGGATGGCGGCGGAGGGAGCACCTCTCAGCGGTCCACCCTACCGACGATCGCCGAGAGGGCTCGCCATGCCCGATGGTGGCTGCTGGGATGACCGCCCTCGATCGTAGAAATCGCCGAGGTGCTAGGCGTGGTGCCCTAGATGGGGATGGGAGCCTCACGCACGGGGCTCTCGATCGCAGAGTCGGTCCCTGTCATCCTGTATTGGACAAGGATGGTTAGTAAATTAAGACAAAAGCCATTACTTGGCTTTACATGCACAATCAATATCAAAAGCAAGAAAATTGTAACATCAAATGGAACACCGAACATTAATCAACATAAAACCGAATCGATACAACGCCAGACATAAGCGCGCAGCTTAAGATCACAACTGAAATAGTAGTTTTTGCAAATGAAACATAACGGTTCAACATCTACTACCCTATTACATAAACCTAAGGATACAAGCTCAAACATAGAGCTCCCTGCCCTAACAGCCTAGATATTATTCCGGTCAAAGTTCACCGAAAGTCATCGAAAGGTGGTATCCAGGGATCCTGTGTCTTCGGGTCTCCGGGTTGGTAAGGCGTAAGGGGATCCTACGCCGATGATATGGCCTCCTACTTGGGAAGACGATAGTCCGTGGCGCAGAAATGTACGGTGAAACCTCATTAGCGCCATACAAAGACATCCGACGAATGAGCCTCATGTCATGCATAAGTCAGAATGCTCCTAAGCTATAATGAGACGACGACGCGTCTCCCATAACTCATGCATCATGCAGCGATGCATTTGGTCCAAAGACGTGAACCAATCTCGCCAATCGCTCGACTTGGGGTCCTCCCAAACGGATCCTAGCAAACGAGTTCACATCCCCGCGCGCGCGCGCATCGAAAAGTGATCATATGGGGTGGGCTAACTCGCCGTCGTAGCGAAGACGACTCATGGCCACCAAAGCCACTTCTTGTAACGCCATGGCCTCAAAAGTACCACGCGCCTGGAAGCGGTAAGGTATGCTCCCAGTAACTTGTCTAGCAACGATATCGATTACTGCCATAAATTCCTCCATCTCAGGTCCTCGATCACGGCGGTAGATGGAATAAGTGGGCTGATATGTGAAGTTCGCCCTCCACATCATATCTCGTAGCAAAGCCGGGTATCCATCCACTCCTTCCGCTTGAGTTTCCCGGACAAGGTACTGAGGGTTCATCTAAAGGCAAGAAGGCAAGGTAAGTCAGTTTCATAAACCAAAACAGGATCAGGAGAGGAAAGATACTAAGATGGATAAGGAATAAAAGATATTCTCAACTTAAACTTTCTGAAAGTAATTTGATAATTTCAAAATATTTTGACTCTAGAAGGCTTACTAACTCGAACGCCAGTGCTACCTCTAACCTACAGTCAGTATGGCTCTGATACTAACGCTGTGGGGACCCCGGTAATTATCTCCATAAGAGTGAGATTAGACAAGGTCTTAGGGACATAATTACGGGTCTCCGGTAAATGAATTCCAATTTAACTCTATCCAAGTGAGAGGCTTAGCGAACATCGAGCCTCAACGATCATGCGCACTGCTCCCTTGCGAGTGTTACATGATTGTCGATTCTCCCCCGATTCGAAGCACTACCCTTGGTGAGTTAAATGGGAATTCATCAACAACGAGTATGACATATATTGGCTCCCAATATCAATGACCAATATACTCTTTCCCTCACTCAACGTTGATTACATCCATACAACGCATACAACAAGAGATAAAAGACATACTGCATAATAGTTAAGGTCTACAGCTTATTACAAACGGCCGACCGCCAAATTTAAAGTAGAGTATCAAGTAGCAAATGAATTAAATAGATAAAGCAAAAGACCAGCAGTGGTATGCCCATCACCCATCGACAACCGATCGGGGTTAAATGGCAAAGACACTACCCATTAGTGTCACCCAAGTCAACACTAGCGAGATCGTCATAATCATAACCTTCCTCACTGAAAAGGCCAAGCAAGCATCCGTCGAGTACAAGTGTACTCACAAGTCTTACACAAATAAAAATAGTTATGCATAAGGGTCATTCAAAGGATGGCTCAGATTGGTTTAGTTTTGCGAAAAGACGCAACAATTAATATCCTACACATACTAGTTTTTCATGTGCCCATTTAAAATCAGATTTGAAGTAGAAGTAAAACATGTAGTAAAGCATTTCAAGAATAAACAATTGAATCATACAAAGACCAAAGTGGCAGCCCACTTTGATATACTAAACACATGAACAACCCGCTCATGACGAATCCCGAGTTTAACCACAATTTTAATTAAAAGTCTAACAATAAGCAACCGAAATTTCAAGCGGTTGTCCATAACCGTGGACACGGCTATTCGAATAGATTAATACCCGCAGGTGTACTACTTTACCCACACGACTTGATTAGCCCGTAAGCCTCCGGAGGCCTCGAAATAGCACACTTCCTATGGTATGCCTACTGTAAATCAAGATACGCTATTTTCAACAAGAAAGCCCTATTGAGCTAAGCCCCCTTGTGAGATGGTTCCTTGCCTAGTACAAGCGTCGATAGCACTTGCTAGGGGCTCACAAGTTATATTGGAAATACTGATGCAATCAAAACAAAAGAATTGGTGCTCCTTGCACACTATAAAGGATTACATCGGCTCCTCAAAGAACATAGGATTTCACTGGCCGCTATGCCCTTACACCACCAAGGACTTAACATAATAAAACCCTCCCCTACTTAACCATACGGCTCCCAACCCGTGTGGCAAAGACGAGTGTTGCTTGAACAAAGAGGTACCCAAAGTTCGGTCCTCAATTGTCCGACAAGTCCTTCCACTTACCCAATGCTCGTGCACAAAGCACCATCACTAACCAACACTTGTCCGACCAAATCTCATTTAAAAATGACAAAATTTTACTCATAAAACAGTTACAAAGATCTGAAGTAAAAACATAAAGTAAGAGTTGTGTGTATCCCAAAACCATCGGGTTATTCCCGACGATCGAACTACCGTGTCTAGACTTGCATGGCTAAGCAATTCTATCACCCATAGTTCACACATCCTATCTTAAGCATATAGGAGTTGGCATAATTCAAGATTAACCTCAAGCATAGGACATATCTAAACTACACATCACAAAAATATTGACATAATCAAAATAGCATGCAAGCAATTATCATTGCACTAACTTAACCAAAACTGGGATCAAATATGATGCAAAAGAAAGTTCAAATGATGCTTGCCTTGCTGGTATAGTAGCTTGCTCGCTCTCAGTAGCGTAAGTGTCGATGTCAATATGCTCGGGATCTATATAATTATAACATCAAATAAATACCGAGAAAACAACTCAAAACCAAAATGCTCAAAAATGCATGATTTTTCTACAGAGTTAGGTCATGATTTTAAATGATTTTTGGTGAAAGAATTATTTCATCTTAATTTAGCATGTGAAAGTTATAATGGTTTGAATTTCAGATTTCAATAAGTCGTCATTATGTAATTTAATTATGAAGTGAAATTTTGTAGAACAGTGGCGAGTACGTGGATCACATAATTAAATAGGCAATATTGCTATAAGTTAAGAACAGTTGAGTTTGTCCTTTTTGGAGTTTTTATGATTTAGTTATTGATTTTCAAAGTTATCAGCCTTATATAGTATAAAAATAATGGACTTAAGGAGTATATTCTCCCAAAATAGTTTCTGTGATGAGGTAAAGTGGAGACCATTTTTAGAATTAAGTTTACTGAAAATGAAAATTATCAAAAGTGGTCTCACTGCTTTTGGAGGTTCCAAGATTTACTTATGCATTTTTAAAGATTTCACCATTTCCTATTGTAGAGATAATGATTTTAATGAATAAATTTCCAATTAAAGCCCTCACACAGAGACATGTATGAAACTAATTTTGATAGGAAGTCCATTAAGAATGTAAATTTCGAAGTGGTTTCATGTGATTTGGAGTTAAAATGATTTAGTTATGCATTTCTAAAGTTATAACTATTTCTGCGTGCCAAGAAATGGTTTTCGGATTTTATAACGCATTTACCGCTTTTCTCACCGAGGCTCACTAGCCACGATCGCCGACCAGCGGGCCCACTCGCCGCCCCCATGCTAGCGCGCGCGCGCAGTGCGTTCTAGGCGATGAGTTGCGAGCCGTTGGATCAAGATCCAACGGTCCATATTCGAGATGCAATAGGACGGTCCGAATGTCTCACAAATCCAGCCGCCTTTCACATCCGATGGTCCGATTAACTCCAGCATTTAACTCGAGCACGTGTTTAGAGACTTGGGTCCACACGCCGATCCATCGTGGCTTTAACCAAAACGTTTCCGCTTTTACGTGCGTGGGCCCGCATGTAATAGACTCATCGCCGCTTAAGACATCACTTAAATGCTAATGATTGAGTTTAACGGCTAATGACATGCTACGATGACGGTCGGCGCGACGACAACGGATTTCGATCCGCGCTTCACCGGCGGCTGTGCGGCGATCCCGCCACGCGCGGCGAACCAAGAGCATGGACAGATGGAGAATAGCAAGGCGCTCCTAATGGGAGTAGTCCCGACGACTGAGCCGGCCCAGAACGGCGGCTAGCCGACGGCGAGCGACGGTACTAAATACTGCAAAAGGAGCTACGCCGATTTGAACGCGTTTTGAGCAAATGGACACATGCTTATGCTCCTAGGGGGCATGAGGAAGCTTCCTGAGCTAGGAGAGGGCCTGGAGAAGCTTGGGGATGGCTGGAGCAGTGTCGGCGCCGGAGAAGAAGTAGCGGCACAACACGACTTCACGTGGAGAAGATGATTGGAGAAACCCTAAGGACAGAGAATGGTTAAGGTAGCTCAAGGACCATATGAGAATGCTTCATGAGCAAAGAATTGAAGAATGGCTTACCAAAACGAAGTGGGAGAGGAAAGGTTGTTTCCTACCAAAATGGTTCAATCTTCAAATCAACAAGATCTGTCGTGCAAAGACCAAATCGATTGAGGGAAAGTCTAAACAGACTAAAGAACACAAGGTGACGCGCAATGTTTAGGTTAGTACCTCCGGACACGAAGATGGCACGAAGTGTCCCTGTGGCGCGCTCAAAAGGCCGAGCTCAAGATGCACCGGCTACAAGCAAGAACAAGAGCCGAGCTTAGCAAAAATGGAGATGGCATTGAACAGAAGAAAGGAGGAGCCACCGACCGAGCTACCTGCAGGTGTGCGGAGCTCAGCTAGCCTCCTCCTCGGCCAACAGGAAGAGGTGAGGGTAAAGGTGGGCATGGAGGGGTCTTAAGGCGGAGAGACGTTAGGGTGAGGGCGGTGTGAGGCGCCAAGCACGGGAGTGGTCACCGGGCGGTGACGGGATGGCAGCCACGACGCGAAGGCATCGCCGCCGCGTGGCGAGGCGGCGCTCGCAAAGCACCGAGAGGTTGAAGAAGAATCGACGCGCGCCCAACGCGTAGTGACTCAAGGCGTGGGCGAAACGTTGAGACGTGGCTTAAAGGGGCGCCCGATCATAATCCGACGGCCAAGGTTTGGTGCGACTAGGTGGCTTGATCGAGTCGACTCGCCCGGTCGGGCTCAGACCCGATGAATAGTGCCAGACTAGGGTTTAGGTTTGGGTTGACTGACATTTAATTTTGAAAACTCTACTTTGACTGAGGATTAAAAATAAAAATAATATTCCTAAAATCATGAAATAATTTGTGGAGGTTCCTGGGAATATATAGTTCCCATAAAAATTATAAAACCCTACTGTTCAATATATAGTTTGTGATATTTAACTTCAAATATGTTGTATGTCTATGGATGTCGTTTGAATTTTAATGAGGTTCAAACTAGTCCCAAAAATTTTGGAAAAATTATATTAATTCATGATAATTAATTTAGTATTTGAATAAATTAGTTCCAGATGATGATCACAACTTTTTATTACTGATTTGAATTGAAATTCAAATTTGAAGGGTAGGTTCATGTTTTTAACAGATTTTCCAAGTGCAATAAGTTATTAAATGATTTGAATTTAATAATGCATGCTAATGAAATACATATTAATCCATTTTAATTGTTGGGGCTGTGACAAACCTCCCCCCCCTTACAAAAGATCTCGACCCGAGATCTGGGTGGAGAAGAATTAGAAAGTTTTCATTAGAAGTTCTAATTTATGTTGTCTTGATTTTCTTCAAAGATAGTGTTGACAGGTTATAATTTACATTAATATGTTTTACCTTTCCTTTCTTGATACGAAGGCACTTCATGCAGAAGAGTTCGATATGCTTTGCCGCATCCGGTCTTCACGCTCCCAAGTTGCTTCATTCTCCGTGTGGTTGCTCCATTGAACCTTGACGAACTTGATGTTACGATTCCTAGTCTTACGCTCGGTTTCCTCAAGGATACGAATCGGGCTCTCTCGATAAGATAGATCGGGTTGCAAGTCGAGTTTATCCAACTCGGCCGCTTGCTGGGACTCAAGACATTTCTTGAGTTGGGAGACATGGAAGACGTTATGCACGCTCGAGAGTGATGGTGGCAACTCCACCGGTATGCCACCGATCCCAACTTAGCTAGGATACGAAAAGGTCCAATATAGCGAGGTGCTAATTTACCTTTGATTTGGAAACGACGAACTCCTTTCATAGGAGAGACTTTAAGATAAACATGATCGTCCACTTCGAAACTTAACTCGCGACGACGACGATCGGCATAAGACTTCCGACGTGATTGAGCCGTCCTAAGTCGCTCACGAATGACACGAACTTGTTTTTCAAAGATCTTCCACCAAGGTCGGGCCATAGAATGGCCTCTCACCGCTTCGACCAGTTCAAAGGCGTTCTACAAGCTCTCCCATACAATGCTTCGAAGGGTGACATTTGAATGCTCGATTGGAAGCTGTTGTTGTAAGAGAATTCCGCAAACGGTAAACATTTTTCCCAACTATCAGAGGACAATACGCAAGCCCGAGAAGATCTTCCAAAACTTGGTTTACCCTCTCACCTGTCCATCTGCTTATGGGTGGTAAGCGGAGCTAAAAGATAGACTGGTCCCCATTGCTTTATGTAAGCATTCCCAGAAATAGGATGTGAATTGAGGGCCTCTATCAGAAACTATCACCTTTGGAACACCGTGGAGACAAACAATTCTTGCAATGTAAAGCTCCGCTAACTTGTCCCCACGGTAGATGGTCTTGACAGGAATGAAGTGAGCAACTTTCATCAAACGGTCCACAATTACCCATATAGAATCAAATCCAGCTTTAGTTCTAGGAAGGCCGGTGATAAAATCCATGCCAACTTCTTCCCATTTCCACTGGGGAATGGGCAGGGGATCTAGAGTGCCAGCTGGCTTCAAATGCTCAGCCTTGACTCTTTGACATAGATCGCACTCGGCCACATACTGTGCAACGTGCCGCTTCATTCGGCTCCACCACAGCTTCTTTTTCAAATCTTGATACATTTTCGCACTCTGGTGGATAGAGAATTTTGAGTTATGAGCCTCCTTGAGAATCAATTCTCTCAAGTGGCGATCAAATGGTACCACCATACGGTTTCCAAACCATAGAGTACCTTGTGCATCTTGCTTAAAACATTTAGCCTTGCCTTGTTTCATTAGTTCTAAAATTTGAGCCACTTCCGCATCAGTTTTCTGGGCTTCTCTAATCTGGTCCTCAAGTGTGCAAGTCACACTGAGGGCTGCAAGCGAACCTTCTTCAACTATCTCCGTGTGTAGGTCTTGCAATGCAAAGACATAAGCTGCAGAAAAGGAGTTACCGACAAACAGTTGCATTGAGATTTTCTCGCTCATAGGCGTCGGCCACGACATTAGCCTTCCTCGGATGGTAATGGAGTCTCATATCGTAATCTTTAATCAACTCAAGCCATCTTCTTTGTCTCAAGTTCAGGTCGGCTTGGGTGAAAATATATTTAAGGCTTTTATGGTTTGTAGATCTCGCAACGACATCGATGAGGTAATGTCGCCAAATTTTCAAGGCATGAACTACACCGCGAGCTCTAGGTCGTGTGTGGGATAATTGGCCTCATGAGGCCTCAATTGCCTCGTCGTAGGCCACCACTCGGCCGTCTTGCATAAGCACACAACCGAGCCCATGGCGAGATGCATCACAGTAGATATCAAAGCTCTTATGAATGTCCGCGAACAAGTACGGAGCTTCACGGGCATTCTTTCGTGGTTTGGAAGCTTTGCTCGCATTCTGTTGTCCACTCAAATTTCTTTTCTTTCTTTAGAAGTTGGGTCATAGGCTTCGCGATTTTTGAGAAATTCTTGATGAACCTACGGTAGTATCCCGCAAGTCCAAGAAAACTACGAATGTCGCTGACGCCTTGGGTTGCTTCCATTCAAGGACATCTCGCACCTTACTAGGATCAACAATGACACCGCCTTAGATAGGATATGTCCCAAGAAACTAACCTCTCAAGCCAAAACTCACATTTGCTGAATTTGGCGTCACAAACATGGTGGCGCGGCTTTTCTAACACTAGTCTCAAGTGTTGCTCGTGCTCAAGATCGACTTAGAGTATATAAGGATATCATCAATGAAAACCACTACAAACCGATCCAAGTATTCCATGAACACCGAATTCATGAGGTTCATGAAATAGGTCAGCATTGGTCAAACCAAATGACATGACCGTACTGCATGCACTGTAACGAGTAGAGAAGGCGGTCTTCTAATGTCCTCGGTTCTAACTTTAACTGATGGTAGCCTAATCTCAAGTCAATTTTGGAGAACACCGAGCTACACTAAGCTGGTCAAATAGGTCATCGATCCGCGGAGCGATACTTGTTCTTGATGGTGACCTCATTCAACGGACGGTAGTCAACACACATCCGTAGACTCTTGTCTTTCTTCTTGACAAAGAGAGCCGGGCATCCCCAAGGCGAGGAGCTAGGCCTGATGAAACCCTTGTCTTGCAACTCCTTAAGTTGTTCTTTCAATTCAGCTAGCTCATTGGGCGGCATCCGATACGGCCTTTTTGAGATGGGCGCGGTACCGGATGCAAGCTCAATGATAAACTCTACCTCTCGGTCAGGGGGCATGCCTGGAAGTTCTTCAGGGAACACATCAGGATACTCACTCACTACTGGAACCTCCTCTATCTTGAGGGAGGTACTCACCTCTAAGGCATAAAGGTGAGAACTACCCACTAAAGGTGCAAAGACTACCTGGATGCCGTCCTCGCTAGTCACTGAAATAGACCGTTGGGCACAATCAATCTTCCCCTGATTCTTAGATAACCAATCCATCCCTAAGATAACATCGATGCCCACTGAACTTATCACTATTAGGTTTCTTTGAAAAGTTAACATTTTGTATTTCAATTTTTACGTCCTCGCAGACTTGATCGGCGAGAAAACCGACCGGGACCGAATATGATAAGGTGGGTGTAGTGTATGTATCTTGAATTGGTTAATTTCAGCATACTCATTTTTAATAAATGAATGAGATGCTCCGTAATCAAATAGAACGGATGCGAGGACATGAATTAACAAGTAGTGTACCTAGCACGACGTCAGTGCGCTCTGTCGCCTCCTCTGGCGAGACGTGGTTGACGCGACCACGCATGCATCTTTGGGTGGAGTAGGTGCTGCTCTCGTGGTGGTGGCGGTGGCCTCACCGAGCCGGGCCGGTGGTGCCGAGCAGAGTACGTCCGGCATCCTCGCCGCTGGCGAGGCATCTGCGAAGCATAGTGGCCTCGACGCCACAAGTGGAAACAAATGACGCCGCTTGTATGCCCCGCCACCGTGGTCTCGCCCCGCCGTCTTCTTGCCGCCGGTGGAGAAGGTCGTGGAGGTACCACAGAGACCTCGATGGTGTTGCCGGGGCACGAGGTGCCCGAGGTAGTCCCGGGCGTGGCTCGAAAATCGCCACTCGCCACTGCCGCTCTGTAGGCCTTCCTCCTCTTCCTCGACTCATCCACCGTCATGCTCTCATGCTCCACCACTATCGCCTTGTTGACCGGATGCCGAAACTCCGAAATCATGTGCAGCTAAGACAAGCCGCAACTCCTCGACACCCATGAAAGAACTCGCTCGGCGACGAGCGTCGCCGAGACGCCGTCCGAGCATACCGCCAAGTAGTTGAAGTCATGCAGTACTCGCGACGGTCCGCCGCCCTCGTCTCAAGGCAGGAACCGCCGCCGCTGATAAGCGGCACTCCTCCCAGATATGGGCCTCCCGAACGCATCTCGACTCGTCCCAAGTCGACGCGATGACGGGCTGCATGGCGGAATAACTATCCCACCATGCGCCGCCGCACCGCCAACCGATAGCCGGCAAACAAGACTCTCTCAACCCAAAGACATCGCGCTATGTTCACTTCTTCTCAATGTTGTGCAGCGGTCCTCGCCTCCATCGGGTCCTTGCCGCCCGCAAATGTCGGAGGGTTGGTCCGCTGAACTCGCCGAGACCTCCGGACGCCGCAGGCGGGCAGCCCCTCTGTCGGAACGGAGCGGAGCGGTGTTGCGCACGATCGCCTCAAGCATCCGGTCCGTCCATCCGGTTGCGCTCAATCATCATCATAAACTCGACCATGGATGGCGGCGAGGAGCACCTCCTCAGCGGTCCACCTGCCGGGACGATCGCGAGAGGGCTCGCCATGCCCGATGGTCTTGGGATGACCGCCCCGATCGTAGAAATCGCCGAGGTGCTAGACGTGGTGCCCTAGATGGGGATGGGGAGCCTCGCGCGCAGGCTCCCGATCGCAGAGTCGGTCTGTCATCCTCGTATTGGACAAGGATGGTTAGTAATTAAGACAAAAGCCATTACTTGGCTTTACATGCACAATCAATATCAAAAGCAAGAAAATTGTAACATCAAATGGAACACCGAACATTAATCAACATAAAACCGAATCGATACAACGCCGTACATAAGCGCCCGTGCAGGCTTAAGATCACAACTGAAATAGTAGTTTTTGCAAATGAAACATAACGGTTCAACATCTACTACCCTATTACATAAACCTAAGGATACAAGCTCAAACATAGAGCTCCTCGCCTAATGACCTAGATATTATTCCGGTCAAAGTTCACCGGAAAGTCATCGAAAGTGGTATCCAGGGGATCCTGTGTCTTCTGGTCTCCCGGTTGGTAAGGCGTAAGGGGATCCTACGCCGATGATATGGCCTCCTACTTCGAAGAAGACGATAGTCCGTGGCGCAGAAATGTACGGTGAAACCTCATTAGCGCCATACAAAGACATCCGACGAATGAGCCTCATGTCATGCATAAGTCGTAAAATGCTCTCGAGCTATAATGAGACGACGACGCGTCTCCCATAACTCATGCATCATGCAATGATGCATTTGGTCCATTACGTGAACCAATCTCGCCAATCGCTCGACTTGGGGTCCTCCCAAACCGATCCTAGCAAACGAAGTTCACGCCCCGCGCGCGCGCGCGATCGAAAAGTGATCATATGGGGCCGGGCTAACTCGCTGTCGTCGCGAAGACAACTCATGGCCACCAAAGCCACTTCTTGTAACGCCATGGCCTCGTAAGTACCACGCACCGAAGCGTAAGGTATGCTCCCAAGAACTTGTCTAGCAACGATATCGACATCGCCATAAATTCCTCCATCCCAGTGTCCTCGATCACGGCGGTAGATGGAATAAGTGGGCTAATATGTGAAGTTCGCCCTCCACATCATATCTCGTAGCAACGCCGGGTATCCATCCACTCCTTCCGCTTGAGTTTCCCGAACAAGGTACTGAGGGTTCATCTAAAGGCAAGAAGGCAAGGTAAGTCAGTTTCATAAACCAAAACAGGATCAGGAGAGGAAAGATACTAAGATGGATAAGGAATAAAAGATATTCTCAACTTAAACTTTCTGAAAGTAATTTGATAATTTCAAAATATTTTGACTCTAGAAGGCTTACTAACTCGAACGCCAGTGCTACCTCTAACCTACAGTCAGTATGGCTCTGATACTAACGCTGTGTTGACCCCGGTAATTATCTCCATAAGAGCGAGATTAGACAAGGTCTTAGGGACATAATTACGGGTCTCCGGTAAATGAATTCCAATTTAACTCTATCCAAGTGAGAGGCTTAGCCGAATACTGGAGCCTCAACGATCATGTGCGCTGCTCCCTTGCGAGCGTTACATGATTGTCGATTCTCCCCCGATTCGAAGCACTACCCTTGGTGAGTTAAATGGGAATTCATCAACAACGAGTATGACATATATTGGCTCCCAAGATCAATGACCAATATACTCATACCCTCACTCAACGTTGATTACATCCATACAACGCATACAACAAGAGATAAAAGACATACCGCATAATAGTTAAGGTCTACATGACTTTATTACAAACGGTGACCGCCAAATTTAAAGTAGAGTATCAAGTAGCAATGAATTAAATAGATAAAGCAAAAGACCAGCAGTGGTATGCCCATCACCCATCGGCAACCGATGGGGTTAAATGGCGACACACTACTCATTAGTGTCACCCAAGTCAACACTAGCGAGATCGTCATAATCATAACCTTCCTCACTGAAAAGGCCAAGAAGCATCCGGTGAGTACAAGTGTACTCACAAGTCTTACACAAATAAAAATAGTTATGCATAAGGGTCATTCAAAGGATGGCTCGTATTGGTTTAGTTTTGCGAAAAAGACGCAACAATTAATATCCTACACATACTAGTTTTTCATGTGCCCATTTAAAATCAGATTTGAAGTAGAAGTAAAACATGTAGTAAAGCATTTCAGTAATAAACAATTGAATCATACAAAGACCAAAGTGGCAGCCCACTTTGATATACTAAACACATGAACAACCCGTTCATGACGAATCCCGAGTTTAACCACAATTTTAATTAAAAGTCTAACAATAAGCAGCCACAAATTTCAAGCGGTTGTCCATAACCGTGGATACGGCTATTCGAATAGATTAATACCCTGCAGGGGTGTACTACTTTACCCACACGACTTGATTAGCCCGTAAGCCTCCAGAGGCCTCTGAAATAGCACACTTCCTATGGTATGCCGACCGGGTAAATCAAGATACAGTCATTTTCAGCAAGAAAGCCCTATTGAGCTAAGTCCCCCTTGTGAGATGGTTCCTTGCCTAGTACAAGCGTCGGATAGCACTTGCTAGGGGGCTCACAAGTTATATTGGAAATACTGATGCAATCAAAACAAAAGAATTGGTGCTCCCTTGCACACTATAAAGGATTACATCGGCTCCTCAAAGAACATAGGATTTCACGGTCGCTATGCCCCTTACACCACCAAGGACTTAACACAATAAAACCCTCCCCTACTTAACCATACGGCTCCCAACCCGTGTGGCAAAGACGAGTGTTGCTTGAACGATAGGTACCCAAAGTTCGGTCCTCAATTGTCCAGACAAGTCCTTCCACTTACCCAATGCTCGTGCACAAAGCACCATCACTAACCAACACTTGTCCGGACCAAATCTCATTTAAAAATGACAAAATTTTACTCATAAAACAGTTACAAAGATCTGAAATAAAAACATAAAGTAAGAGTTGTGTGTATCCCAAAACCATCGGGTTATTCCCGACGATCGAACTACCGTGTCTAGACTTGCATGGCTAAGCAATTCTATCACCCATAGTTCACACATCCTATCTTAAGCATATAGGTATTGGCATAATTCAAGATTAACCTCAAGCATAGGACATATCTAAACTACACATCACAAAAATATTGACATAATCAAAATAGCATGCAAGCAATTATCATTGCACTAACTTAACCAAAACTGGGATCAAATATGATGCAAAAGAAAGTTCAAATGATGCTTGCCTTGCTGGTATAGTAGCTGCTCGCTCTCGATGAGCGTATGTGTCGATGTCAATATGCTCGGATCTATATAATTATAACATCAAATAAATACCGAAAACAACTCAAAACCAAAATGCTCAAAAATGCATGATTTTTCTACAGTAGTTAGGTCATGATTTTAAATGATTTTTGGTGAAAGAATTATTTCATCTTAATTTAGCATGTGAAAGTTATAATGGTTTGAATTTGATTTCAATAAGCCGTCATTATGTAATTTAATTATGAAGTGAAATTTTGTAGAACAATTAGGCAGTACGTGGATCACATAGATAAATAGGCAATATTGCTATAAGTTAAGAACAGTTGAGTTTGTCCTTTTGGAGTTTTTATGATTTAGTTATTGATTTTCAAAGTTATCACCTTATATAGTATAAAAATAATGGACTTAAGGAGTATATTCTCCCAAAATAGTTTCGTGATGAGGTAAAGTGGAGACCATTTTTAGAATTAAGTTTACTGAAAATGAAAATTATCAAAAGTGGTCTCACTGTTTTGGAGGTTCCAAGATTTACTTATGCATTTTTAAAGATTTCATCCATTTCCTATTGTAGAGATAATGATTTTAATGAATAAATTTCCAATTAAAGCCCTCTGCTACAGAGACATGTATGAAACTAATTTTGATAGGAAGTCCATTAAGAATGTAAATTTCGTAAGTGGTTTCATGTGATTTGGAGTTAAAATGATTTAGTTATGCATTTCTAAAGTTATAACTATTTCTCGGTGTGCCAGTAAATGGTTTTCGGATTTTATAACGCATTTACCGCTTTTCTCACCGAGGCTCAGCTAGCCACGGTCGTGACAGCGGCCCACTCGTCGCCCCATCGCTAGCGCGCGCACGTGTGCGTTCTAGGGCGATGGTTGCGAGCCGTTGTATCAAGATCCAACGGTCCATATTCGAGATGCAATAGGACGGTCCGAATGTCTCACAAATCCAGGCCGTTCCTTTCACATCTGACGGTCCAGATTAACTCCAGTGCATTTAACTCCAGAGCACGTGTTTAGAGACTTGGGTCCACACGTCAGTCACTGTGGCTTTAACCAAAACGTTTCCGTTTTCTGTGCGTGGGGCCCGCATGTAATAGACTCATCAGCGCCGCTTAAGACATCACTTAAATGCTAATGATTGGAGTTTAACAGCTAATGACATGCTACAGTGACGGTCGGCGTACGACAACGGGATTTCGATCCCGCGCGCTTCACCGGCGGCTTGCCGGCGATCCCGGCCACGGCGGCGTGAACCAAGAGCATGGACAGATGGAGAATAGCAAGGCGCTCCTAATGGGAGTAGTCCCGACGACTGAGCCGGCCCAGAACGGCGGCTAGCCGACGGCGAGCGGCGGTACTAAATACTGCAAAAGGAGCTACGCCGATTTGAACGCGTTTTGAGCAAATGGACACATGCTTATGCTCCTAGGGGGCATGAGGAAGCTACCTGAGCTAGGAGAGGGCCTGGAGAAGCTTGGGGATGGCTGGAGCAGTGTCGGCGCCGGAGAAGAAGTAGCGGCACAACACGACTTCACGTGGAGAAGATGATTGGAGAAACCCTAAGGACAGAGAATGGTTAAGGTAGCTCAAGGACCATATGAGAATGCTTCATGAGCAAAGAATTGAAGAATGGCTTACCAAAACGAAGTGGGAGAGGAAAGGTTGTTTCCCGGCCGAAAATGGTTCAATCTTCAAATCAACAAGATCCTGCCGTGCAAAGACCAAATCGATTGAGGGGAAAGTCTAAACAGACTAAAGAACACAAGGTGACGCGCAAGGTTTAGGTTAGTACCTCCTGGACACGAAGATGGCACGAGAAGTGTCCCCAGGGCGCGCTCTGAAAAGGGCCGAGAGCTCGAAGATGCACCCGAAGCTACAAGCAAGAACAATAGCTGAGCTTAGCAAAAATGGAGATGGCATTGAACAGGAAGAAAGGAGGAGCCACCGGACTGGAGCTTACCCGTGTACGGAGCTCCAGCTAGCCTCCCCCTCCTCAGTCAACAGAGAAGAGGTGAGGGTAAAGGTGGGCATGGAGGGGTCTTAAGGCGAGAGACGTTAGGGTGAGGCGGTGTGAGACGCTCAAGCACGGGAGTGGTCACTCGGGCGGTGACGGGATGGCAGCCACGACGCGCAAGGCGTCGCGGCGCGTGGCGGCGGTCTGCAGCACCAATGAGAGGTTGAAGAAGAATCGACGCGGGCCCAACGCGCGATGACTCAAGGCGTGGGCGAAACGGTGAGACGTGGCTTAAAGGGGCGCTCCGATCATAATCCGACGGCCAAGGTTTGGTGCGACTAGGTGGCTTGATCGAGTCGACTCGCCCGGTCGGGCTGAGACCCGATGAATAGTGCCAGACTAGGGTTTAGGTTTGGGTTGACTGACATTTAATTTTGAAAACTCTACTTTGACAGAGGATTAAAAATAAAAATAATATTCCTAAAATCATGAAATAATTTGTGGGGGTTTCTGGGAATATATAGTTCCCATAAAAATTATAAAACCCTACTGTTCAATATATAGTTTGTGATATTTAACTTCAAATATGTTGTATGTCTATGGATGTCGTTTGAATTTTAATGAGGTTCAAACTAGTCCCAAAAATTTTGGAAAAATTATATTAATTCATGATAATTAATTTAGTATTTGAATAAATTGGTTCCAGATGATGATCACAACTTTTTATCACTGATTTGAATTGAAATTCAAATTTGAAGGGTAGGTTCATGTTTTTAACAGATTTTCCAAGTGCAATAAGTTATTAAATGATTTGAATTTAATAATGCATGCTAATGAAATACATATTAATCCATTTTAATTGTTGGGGCTGTGACAGGACCCGACGTGGTGGGGGCCATCGGAGTCGAGGTGCAGTGGGAGCAGGTGGCAGAGGTGACGGGGAAGCAGGAGGCGACGTGCGCAGCAGAAGCGCTGCCGGCCGGGTGAGGAAGAAGGGACAGGGGGGAGGGAGCCGAGAGGGGCCGAAAGGGAGGGGGGAGTGGGCCAAGGCGAGCTGGGCCAGCCCAAGGAAGAGATGGGGCTGAGCCCAAGGAGAGAAACAAATTTGAGAAAAAGGCCCAAATTCAAAAAGGAGAATTCAAACTCAAATTTGAAATCGGAAACAGCAAAAAGGTTTTGAAAACTCAAATTTACAAACCCGAGCTTAGCTAGAGGCTAGAGGATTTTGAAAATACCGACTAGTTTGAAATACATTTTGAAAACCAAAAGCCAATGTAAATACTAATCACTGTTTTCGAAAACGGGATATTACATACACCGATCACTGATCCTTCCTCTGCAACACTTGCCTTGACCAACAGATCCAGTCTTGTTGTGTCAGATACCAACGGCCACCGTCTTTGGACGACAAACATCACCACTGGCAGCAACTCATCACCAAACACCACCAGTGGAGAAGCCACACTTGAAGATAATGGAAATTTTATCCTTTGGTCATCTGAGGGCATCAAACTATGGCAAAGCTTTGATTACCCGACTGACACTCTCCTCCCCGGCATGAATCTCAGAGTCACCCACAGGACACATGCACTACAACGGCTGATTTCTTGGAAGAATCCTCAAGACCCATCCCCAGGCAACTTCTCCTATGGTGCACACCCCAACAGTTTTCTGCAGCGCTTCATCTGGAATGACTCAAGACCGTACAGGCAAAACCCAGTATGGGCAAGCTACCTGATTGTTGGGCCATATATAGAGAGCATCAGGTCCACTGTTTACTTTACATTACATCGCATCGACATCGATGAAGAGATCTACATGTCCTTTAGACTACCAAGTGTCTCCTCATCAGTGCTATTGTTAATTAAGATGGAATACTCAGGCAAGGTAAAGTTACTAATCAGTAATAGCAAAATGTCAGGTCTAGTGTTCTTATGAACCCTTATAGCTACCTAGTCAGGTCTGATGTGCTTCGTGAGTGAGGTGATATGTTGATGTTTTTGACTTATCTGAACCATAATTCACACGGTCATTCGATCAAGCATAGCTGATGCAACTCTGAAAAGAAGACACTGGATTTGCTGCACCACTTATTTTGGCAATAGACGACCCATAGTTTCTTATATATGTATTAAAAAAAAAGAATTCACTATGAACATCAAGAATAACATACCAAAACGGAACCTGGGGATTTGTTCTGTTCAGATATGTGCATCCCAACTAAAGTTGTACCAACCAGCACCTTCGAACAAGGAAACCCATGAGTCACACCTAAAAGAAGTAAATCACTATTGATTACAAGAAGCTAAGGTGCTTTACTGGATATCACACCAATTGTTAATTTTTCATGTCGTTTTCCTTTAGAAGTATGGATCAAGCCATCCTCGCTTCAATTTGTAGGTGAAGTGAGTAGATATGCATCTGATTTCTTATATTCACATTTTAGGCTCCAGGATTTTTTGCAGTGTATGAGAAATGCTTGTTTTCCTGTGTTCCAGACTTCAAGTCTTCAAGGTGACCTACTAATGCAGAGTCAATGTCTATTCTTGATGGATAAGTCTCTGTGTTGGCTTTTGCCGCCCTTCAAGGACAGCATCCTTGACTGGCGGTTAGCATCTCTTTTGGACAGAGCATCTTGGACTAGCTTTAGGACTAGCTTTAGAGGACAGAGCATCTAGGACAGAGCATCTAAGACACAGCATCTAGGACAGAGCATCTAGGACAGAGCATCTTAGACTAGCATATGCTTGGCATATGCTTGGCTGGTTAGCCCTATAAATATGTATTCCCAACCCCTCAGGTTGGCATGGCATTGTGAAGAGAAATAAACCAAGAAAAATTTGCCCCATCTCCAAGTGTCATCCTCTCCATGAGAGTAAGGATCTTGCTATCACCAATAGTAAGAGTCCAGCGACTAACAAGTGGTATCAGAGCTATACTATCCTCGTAGCCCGAGCATCTCCGCTCATCTCCTTCTCGGCCTCGCAGCAGCCCGGCCCGTGCGGCAGCAGCTCCGGCCGTCCACGCCACTCCTCTCCGAGACGGCAAAGAACTCGTCGAAGCGCCCTCTCTCCACGCAACACCCCGATGCAGCGCCATGTCCGCAGATCGCCTCGGCGTTCGGCCGCCTCGAGCACGCGGCGTCGTGGGCGGCGAGCGAGCCGAAGCGCGCAAGCGCAGCGGCGAAGCGAAGCGGCGGCAGAGATCGCGCAGCGCGCAGCGGGTGTCGAGGCCGGCAATGGCGGAGCGGCAGCGGCGGCGGAGTGGAAGCGGCGAAGGCGGCAGATGCGCAGCGTGCGGCGCGGCGAGAGGTCAAGGTCTGCGCGGCGGCAGCAGCAGCTCCATCTCTCGCGATGAGCGGTGCGACGCGGACCTTGAGCGGCCCGAGAGGAGGCGGCGCGAGGCGAAGCGGCGCGATGGCGGCCGCGCGCGCCACGAGCTTGGCGGCAATCCAGACAGCGCGGTCGCGGCTGATGGCGCTCTGGAGGAGGCGCGCCGCGGCGGTGGCGCTCGGGAGGAGGCGCGCCGGCGGTGGCGCTCGAGGAGGCGCGCGGCGGTGGCGCCCGGAAGAGGCGCGCCGCGATAACGGCGGCAGACGGGTCGATGGAGAGCGCGGCCTTCACGCGCGGCGTGGCTCTCTCCCGGACCGGCACGTGGTTACCACGGTTCGGTCGTTGTCGGGGACGCCGCCCGGCGGTGGGTGGCCTACCCTCACCAAGGCCAACTACGTCGAGTGGGCGCAGATGATGAAGGTGAGGCTCGTGTGCAAGACATGTGGGAGGCGATCCGCTCGGCGACGTCGACTCGACCAGATCGACGGCGCCGATGCCTCATCGCCGCGATCCCCGCCGAGATGCGCTTCGCTCTCAACAAGCGATCGCCAAGGAGGCTTGGGACGCCATCGCTGCGGTACGCATCGGCAGCGACCGCGCCCGCAAGTCCACACTGCAGGCACTTCGCACGGAGTGGGAGACCCTGGCCTTCAAGCCAGGTGAGGACGTTGATGACTTTGCTCTCCGTCTCAACACTCTGCTGCAGAAGTTGGTAAAGTTCGGCGACGACACCTACAGCGAGGAGAGAGCTGTCGAGAAGCTCTTTCGCTGCGTCCCCGAGAAGTACAAGCAGATGGCTCAGTCGATCAAGTCTCTGCTGGACCTCTCCACGATGTCGATCGAGGAGGCGATAGGTCGCCTCAAGGTCATCAACAGTGATGAGCCACAGTCTCTCTCGGGACCCGTCACCATTGGCGGAAGCTCCTCACTCGGGAGGAGTGGGTCGCGGCCAAGATGACAGAAGAAGAAGGAGCCTTCTTCCACGACAGCGACGCATGCGTGATAAGCGCGCAAGCGCGCAAAGACGCCGAGCATGGGCGCGAGGACGTCCGAGGTGATGACCGTGGGCGCCAGGCGGCGCCGCTAGCAAACAAGAGCCGCGAGACGACTCTTGCTACAACCGCGCAAGCCCGGTCATCGGGCCAGGATTGTCGACGACCACGACGCGCCGGCCCACGTCGCGCAGCGGAGGAGGAGGAGCATCCGGCTCGTTCATTGCTCGGCGAGCATCGAACTACCTCGGCGGCACCGCCGCAGCGGCTCTCCTCCACCTTGACGAGCCAAAAGCACACGCCTCTTCGGCGAAAGTTCCGCAACAAAGAAGACCGACGGGTGGTGCTCGACACCGCGACACCCACCACATGACCGGCGGTGGGAGTTTTTCTCCGAGCGTGACTCGGCGCTCGAGGCTCATCAAGTTTGGGGGCGCCTCGCGTTGAAATCAAGGACGACGCTCGCTCTAGGATCGGGATGGCTCAGATTCCTCCAAGGAGACACACAAGACTTAGCGGGAGATTGATGGATAAGTCTCTGTGTTGGCTTTTGCCGCCCTTCAAGGACAGCATCCTTGACTGGCAGTTAGCATCTCTTTTAGACAGAGCATCTTGGACTAGCTTTAGGACTAGCTTTAGAGGACACAGCATCTAGGACAGAGCATCTAGGACAGAGCATCTTAGACTAGCATATGCTTGGCATATGCTTGGCTGGTTAGCCCTATAAATATGTATCCCCAACCCCTCAGGTTGGCATGGCATTGTGAAGAGAAATAAACCAAAAAAAATTTGCCCCATCTCCAAGTGTCATCCTCTCCATGAGAGTAAGGATCTTGCTATCACCAATAGTAAGAGTCCAGCGACTAACAATTCTCTTCTCTGAGACATGCTAGATTGCTAGTCCATAGTCCAGATGATGATGCTAACTAGCAACTTCCTAGAAATGTTGTTCCATGATTTTTTGCAGTGTATGAGAAATGCTTGTTTTCCTGTGTTCCAGACTTCAAGTCTTCAAGGTGACCTACTAATGCAGAGGCAATGTCTATTCTCTTCTCTGAGACATGCTAGATTGCTAGTCCATAGTCCAGATGATGATGCTTACTAGCAACTTCCTAGAAATGTTGTTCCATGATTTTTTGCAGTGCATGAGAAATGCTTGTTTTCCTGTGTTCCAGATTTCAAGTCTTCAAGGTGACCTACTAATGCAGAGGCAATATTCTCTTCTCTGAGACATGCTAGATTGCTAGTCCATAGTCCAGATGATGATGCTAACTAGCAACTTCCTAGAAATGTTGTTCCATAATTTTTTGCAGTGTACGAGAAATGCTTGTCCTGTGTTCCAGACTTCAAGTCTTCAAGGTGACCTACTAAAGCAAAGGCAATGTCTATTCTCTTCTCCGAGACATGCTAGATTGTTAGTCCATAGTCCAGATGATGATGCTAACTAGCAACTTCCTAGAAATGTTGTTCCTTGACTCCTTCCAAAGTTCCCAGATGATTCCTGTGGGCAAAGGTGGAAAAATCTTTGCAGTCAAAATGATTTGACTAATTCTTCCACTCCCTGGAGTCCAGCTGTCCAAGGCAACCTCATCCACTTTTTTGCTTATATATCCCACTTCCATGGCAGCATTTTTGTTTTGTTGCATAGTACAACAAGAACACCAATGGATTTCCTTCACATACACACGATCTTCTTGTTGGTCTGTTGGCCATTTGGTTTATTGCCTTTCTGTGCATCAGACAGCCGCCTTCTTCCCAACAAGCCACTTTCCGCTAGCAACACCCTCATCTCCGATGATGGCACTTTTGCCCTGGGCTTCTTCTCCCCGTCCAACTCCACCGCAAAACATTACTATGTTGGTATATGGTACAACAATATTCCCAAGGATACCATAGTGTGGGTTGCCAACCGTGCTAAACCGATCACCGATCCTTCCTCCGCAACACTTGCCTTGACCAACAGATCCAATCTTGTTGTGTCAGATACCAACGGCCACCGTCTTTGGACGACAAACATCACCACTGGCAGCAACTCATCACCAAACACCACCAGTAGAGAAGCCACACTTGAAGATAATGGAAATTTTATCCTTTGGTCATCTGAGGGCATCAAACTATGGCAAAGCTTTGATTACCCGACTGACACTCTCCTCCCCGGCATGAATCTCAGAGTCACCCACACGACACATGCACTACAACGCCTGATTTCTTGGAAAAATCCTCAAGACCCATCCCCGGGCAACTTCTCATATGGTGCAGACCCCAACAGTTTTCTGCAGCGCTTCATCTGGAATGACTCAAGACCATACAGGCGAAGCACAGTATGGGCAAGCTACCTGACTGTTGGGTCTTATATGGAGAGCATCATGTCCACTATTTACGTTACATTACAGCGCATCGATGAAGAGATCTACATGTCCTTTGGACTACCAAGTGTCTCCTCATCAGTGCTAATGAAGATGGACTACTCAGGCAAGGTAAAGTTACTAATCAGGAATAGCAAAATGTCAGAATGGACAGCCCTGGAGTCAGGACCTAACCAAGAGTGCAATACATATGGATATTGTGGTCCATTAGGTTACTGTGACAACACAGAGCCTGTCGTAACATGCAAGTGTCTTGATGGTTTCGAGCCAAACAACAATACAGACTGGACCGCTGGCAGGTTTTCACAGGGATGCCACCGGAAGGAGACACTAAGATGTAGCCAAGGAGATAGTTTCTTAACTTTGCCGACCATGAAGATTCCTGACAAGTTCTTGTATGTCGAGAATAGAAGTTTCGACGAGTGCACAACAGAATGCACTAGCAACTGCTCGTGCACAGCATATGCTTATGCCAACATTAGCATCAGGGCTATCAATGGGGATGACACAAGGTGCCTATTATGGATGGGAGATTTGATTGACATAGAGAAGCGCATTGGAGAAGGGGAAAACCTCTATATTCGGGTTAACGGATTAAGTGGTACAGTTTCTTGCTTCTCTCTCTCTCTCTACCTGCCTAAGTAGATATAATTATCATTTTTGCAGGTCCAGCTAAGCATGAATTAGGTCTAAATAACTAGTGGTGGGCACATATTTGAGTAGGGTACTAGGGTAAAGACTTCATAATACCTTTTTTCTGGTATTACATGTATGTTTTTAAAGAGAAGGATCTCTCTGAAAAGGTTTCTTTATTGACCATATAGCCTTTGTACAAAATAATATAAAAAAATAAAACTTTACTTAACATAGCTTGTGTAAGAAAAGATCCGTGGTTGGCACGCTAGTTTGTCATGAATAAGTGAAAATTCTGTTTGTTGATTAGCAATACTAAATTATCCATTCCGAAAAAACGCTGCAATTTGATAAGTGCCTATACCGATTAGGCAATTACACGTTCTTTATTAGGCACTGCAACCACATCACACCAACTAGGCCATACAACCACCCTGAACAATGGTGATTCAACCAGAGACTAGCCCACATCACATCCTTTCAGAGTAACCATCCTCACAAGGAAAATGCTTCACATACAACAACTCTTGCAGTACATGTGTACAAGAAAATGATCTCAGCCTCTGGTAATTCTCCACACTCAACCCTATCCATTAATCTACACCAGTTACTCACTTACTCTTTATCTACACCATTCAACCAGATGTACTACACATGTAGTATATAAAATTTGTATATATGACAGTTCTAGATGTGTATCTTAGAGCAAAGGCTTAACAATTCCACATAATCACAGTGCGGAATGAGATACTAGAACACTTCCATAAGAGAATTCCTAGGTTCACAATTTTATAGCAAAGTATAGTTATACACAGGGATCAAAAACCCGGTACCGGGCCAAATCCCGGTCAGGGGCCGGGAACGGTAACCGGCCGGTTACCGGAAAAACCGGAATTTTTTCGGCTGAAATTCGCTTGAATTTGATTAAAAACCATTCAAAATTCAAAAAACAGAATTTGAATTTTAAAAACCTGAGAAAACCGGCCGGGATTTCATTTCCCGGTACCCACCGGGAAATCCGGTTACCGGCCGGTTACCGCCGGTTTTTGTTTCCATGGTTATACAACAGCATAATAGTACATGTATATATATATATATATATATATATATATATATATACACACACACATAAGTGAAATACTATATATAAAACCTGCCGGTTACCAGCCGGTTACCGTTGCCGCCGGCTGGCCGGGATTAGGTCCGGTACCGGTTCTATGATCCTTGGTGAGGATACCAGTACCTGCCTTTTCAAGTTATCTCCCAGGATTTTTTGGGACTCTAGTTGCTACCTGATCTCCAGTTGCACACCTAGAAATGTAGAATTAATAAGTTAACCAGTCAATCCACACACATATGCACCATGATTCCTGATTCCCAATATGTACATCACATGTCTGACACATGCGCACTGCTATTGTTCCAATGGTACTTGCAACAGCCATTGCTAACATGGCCTCCACTGCCGTGCCTGCCCTGCATTGGGCAATGGCAGGATGAGAAGAGGGTAAAGGTGGTAAAGCTAGAGTTTTCTCAGGATGTTGGAAGGATTGGGAGGAGAGTAGGTCAAGAGCTGCAGGAAGGTAATGGGGAAAAGATTGTGAAAGTGATTTTCAACGTGGATGGACTAATATAGACTATTTTAGCCCGTGATTAAGTAGACTAAGTAGAGAGACCAAAGCTGTCATTCATCACTTAAGAGTTAGTGTTTTTATTTTTCTAGCATGACCGCTCTGGAATCTAGAGTCTGGAGCATTAGTTTTGATGGAACAGTTTGGCACAGCATGTTGTCTGTGAATCAGTACAACCGGTTTTATACGAAGACGATAGTTTATTCAATTGGAGGGGAATAATTAGCATCTAGCGGGTGTAGAATAAGTTACATGTTCAAGTGTAAGGGTTGGCAATGGTCCAGATCAAGTTTTATAAAATTACAGTATGTAAAGCACTTCCATCTGAACCATATACCTAGGGAACAGTTTCTTTTAGATGTTTCAGACATCTGATGTGTTTGGAAATGGACAATTAGCACATTTCTTCAAAGGCAACAGATCCAATCCAAGTTAACATACAAGATTTACAGTCTCATAGAAGGAAACCTTCATGTCTTGGCTTAAGTTGTTTCTGCCTTCTGTTTATGTTGTACAAACAACCTGAGCATGTCAACTATATGATAGAAACCAACATTTACAGAAAAAATTATATTAGGATTTTAAGTTTAAGTATCAAGCAAGATGTTTTGTGTGTGTGCCAAATGCTACCGTAATGTCAGATTACTGGTAATGCATTTGTTCATGTGAGAAATAAATTGCTCGAGATAATTGTGCATGTAAATTCATACCTGTAAGAAATGTTTGATTTGTAAAGTCTAATTATATCATAAATTCTTAAATCACGATTCTATTAATGGATTAAATTTGGGCAGATAAAAAGAGAAAGAACAACATAGTGGAGATTGCACTGCCGGTCGTGTCAAGTTTGCTCATACTCATATGCTTGTGGCTTGTTTGGGTCTACAACTGCCGAGGTAGAACAAGTTCCCTATTTTTCATTATATATTTACCACAAGCATGTTTGCATAGGCCACTTCACTATTCCATGTGATGTGTTCTTTTATTATTGTTAAGAGATTGTATCGACATTTGTCATGTCAGATAAACAAAGAAACAAGAAAATTTGGAAGAAGCTGATGTCAGGAGCTTTGAGCACTTCTGATGAACTTGAGGATGGAAACTTAAAGTATCCTTTTATTAGCTTCCGAGAAATTGCACTTGCAACAAATAATTTCTCCAACTCCAACATGCTTGGACACGGAGGTTTTGGCAATGTTTACAAGGTAACAAGAAGTCATCACTCTTATAGTACAAAATCATTGTATTTCTATCTTGTTTGATCTAAAAAGTATGCAATTGTGCAGGGAACATTAGAAGATGGTAAGGACGTTGCTGTGAAAAGGCTTAGTAAGGGTTCTGGCCAGGGGGTACTGGAGTTTAGAAATGAAGTAATTCTCATTGCGAAGTTGCAACACAGAAACTTAGTTAGACTTCTCGGTTGCTGCATCCATGGAGATGAGAAACTACTGATTTATGAATACTTACCTAACAAAAGTTTGGACGCCTTCCTTTTCAGTATGTTCTGACCACGTCTTACCAAATTTCAGTAATTAATCAAATCAACAAGCATGACTGATGTTATCCCTCAATTGATGCTATTGCTTGCAGATGCCACAAGGAAATCAGTGCTTGATTGGCCAATAAGATTAAAGATAATCAAAGGAGTAGCTAGAGGACTTCTTTATCTTCATCAAGATTCAAGGTTGAAGATAATTCACAGGGATCTCAAAGCAAGCAACATACTATTGGATGCTGAAATGAGACCCAAGATATCTGATTTTGGTATGGCAAGGATATTTGGTGCCAACCAGCAACAAGGAAATACCAACCGCGTTGTTGGAACATAGTGAGAGATTTAATACACGAATAAACTTCAATATGTTATTCTTGTGTTTGAACTAAAATTAAGTTGTGTATTCATTAGTTCGAAAATGTTTCAAACAGCGGTTACATGTCGCCTGAATATGCTTTGGAAGGTGTGTTTTCTGTGAAGTCTGATGTCTATAGCTTTGGAGTTTTGCTTCTAGAGATTGTGAGTGGCTCAAAGATCAGCTCTATGCACCTAACAGCAGACTTTCCCAACCTTAAAGCTTACGTAAGTACTATGAAATGCTTTCTGCAACTTACAGTAAATATGCACCTTGATGGGATAAGATATCATTGATGCAGGCATGGAGTTTATGGAAGGATGGGAACACAAAGGATTTCATAGACGCATCAATTGTGGAAAGTTGTTCACTTGATGAAGCTTTACAATGTATCCATATCGGACTCTTGTGTGTTCAAGACTACCCAAAAGCACGCCCACTCATGTCATCAATCACGTCCATTCTGGAGAATGGAGATATATCACTTCCACCTCCAACTCAACCTATATATTTTGCAGAAAGGAACTCTAAGACAGATGGAGCAGCAGAAAATATTGTGAATTCGGTAAATAACATGAGCATTACAGTGCTAGAGGGACGCTAGCGGTCCAATTTCTGCATATGCCCATTCGTACATTTGACTATATTTCACAACTGTACAATCGCATTCAAAACTGATATTTGACTTGGAAAACAAATAGTTTGTTCTAATATAGATAGTGTGGTTCACTCACTAGCTCACATATCAAATGGGAGAGCTACATGTTCTTATTGAAATGGGAGAAGGCTACATGCTCCAGTAGCTCCCATATCAAATGGGAGAATGCTACATGTTCTTATTGAAATGGGAGAAGGCTACATGCTCCAGTAGCTCCCATATCAAGTGGGAGAAGGCTACATGTTCTTATTGAAGACCCTTATCACACAGATTTCTGGATGCCTAAAAGAAGGCAAGATACCCACTTAAAATTTAGTATGCTTAAACGAAGGTAATACACTCAATCTAAATTTAATATCTGTTAGATGAACTATCAAATAGATAAATCATAAATTCAAGCCGATATAATGTTTTTGGGTTTTCATCTTCGTTCGGCTCGGGTGGTTGTAACTGTTCCCCTTGTAATTGCACTTTGTTCTTTATTCTACTTAATGGAATGAGAATGACAAGCAGTTCTTTTGCGCGTTCTAAAAAAAAAAATCTAGATGACAAGCAATTCTTTTGCATGTTCTCAAAAAGAAAAAAATCTAGGCCAATTTTCATTTTGATTGATTTGGCATTTTTAACATAAAAGGCTAGTAAAATTGCATATTGTCTAGATATTTACATGAAATATGTCTTAAAGTGACCATGGAGCATATTTTTTAGTATGAGCATGGGAGTACAAAGTCAGTCAGCATTATTGGCTAGAAAAACTAAATTCTGTCAAATGAAACCGTGTGTGGGAAGCTTTAAATAGTCATTCTTGGAAGTTCAGACACGAAGTGTGAATCAAAGCTAGAAAATTCAGGTTTTCTAGTGATCGCTCGGTTCCAGTTAGATTAAGAAATACTTTCAGCAGGTGAGCTATAAGTAAAGTTTATTTATTTATGTTTTAGACTTACAATGTACAGTACTATTTAATATCTGTGCAAATTAGTTTCTCAGGAGAGCCTAGAAGAGCTAGTGAGCTACCATGAATTTATTTCCCTCCGTACGTAAGAAGAGGCAGAGGTCGACTAAGACTAACGTAGAAGGAAGCAGTTAAAAGAGATTTGAGGAATTGAAATGTAGTTAAAGAATTAACTTTGGATAGGAGCATCTGGAAGTTAGCGATCCACGTATTGAAACCATAAGAAGATTTAGAGGCTGTGTTTTAGACTCTCAGCTCGGATGACATGATGTACAGCTTAGGGTTTTAGCTTTGTAGGTTTTAGTATTATTATTATTACTACTATTTTTTATTTATTTTTATTTGCAAAACTCTTATCTATTTGACTTTGAGGAGGTTTTATTTCTAGTCTACCCTAACTTGTTTGGAATCAAAGGTTTTGTTGTTGTTTTTTACGGAGAAAGGATGGATAAAGAATTTGTAAAAATAAACAAATCACTCAGTTTTGTTCTTTTTTATTTGCGGGGAAATCACTCATTTTTCTCTTGTAGGCATTTTCACGAACATCTTGTACCCACACTCAACAGTCCATATCATACGTATCCCCTGCACCATGCATCATCACAACCACCTCGCGACTTCGCAACCACAAGCACGTTCGCAGAACCACATGGAGAAAGAGTAAGCAGCGCCTAAGCACAGATCATGATCCCAACAAGTATAGCGAGACGGAGCACATGGTTTCGTTCGCATTGCAGCAAGCACGCACCTTTTCAAGCTCAAGCGCCGCTCTCACGCCGCCGCCGTGCCACCCGGCCGGCCGGTCCTCGGCTTAGCCTGCTCGCCAACCACCGCCGCCGCTGCCGCGCGCGCCCCGCCACCCTCACTGGCCATTGGGAGGACGGGGAAGGAGGAAAGCTTCGTCTCAGTTTTCTTGGGAGAAATTTTTGGATGTGCCACTGCCATATTTCCTCTAATTACTTCGGACCGTCGGATTAAGATCGAGACGATCCCAGCGCGCTGACCGGACCGCACCACCGAAGGCGTTCCCAGCATCCAATCCGCGCCGTCGCCGCCAGATCGGACGGCCCCAGCGTTGTGCACTTGTGCAGTACCCAAGTCGTCGTCCATTTTTTCCATCGCCGCCGGCGGCGTCTCCACCACCTCGGTAGCAGCGAGGCCGCTCACTTCGCCACCGCCCGGGATGCCGCCGCTAGCATCGCCGAGCGATCTGCCGTCGGCGCAGACCACCTCTCTGTCGCGTACTACTCCAGGTAATTAAACCCTAGGGTGGTTTCCTCTCAATTTCCTTCGGAGAAAGTAAGATTCGATCTTGTCAACCTGCGCAACGCGCGAGTCCACGCGGAATGCCGGTGAATTCCCACACCACGATGTCCTCGTTCATTGCTGCATAAAATGTGGTTGAATCTATTAACCGACCAAGATCATTGCATCTTCAGAAAACCCACGGGGGAGGGGAAAACAAGAGCGATGTCAAATTAGTCAGTACATGAACACTTTGCTATTGGGTCATGGTGGATTGACCTAGAAAAGGAGGTTGGGAAATTAGTGACTGTCCCTGGATTGTTCTCCAGCTACAGCTAGTGTGTCATGGTGCGTTGTCCGTGAAATAATAGCATTGTCGAATTCGTGGCGTAACTAAATTCTTTGCTACCCAGTCACCATGCCAAATTAGTTGCCGTCCCTAGATTCTTTGCTACTGTGCTTTGATGGATTGTCCTAGACAGCTCAAACTTATGCAGTCACCAACTGGTGACATGAGAAAACTAACGTGTGATAACTGGTGCTGACATGAGAACTAGTGTGTGGTAAAACATGAGAACTGTTGCATGATAAACAGCAACAGGTGAATACCGTCTGAGTTGTTGGAACATAGTGAGTATTTTTGTACTTAAAGGAACTAAAATATTTTGTTTATGCTTGAAATTAAAACAGGTACGCATTGTTTATTTGGAAAATGTTTCAAACAGATTACATGTCTCCTAAATTTACTTTGGAAGGTGCCTTTTCTGTCAAGTCTGATGTATATAGCTTCGGAGTGCTACTTCTAGAGGTTGTGGGTGGCTCCATGATCAGCTCTACACACCTAAATGCAGACTTTCCTAACCTTATAGCTCGTGTAAGTATCGCATTTATGTATCTAAGAGGAAATATGCACGTTGATGGGAACATGAGGCATGAAGCTTATGGAAAGATGGAGAGACGAAGGATTTAGTTGACTCATCAATTGTGTGTAGTTAGACTTGACGAAGCTCTACAATGTATCCACATAGGACTCTTGTGCGTTCAAGACAACCCAAATGCATAGCCACTCGCGTCATCGGTTTTCCCCATTTTTTGGAAAATGGAGTCATGGTGATTTCATCCCGGAAACTACATATTTTTCAGACAGGAACCATGAAATTGATGGAGTAGGAGAATACATTGTCAATTCTGTGTACAACATGCACCTTTTAACAATAGAGGTACATTAGCGGTCTAACGTCAATTGTTCATGTGCTACTTTTTGTAGTTTTGAAAGATTTATTATACATTGGAAATTGATAATTATAGAACAAGCAGCTTTTCTGATGTGAAGATAAGTCATTCGATTGTCTATTCTGTACTTCCTTGTTATGCCTGTTCTTCAAAGGAACTTATTTAATTTTGTTGGGGATAACCACCGACAAGAATCATTGTCCCCGGAGTGCCCGCCGTAAAAAAAAATATTACATACTGTTCACGGTGATGTTGCAAATATTTTTTCTTATGTTTCAGACTATACTTCTTGTTCTTTCCTAATCTCTCTCTCCTCCTATACTTTCTGTTCTTCCCTAATCTCTCTTTCCCCACGAAGTGAAGATAATGTTGCATTTTTTTTTTATATGTTGCAACAAGTGAAAAAACATATTGCAATAGGAGCGTACGACGCTAGCGCTTGGACCGTACATCTGAGCGCTAGTCGCGGCCATTATGATTCCATGATCACATAATTATCAAGACCTGTTACTATGTGTAGATTTACCGGAACTCTAGACATATTTTTGTTGTTTCCACCTTTGTTTGGCCTTGCTAGAATCGGTTGTGCATATTATCTTTGAATTGAACAATTCGTACCGATAAAATCGAACCATACTGGTTGTTAATATGAACGAAGCTTATTTATTGCAGTAACCCAAAGGGCATATATATAGTACAAGACACATATAAGACTAAAACCCTAACAATAGGAAATACCACTAATACCCTTAACACCCACCTTCAAATGTAAGGCATATGCAATAGCATTGTATTTGGAAAGGGTTGACACTACAATAGAGAAATCCGAAGTTCGAGTCTAGATAATGTCGTCATAGTGTGCAACTCTTGAAAAATTGTGTCGGTACCAAAGGATCTCCTGTCATCTGAAATAATGCTACAGCCCACAAGCACAACGTGTAGGGGTTAAGAAAGTAGAGGTAAGTGGGAGCAAAATCGACCGCGACAACACGATGAAGAAGATGATGGAGCTGACGCAAATACAGAGAGAGCTGTCAGATCAAGCCAAAGAAGAGAGAAAAGTGTCATGATGATGACGATAAAGAAGGCCATTGGTCAAGAGTCGCAACAAATACGAAGATGTGTAGCAAGATGGTGACGACACATGTCAAGTCGCAAGAAGGCTACGGGAGGACCAAGAGGGTAAAGTCGCATCAACAATGGGGTGAGCGCACTTGATCCAATGGACAGACGGCGGCAACCCCAAAACAAAGAAGCAATCGGCTGATTGACAAAGGATTTGTGGACTTGTACGACTTTGACGAATTCAAAGAGAGAGATGCTATGGACTTGGATGGACGCAAATGAAAGACTCAAAAGAAAAGACTCAAATACAGCGGATTATAGCAGTAGCAACAGACTCAAAGATAACTAGTAGAGATACTAGTAGCAGCAAGATTTAACAGCGAAAGGAGCTGCAAGAAGCCGGAGTGGGCAAAGCCACTGCAGAAGTACTAGAGTGGCTCCAACCAGATCAACTCTATACTCCCTAGACCCCACCACCTCCTCTTCAACTCGATCTCCACCGACTCCACCTCTGTTTTCTCAATCTCCTCTCCCGTATTGCCTCCCCCTTCCACTTTCTTCCTCTCTACCCGGGTGGAGCCAGAGAGGCGGCGGTGGAAGCAAGGTCGACGCGGAGGCCGGCGCCTCCACGAATCGACGGAGGGATCCGGCGGCGGCCGAAAGGGGAGGAAGTCGAGGCGACGAAGTGGATCCAGGAGCAGAGGCCGGCGCGGGCGCGCGTGGCCAAGCGTTGATTTGCAGTGGCGGCGGCAGCCGAAAGGGGAGAAGAAACGCGACGGCCGCTGGGCACCGCGGAATCGGCGTGGAGGCCTACGGACGACTAGATCCGGCAGATCGACGGCGCCCGACAGAGAGGCGAGGTGGTCGCGCTCGGTAGAAGAGGCCCGGCGCGCGGCCGCGAGGGGAGAGAGCTCGGGGCGGTGGGATGGAGTGGCGGGGAGGAAGAGAGCCGACGCAGGAGGAGCGAGATCCGGCTTGGGAAAGGTGGATCCAATGCAAGAGAGGTGAATCCAGCTCGGGCGATGCAGGAGGGGCGAGATCCAGCTCAGGTGGCGCGGGATCCGACACAGGAGGGGCAGGATCTGGCGTAGCAAGCACGGATCCGACGGATCCAGCTCGACGACGGGGAGAAGGCCCAGATCCGACGGGATCCGAGGGTGGCGGCGACGAGCACGAGCCAGCGGTGATGAGTGCTAGGAGCTTGAGGATGATCGACGGTGCCTGGACCGTGCGCTCGTCGGTGGCAGCTCGATCTGGAGCGGCTTCTGGGAGGCCACCCCCGGGAGTGAAGATCGCTCCTCCTGGGGGCAGCAAGCAGCGGAGGACGGCTGAGCTAGGTTCTAAACCTAGGCTCTGATACCATGTTAATATGAACGACGTTTATCTATTGCAATAGCCCAAAGGGCACATATATAGTACAAGACACATATAAGACTTAAACCCTAACAATATGAAATACCACTAATACCCTTAACACTGGTCAACTCGGTTTGACCGATATTCGGTACGGTATACAGAATTTTGGTTTTTCCAGAGTTCGGTTTGGTCAGAGAAAATTGATTGAAAATTGAAATATCGAATCACTAAGCAAGAAGTAACCCCTCCCCAGCTAGCGCTCCGCCGACCCAACCCAGCCCAGCTACTCCCATGCCCACAGTCTAACCCTGTGCCTGCCTCCTCTGCTAAACCTCAAATTGCATCGGCGCCTCCGCCTGTGGCTTGGCTGCGTCTCTGCTCCGTCTCATTCTCGGAGCCACGGAGGAGCGCTGCCCGGCCCAATCAAGCGACCAAGGCACCAAGCCTCCAACTCCAAGCAACCAAGGCGCCAAGTGTCATATACGATGCAACACACTCAAACTTCAGAGTCCAAATCTCTTCGATATAATCAGGTTTCCATCAAAAGAGATACAAGTTTGGAAAAGCAAAGAAGAGGACGGAAGAGAACAACGAGAACGAAGGAGACAGGGAGGAGACAGGATAACAGAAAGGAGTACTGTGTCTACCATGCCCTCCCGATTACACTCAGTTGTCTTATATACTACGAAACGATAAATCGATAATAGCCCAAATAACCAAACCAATCTCCACAAAACGGCCCAACTGGCCCATAAGCCCCTTTGCTCGCCTCTTCTACTGTCTGCTTTCATCCTTGCTGCTTCTATCCGACAACAACCATCAGCGTTGTGACATTGCCGTGCCCTTGAGAACCAGCTTGTCCCCAAGCTGCAGCTGATGGAAAACGCTCGCGCAACACGTCATAGTCCTCCCAAGTTGCTGAAGAAGCAGGAATTGAAGACCACTTAATCAATACCTGAAGATGCGCTGCATTCCCTTTTTTACCAATTGGCGGTCCAGAATCTCTTCCAGAACTACTCCTTCAGCCGTCAACTCAACAGGAATTGGTAATGAAGCAAATACTGGTGAATGATCCGAAATATGTTGTTTCAACTGGGACACATGAAAAACTGGATGAACCAAACTACCTTCTGGGAGTTGGAGTTTGTATGCAGTTGGCCCAATTTTCTGTACAATCTCATAAGGTCCAAAGTACTTGAAAGACAACTTGGGATATGGTCGATTAACAACTGAAGATTGAATATAAGGTTGTAACTTAAGATAAACTTGTTCACCGACTGCAAACTCTCGAGGTGACCTGCCCTTGTCGGCCATGTGCTTCATACGCAACTGAATCTTGGCTAGATGTTGTTTCAGATGGTCTGTCAAGTATTGTCGCTCAAAGACATTTGTGCAAATGACTAGTTGTCGCTTCGATAGAGGAGGAATCGCCCATAGTTTGGTTCGGTGCCGTATAAGGCCTTGTAAGGAGAACACCCCAGGGCAGTATGATAATTTGTGTTGTACCAAAACTCTGCCAATGCCAGCCATTGAATCCATTTAGTTGGTGTTGCTTGGACTGCACAACGAAGATGCATCTCTAAACATTAATTTACCCGTTCGCTTTGTCCGTCCGTTTGAGGATGATAAGCCGTAGACATTTGGAGCTTGGTGTCCCATAACTTGAATAATTCCTTCCAGAAGAGACTGGTGAAAATTTTGTCCCGATCCGATACTATGGACCGAGGGACTCCATGCAGTTTTACAATGTTCTGCAAGAAGGCTTTAGCCACTATGTTAGCTGTGAAAGGATGTCTCAAAGAAATGAAACGTGCATACTTGGTGAGTCTATCCACCACGACAAGAATCACATTATAACCCTCTAACTTGGGTAGCCCCTCGATGGAATCCATTGTAATATCCTGCCATGCATTATTTGGAATTGGAAGTGGATTCAGTAAACCGGGCAACTTACACTGCTCATGTTTAGCCTGTTGACAAACCGAGCATTGTTGAACAAAATTCTGGACAACTTGTTTGATACCCTTCCACTAAAATATCTTCTTCACTCTCTGAAAAGTGGCCTGAATGCCTGAATGGCCACCCATAGGAGTTGCATGAAAGGCTTGTATAATCTTTGTCTGCAGTCCTGTGTTTGCTCCTATCCAAATTTTTCCATGATGTCTAATGAGCCCATCATGTAAACTGTACCCATCGTCGTCTGGTTGAGAGATTGCTAATTGGGTCAATAGCTGTTGTGCTCTACTATCCACAACATAGGAATTGAGGATCTCTTGGATCCACACCGGCTGACCCATGGAAACTGCGTGCAGAGAAAAGACATGTCCAATCCTAGATAAAGCATCCGCGGCCTTGTTATCCCTACCTTTTTTGTATTGAAATTTGAATTGTAATCCCACTAGTTTGGTCATGGCTTTCTTTTGTAATTCAGATGTGAGCACTTGATCCTCCAAATGACATAGTGCCTTGTGATCAGTTTTAATAACAAAAGGTCCTCGCAAGAGGTATTGCCTCCATCTGTCCACAGCTAACATGATAGCTAAGAACTCTTTTTTGTAAATGGATAACTTCTGATTGTTAACTCCCAAAGCCTTACTAAGGTATGCAACTGGATGTCCTTCTTGAATTAATACTGCTCCAATGTTGGTATCACAGGTGTCGGTCTCAATGCAAAAGGGCTTGTCAAAATCTGGTAAAAGTAGAACTGGGGTGCTGCTCATGGCCTGTTTCAAACCTTCAAACGCTGTCTGGGCCATTGTGCTCCACTGAAACATTTTCTTTTGCAATAACATGGTCAGTGGCTTGGCCAAAATCCCATAACCTCGCACAAATTTCCTGTAGTAGCCTATTAAGCCTAGAAAACCTCTCAATTCAGTGACTGAAGTAGGGGTAGGCCACTGCAACATTGCTTTGGTCTTCGCAGGATCAGTTGCTACACCTTGTGCTAAAATAATATGGCCTAAGTACTCTAGTTGGCTTTGAGCAAAAGAGCACTTACTCTTCTTCACATATAGCTGGTGCTTCCGCAACACTTGAAATACTGTAGTGAGGTGCTTCACATGTTGATCCAGTGTTCTGCTATAAACTAGAATGTCGTCCATGAAAACCAAAACAAACTTCCTTGTATACCCCGCAAAGATGGAGTTCATCAAACATTGAAACGTGGTGGGAGCATTAGTTAGCCCAAAGGGCATAACTCGAAACTGAAATTGCCCATGGTGTGTTTTAAAAGCAATCTTGAACTCATCTTGTTCGACCATTCGTATTTGATGATACACAGCCTTTAAATCCAATTTGGAAAAAATAGTTGCTCCAGCTAGCTCATCCAATAGCTCATCCACTACAGGTATAGGAAACTTATTCCTAACTATGAATGCATTCAGTTTTCTATAATCAACACAAAACCTCCAGTTACCATCCTTTTTTCGAACCAATAGAACCGGAGATGCAAAAGGACTCATGCTTGGTGTTACCAGTCCAGACTTGAGCATTTCGGTTACTTGGTTTTCAATCTCACTCTTCTGTAAGGGCAAATATCTATAGGGTCTGCTGTTGACAGGAGGAGTATCAGATTTAAGTGGAATTGTGTGGTCAAATACTCGATGAGGAGGTAGGTGAGTTGGTTCATTGAACACATCACTGTATTGTTGCAACACTGCTTGCACTTCAGCTGGTAAGTCATCTGAAGAATTGGTGGTTACCGATTCCAGAATAGCCATAGCCCAAATTGCATTCCCTCTGTACCATTTTGCCAAGGAGTCTCCTGACACTTCTTGTAACTCAGCGGAAGGCATGTCCGTGACTCCTTGTAGCTGAATAGGTTGCCTTGGTATTGAAATCTTACCCATTTGTGAGCCCAATGGCATATCATTTACCCCCATCCTTCCAACCAATCCATGCCTAACACGACATCATAACCTCCAAGTTCCAGCACTTTCATATCTTGTTGGAATGTATAGCCTTGTATCCACCATGCAAAATTGAGCACCTCACTCTTGCATTGAAGTAAATCTCCGTTCGCCACCTTAACTGGTAAGGGAACAGGGAATTGTTTTTGTTTACTTCCCAGTCGCTGCACTAATTGGCTACTAACAAAACCGTGGGAACTTCCTGAATCCAACAACATAAGCATTACTTGATTGCCTACCAAGGCCCGCAATCTCAATGTTTTTGGGTGAGATTCACCAGTTAAAGCATTCAACGAAATATGCATGTTCTCATCTTCCGGTCCCTCAGTGGTCACCAGAAGATCCAAAACCTCATCTGTTAGCAGCTCATCGCTATTCTCCATTTCCATGGCTTTCAATTGGGCCGGTCGTTTTCTGGGACAATCATGCTGTGGAGTGTATTTCTCCCCACACCCATAACACAATCCATTCATTCTCCGGTACTCTTTCAATTGTTTGGCCCTCCATAACTCTCCCGAAACAAATTGGCCTTTTCCTTCCCCTTTGTTTCCAAAATTGTGGTCCTTCCACTTACCCCCTTTCTGAAATCCTCGTTTAGTTCGCTCCAGGACTCCTTGCACCATGGCATACGCAGCGGCCTGACTAACAGTTTCAGGGAGTTGAATCTCAACTGCAACTTTAAGTTCCTCTTTAAGTCCTAAGGTGAACTGGGTAACCAGCATTGTATCACTAAGTGCATTGTCAAATAACCTGATATGGTATACCAATTGCTCGAATTTCTTCTTGTAATCATCTACTGTCCCCTTTTGTCGGAGCATGAGTAGTTCCATAGTCTTGTTACGATGAGTATTGACTTCAAACTCCTTCATAATTGCTTGACTGAATTGCTCCCATCCAATATACGCCACTGTAAGTTTGTATGCGTGATACCAATGTGCAGCACTGTTCACCATGTTCAGAGTAGCCGCTGTCACTCTGAAATTGTCAGGTATTTGATAGACCGCAAAGAACGATTGACATTTATCTAACCAAATGCGCACATCAATGCCATCAAACTCCGGGAAGTCCATCTTGGGCATCCAATTCCTTCTCGAATTTCCCTCTTCATGTGACTGGGTTGTTTCGCCTACATTCCTCATTGTTGCTGGTAGCACAGCCCGCTGCATTGGTGGTGGTGGTGGTGGTCCCTGGTTCAATCGCATCACGTCCGGTGGCGCCCCAAGCACTCCATTTCCTGACACCATCAGAAATTGCGATGATGGTGCCACCTCCTTCAATGCCCGTGACACTTGAACCTGTTCTTGATGTACCTCCCCGAGCGATGTCATCAACAAGTTCACCTTGGTTTGGACTTGATCCAACCTTTCCACTTGTTGTTCGAACTGTATTCCCAACTCCTCGAGCCTCTCCTTTACCGAATCAATTACATCCACCTTCTCCTTCAGCACATCCAGTATTTCCAATTGTTTCATCACTCTTGCCTCGAATCCCTCCATCGCCGATACAACTTGCCTCACTGGCAAACTCTGCTTAGCCGGCGCCGTGGTGAATCCTTCTCCGAACCGACCGAACCCGGTTTAGGATTTACAGCAATCGCTCGGAAGCAATCGCCTCCCTTCCCCGTGGAATTTTACCGGTCAAGGTCAAGAGCTTTCACAGATTCTTTTCCACAACCGAACTGGCTCTGATACCATATGTCATATACGATGCAACACACTCAAACTTCAGAGTCCAAATCTCTTCGATATAATCAGGTTTCCATCAAAAGAGATACAAGTTTGGAAAAGCAAAGAAGAGAACGGAAGAGAACAACGAGAACGAAGGAGACAGGGAGGAGATAGGATAACAGAAAGGAGATACTGTGTCTACCATGCCCTCCCGATTACACTCAGTTGTCTTATATACTACGAAACGATAAATCGATAATAGCCCAAATAACCAAACCAATCTCCACAGAATGGCCCAACTGGCCCATAAGCCCCCTTGCTCGCCTCTTCTACTGTCTGCTTTCATCCTTGCTGCTTCTGTCCGACAACAGCCATCAGCGTTGTGACACCAAGTTGCCTCTGCCCGTCTTGGCGTTGCCAGATTCCCCACCGCGGCGCCGCCCCACCACTCTCCCTTCGCTTGGACCGCCTCCCCTGTGCGAGAGTCGCCAAGCAGTCGAGCCTCGAGCAACGGTAACCTCAGATTTTAATATTCTTTTCGTTCTTCTCGCTGGGAATTTTGATTTGATCATATTGGTACGTTTGTATTTGGAGTGGATGGCTAAATGGTAGCAGCTTGTGCAGCACCAGCAGATGCAGTGCCCGATGTCGGAGGAGATGAGCATCGGCAAGATCAAGATCTTTGTTTGCTACTTGGATTGTGTCCAGACTTTGAATTATTAAATCATGTGTCTATGTTGTTGTCCCTGTCCGCTTTACTACAATGGGGAATGGCCGAATGGCAGCAGAATATCTGAATATGTGGGTTACTACTTACTGTGTTGACGTGTTGTTGTCTTGGTGGCTGTTGGCCTGATGCCTTGTTCACTTGTTTGTCGTTGGCTTGCTGCTGGCCTGCTAGTATGCTAGAGCCACTGCTACTGTGCTATTATTCATGTGTTAGGAGCTGTTAATATTTGTGAGCATACTAAAAAGTCAACGTATAGTTCTGCAATTCGCGTCAACTTTAATAAATATGGTAAACTGAATTTGTAAAAATATTGTATTTACCTAAAATATCTTATTTACCGAATCGTATTTACCGAAAACCGAACAAACAGCCCTAGCTAGAATAAAAGGAGGTGAATTGTTCCCAGCTTACCACTACGGATGGATCTGAACATGGCTTTGTGTCTAGGTTCATTTACTGTGAGATAGACTAAAATTTTATCCTATAAAATGTTATACTAAAATTTTATTCTATAAAATGTTATACATGAAATTTCTTTTGCGTGTAGCTTTGCTTTGAACCGAAATTCATCTGAATTCACATTTTTTACAAGAATCCTGGTAGGAATTGCTTAAAACCAGGGAGATCAATAAATCATTCAAAAGATTGCAGTATGATTAGTAGCATTTCCAGCAAAAAGCTGACATTGGGTGTCAGTGCTAATTTTGGAACAACTCAACCACTCTTTCCCTCCTTGGGGATCCAACTGTCTAATGTAACCTCACCCTCTGCTTGCTTCTATACCCCACTTCCATGATTCCATAATCATTTTTCCTGGCAAATAGAAGGTCAACAATGACAATGTATTCCCTTCCCATCTATGCCATCCTCTTGTTTCTTTCTTGGCCGTCCAGTTCATTGCATCTCTGTGCATCCGGCAACCGCCTTGTCCCCGGAAAGCCGCTCTCCCCCGGCAGCGCTCTTATCTCCGACGATGGCACCTTCGCACTGGGCTTCTTCTCCCCATCCAACTCCACCAAAAAACATTACTACATGGGCATATGGTACAACAACATCCCGCGGTGCACTGTTGTGTGGGTCGCCAACCGTGCCTCGCCGATCACCGATCCTTCCTCCACAGTGCTTGCCTTGACCAGCAGCTCCAACCTTGTCTTGTCTGACGGCAATGGCCGCATTCTTTGGATGACAAACAACAGCATCAACAGCAGTTCCTCATCGGCCACCGCCATCTCTACAGAAGCCATGCTAGACGACACCGGAAACTTCATCCTCCGGTCATCGGCTGACAGAGCCATCCTATGGCAGAGCTTCGACCACCCGACTGACACTCTCCTTCCCGGCATGAACCTCAGGCTCAGCCACAAGATGCACCCACTGCAGCGCCTTGTTTCTTGGAAAGGCCCCGAGGACCCATCCCCTGGTGACTTCTCCTACGGCGCAGACCCCAGCAGCCTCCTGCAGCGCTTCATCTGGCACGGCTCAAGGCCGCGCCGGCGAAGCCCAGTCTGGACAAGCTACCTCCTTGGGCACTACATGGACAGCTTCAATTCTGTCATTTACATGGCATTACATCATGCCAACGACGAGGTGTACATGTCCTTCGGCGTGCCTATTGGCTCCTTGGTTTTGCTGATCAGGATGGAGATGGACTACTTGGGCAAGGTAAATATACTTAACTGGGACAGCAACATGTCAGTATGGACAGCCCTGTACACAGAGCCTGCACATGAGTGCAATATGTACGGCTACTGTGGTCCGTACGGTTACTGCGACAACACAGAAAATGTCCCAGCTTGCAGATGCCTTGATGGTTTTGAGCCGAGGGATGATAGAGGCTGGATCAACGGAAGGTTTTCGCAGGGATGCCGCCGGAGGGAGGTGCTAAGATGTAGCCATGGAGATGGTTTCTTGACCTTTCCGGGCATGAAGGTCCCTGACAAGTTCCTCTATGTCCGGAACAGAAGCTTTGATGATTGCACGGAGGTATGTAGGAGCAACTGCTCCTGTGTGGCATATGCTTACTCCAACATGAGCACCAGGGCTATCGATGGAGATGACACAAGGTGCCTGGTATGGATGGGGGAGTTGCTCGACATGGAGAAGCGCACCCAAGGAGGGGAGGACCTCTATATACGGATTAACAGATTAAGCGGTATGATTTCTTGCTTCTCTTTGTTTGCTTAATTTGGTAGATAGGCCTATCAATTCTTCCAGGTCCTTTTGAAGAGGGACCTGCTGAAATTGGAGAAAGAGGGGCCTATATTTGTGAAGCATTACTGCATTAGACAAAAAAGACAGGCGGTATGAGAATTACTCTACCATAGATGCGGTGTGTGGAATGGATAAAGTTTGTTGATTCTCCCATGAATTAAATTTGTGCAGGTAACAAGAGAAAGACCAACACCCTAAAAATCGTACTACCAGTTGTGGCAAGTTTGCTGATACTCATATGCATATGTCTTATTTGGACCTGCGGTTGTAGAGGTAGAACAATGTTTTCCACTCTTTTGCTTTTCTCTCTGGTACCAAGCAAACTTAAGAGATTGTAGTACCCACATTACTGTCAGGCAAACAAGGAAGCCAGGAGATCTGGAGAAGATTGTTGCTACGAGATACAAGAACTTCTAATGAACTTGCAGATAGAAAAGACGAATTTCCATTTATTAGCTTCAGAGAAATTTCTGCTGCAACAAATAGTTTCTCTGAATCCAACATACTTGGACAAGGAGGATTTGGCAACGTTTATAAGGTAATAAATCTCATACTGATAATTACAGCAGTAGATAATTAATGAAATTTTTTACGGAGAATTAATGAAAATTTTAGCTTGTCAGATTCAATAATCCTTCATTTTTTCAGGGAACGTTGGAAGATGATAAAGAAATTGCTGTGAAAAGGCTCTGTAAAGGTTCTTGCCAAGGGGTAGTTGAGTTCAAAAATGAAGTAGTTCTGGTTGCCAAGTTGCAGCACAGAAACTTAGTTAAACTTCTCGGTTGCTGTATTCATGAAGATGAAAAACTATTGATTTATGAATACCTACCTAACAAAAGTTTGGATGCCTTCCTTTTCAGTATGTTCTGGTCACTTCTTGCTAAAGCTCAGCTTACCAAAGGAATATGCATGTACTGTCACTGATAAGATGCTTCATATGATTCTATCCTTGACAGATGCTGCAAGAAAATCAGTGCTTGACTGGTCCACAAGATTCAAGATAATAAAAGGCGTAGCTAGAGGCCTTCTTTATCTCCACCAAGATTCAAGATTGACGATAATTCATAGAGATCTCAAAGCAAGCAACATATTGTTGGATGGTGAGATGAGCCCCAAGATATCTGACTTTGGTACAGCTAGGATCTTTGGTGGCAACGAACAAGAAGCAAATACCAGTCGGGTTGTTGGAACATTGTGAGTAATTTCTTACATGAATTAACTTCAAATATTCCATATTTGTGGTTGTACAAGTTAAGTTAATTTTGTGCACCATGTGTGGTTAATGGTCCAAACAGTGGCTACATGTCACCCGAATATGCACTGGAAGGCATCATTTCTGTGAAGTCTGATGTCTATAGCTTTGGTGTGTTACTCCTGGAGATTGTGAGTGGCTTGAAGATCAGCACTACAGACCCAATCACAGGCTCTCCAAACCTTATAGCTTATGTAAGTGTTTTGAAGTGCTCAAAACTTTTATCTCGTATCAAATGCAATGCTTGATGGGCACATGATTGATTGATTCAGGCATGGAGCTTATGGAAGGATGAGAACATGCGGGGTTTAGTTGACTCGTCGATTGTCGAGAGTTGTTCGCTTGGTGAAACTCTACGATGCATTCATATAGGACTATTATCAGTACAAGACAACCCGAATGCTCGGCCTCTTATGTCGTCGGTGGTATCGAGCTTGGATAATGAAGCCATACAGCTCCCACAGCCGAAACAGCCAATATACTTCGCCCAGAGGAACTATGAAACTGATGGAGCAGGGGAAAGCTATGTAAATGACATGAGCCTCACAACGCTGGAGGGGCGCTAGAAGCCTTCAACATTTTCTCTGCAAACTCAAGCAGTTTCTACAGCTGTATACATTCGAGACTGGTACTCGTAGAAGAGATGACTTGTCGTTTTCGAATCAAGGTAATATATTTCATCATCGACAGTATTCAGCTCCAGTAGGGAGCAACTTATCCAGGGAGTAGTAGCTCAACAATGGCGATGCAGGACAAAAACAGTGGTGAACAAGAGCAGCTCTGTATCTAGCTTCATGCCATTTATTCTTTCTTTATCTGAATGTCATCTTGGTCTGGTGGCTTCCATGTATCCTTTCTGTTTCTCTCTACACTGTCTGGGTGAAACCCTGTGTCTGTCAGGATTGTAATATGACATTGTTAGTTTCAGTAATGAAATCCGTGAAATTATGTGCATGAAACAGAAAGAATATTGCTGGTGCGAACGGTGCTGAAGTTTATGTGCAAGAAACAAGGAGTGCACGCATGGGGCTCTCCATGGTTGGTTTAATTGTCCATGCGACTCATGCACATGACTTCAGCACCGTTTATATATGACAGCCATTGTTGAGCTGTATTATGACATGTTTAGTGTGCTCTTTTTAATGGAAACAAACAATTTATATATAACAGGCTAACGGCGATAAGGCCATTGTTGAGCTGTGTTGTGGATCATGTCTTGTCTTTGCGTGCATCAGCTACTAAAACTAGGAACATACTACGAAGTCTTTTAAAAACAACAACAACAATAACAACAACAAAGTCTTTGATCCCAAATAAGTTGGAGTAGGCTAGGAATGAAACATCCTTGAAGTCAAAGAGATGAGAGTCTTGCAAATAAAAATAAAATAAAATAAAATAAAAATAATAACCTACAAGGCTAAAACCCTAAGTTGTACATCCTACCATCCAAGCCGAGAGCCTAAAACACAGCCCCTAAACATTTTTATAGTTCCGGTACGTGGATCGCTAATTTCCATGCGCTTCTATCCAAAGCTAATTCTTTAGCTACATTCCAATCCCTCAAATCTCTTTTAACTGCTTCCTCTCACGTTAGTCTTGGTCGACCTCTGTCTCTTTTCACGTTTTCAGTATGTCTTAAAATTCCACTACGTACCGGTGCCTTAAAAGGCCTCTGTTGGAGATGTCCAAACTATATCAAGCGATATTGGATAAGCTTCTCTTCAATTGGTGCTACCCCAACCCTGTCACGTATATTCTTATTGCGGATTTGATCTCGCCTTGTGTGATCACATATCCACCGCAGCATCCTCATCTCCGCCACACTCATCTTTTGTATATGTTGTCTTTTAGTCGTCTAACACTCTGCTTCATATAGCATCGCAGGTCTGATCGCTGTCCTATAGAACTTATCCTTTAACTTTTGAGGAACTTGTTTGTCACACAGAACACCCGATGCTTGGCACCATTTCACCCACCCCGCTTTAATCCTGTGGCTCACGTCTTCATCAATCTCTTCGTCTCGCTGTAGTATCGATCCCAAATATCGAAACGTGTCCTTCCTAGGCACTACTTGTCCGTCTAGCCTAACATCTCCATCATTTGCCCTGGCACCGCTGAAATCACATTTCATATACTCAGTTTTAGTCCTACTAAGTCTAAAACCCTTCGATTCTAGGGTCTTCCTCTATATCTCCAGATTCCTATCGATACCTATTCTACTCTCATCAACTAACACTACATCATTAGCGAAAAGCATACACCAAGAGATATCTCCTTGTATGTCCCGTGTGATCTCGTCCATCACTAGGGCAAAAATATATGGGCTCAACGCTGACTCTTGGTGTAGTCCTATCTTAATAGGAAAATCACTAGTATCACCACCACATGTTCTGATATTAGTCACAACATCTTGGTACATATTCTTAATTAGGGTGACATACTTTGTTGGGACTTTTTTCTTTTAAAACGCCCATCATATAACCCTTCTTGGCACTTTATCATAGGTTTTCTCCAAGTCGATAAACATTATGTGAATATCCTTCTTTTGCTCCCTATACCTCTCCATCAACTGTAGTGTCAAGAAAATCGCTTCCGTAGTCGACCTCCCAGGCATAAAACCAAATTGGTTTGCCGTCACGCTAGTCACTATTTTTAAACGGTGCTCGATCACTCGCTCCCAAAGCTTCATTGTGTGGCTCGTGAGCTTAATTTCTCTATAATTTGTACAACTTTGAATGTTTCCTTTATTTTTAAAAATTGGTACTAATGTGCTCCTTCGTCACTCGTTAGACATCTTGTTCGACCTAAAAAAGGAAAAAATAAAAACTAACACACTGAGCCCTGTTTGGGATGCAATAATTTCTCCTTCTATGGGAATTGACCTATTTTATGTGTGGTTTTTGTAAAACTTCTGCGTTCAAAATGGTCCCCAAGGATATACAATACGAGATGCTTATATACGAGTGCTTAAAGAAAGAGAATATAGCCACGTCATCAAGCATCTATGTAAAATTTATTTTCTCTAATACAAACATATCTTTTGTAGGTGCTTAGATGATTGTATTATCTATTAATTATATATAGTTACAAATATAATCACCTCTTAAACACCGGTGCCTAATTAAGCACCGATGCTACAAAATAAACACCTTATCTGTCCTACGTGATAAAAAAAATTAGTTTTTTTTTGTTAAGCACCTCTCTAAATACCTACATTGTACCTGCTCTAAAAAGTAGGAAGTCCGAAGTGGTGTTTCAGTTATCACTGTCAGTTTTCAGTGAGCCAGCGACGGCCGTTTTCCACACTCGGTCTTAGATGGCCGACCAAGTAAGCCCATTTAAGGTCCAACCCAAACTCGTAGTTTTGCCCCAAAGTGTGACCGTCGAGCCGGTACATAGGGTTTGTCCTCCGGCCCATCAATGTTCAGTGTGGCCCTTAACTCCCCTAAGCCTACTGGAGTATTGGTGTCTACTCTCTAGTGCTACTGTGCTAGTACCGTTCACCATGCAATTGCTTGGGCTCATTTTATGCGTGTTTTTATGTTCTAAATTCCCGGTAAATCGGCAAAATTATGGATTATTACCGCTAACCCTAACCCGGATCCATAAATTGTATTTTTGGAACCTACTTTGCAGAAACCGATGGAAATCATATGTAAAATGCCAAAAGGACGCCGTGGGCTCACATGAGCACTGGCCGCTCAAGGGTGCCAATATGTTAGTTGTTAGACTTGAGCATGGTATTTACGTCTTGTCAACCAATCTATAACAAGTAGTGCGGGTCTTGCCGTTTTAGATTAACACTAGTATGTGACAGGTGCAAAAGTGAAAAGGGCGGTATTGATCTTTAGGGTGAGAGCTATCTTAGCATAGTATCTATTCATAGATTGATTTGTCTTTATGCATGCAGCTGAACCTAGCCTAAGGAAGGAATCGTTCAGACTCTGATAAAAAAACAATAGATAGTTTCGAGTTCCGGTACTGGTTGCTTCAATTCAATCTTTCATACATCATTCTATCAGTAGTAATAGTTTGCATTAGTCGTGATCCCATCTGTTCTTTGATTCGATACTCTGGAATACTTTAGGTAAAAAACTACAGCTGACTCGTGCGGTTAAATTAATTGCACGTATATTGCTTTAACAGCAATGCACGGTAAAATACCCATGTATTGCTCTCGAGACAGCAACAGTAGCTGCACATAGATATTATTGTTTTTATTTGAATTAGTGCATTAACATATTAGTTATCTTTAAGGCTCCGCAACCGTGAGGTCACAGGATAAAATTCCGGAAATTCATGAATACACTTGGCTAAAGTATAGTTAGTGGGACTTAACCACGACATTGTTGCAACAATTCGGCAAAAATGTTGCGATATGAGTTAGAATGTCTATTAAATTGCAGCAACATTTTCTCAACCATTGCGTGCAACATTAGTGATGCACTATTTGCAACATCCTCCATCTCCATCTATAACATATTAACATCCTCCATCTCCGAGGAGGTGAGCTAGTTCACTTGGCTAATGCTTGGAGTTGCTAAGCAGCCCACCCGGGGTTCGAGTCCTTGACACACGGTGGGTGTCTCACCCGGTGCGGTTTGGGTGTGTGTGGGGGTGGGTGGGTGTGTGTAGGGGATTAGTTTGAGGACTGAGCCGGGGCTTAGTTGGCAGAGGGAAGCTTTAGGCTCTCAGCCCGCCACGGTTTAAACGCTGGCTCCCGTTGATCACTTCGCGAGTAGGATGCTCTTCTTCTTTAAGGCTGTCCGGATGGGGACATCTCAGACCTAAAAAAAATATCCTCCATCTCCATCTATACAAAAGGATGTTCTCCAACCTCCCCCTACCCCCCCTCTCTCTCATTTTCGGTAACCACAGGGGTATAAAGTTTTTGTCGCTAATTAAGAGGTGTTTGAACCGTAGCCGTCCCCTAGCAACTTAATAACATATCACAAAAAATTAACATAACAACAAAACATTATATATATATATATATATATATATATATATATATATATATATATATATATATATATATATGAAAAATGCTATCTACTCTTAGGTGTAGTTACACCCACTGAATCCATCGTTCGCTTGTTCCAAGATCCGTGCAGCCTTTGTTGCTATTCCGGGCGCATGCTAGCAAATAACATTTATAAACCTGATCCGCATCGTGTGTTAGTTCCTATATTCCCGGGATTCCACCATTCAAAATACGTAGTATGTTAGTACATGTACTTAGGTAGTATGTATACCTAAGGGAGTATTTTAGTACATGTACTTAGGTAGTATGTATACCTCGGGAGTATGTTAGTACATGTAATTGGGGAGTATGTAGTACATGTAATTGGGGAGTATGTACACCTACGATAGTATATTAGTACATTTGTGCATGTATTTGGGAAGGAGAGTATCTATTTGTCCTCTTAAAAATGTTAGTACATGTAACGCAATGTTAATCACATATTTGAACGGTAGAATCCCGAGAATATAGGAACTAATCACGAGCGTAACGCAATGTTAATCATGTATTTTGAATGGTGGAATCCCGGGAATATAGGAACTATAACGCTCGTTTTGTATTTCTAGGAGTATGTACTTCCACTTCCAATATACCACTTAAACACACATATTATATTTATTTATCATTTTTATTATACTTAAATACCAATTATAAGATACTCTAATACAACTTAATTGAAAAAATTTCATTGGAACCCTTTGTTTTTTTTTGCTATATACACTTTTTCATATATATAAAAGAAGTATATACACAAATTTTGCTATAAAAAGTGGACTTTAATGAAGTTTTTTATGGAACTCACTTTGGAGTATCTTATAATCATTATTGGAGTATGCTAAAATAGATAAAGAGGTATCATCATACGATTTAAGTGGTATATAAGAAGTGGGAGTACGTACTCCCACGAGTACCATACCATTTTCCTACATATATATATACACTAATGTGCGCCTCAGGCCAGCCCACCATGCGTGGACTGAGCCGCCCCTACGGAGCGCCGAACAGGCCATTTTGGCCCACTAACCCACGTCCCCCACGCGTGACGTCGTGCGTCCAGTGCGCGCTATGACGAGGTCGAAAGTAATTGTGATAGCAATTTTACTATTGCACGTATCACTGCGTTTATATATTTTTTTATGATTGTTTCATATGTGCATGGCTGGATGTGCAGTAAACTACAAGTGGAGTTCAGTAAATCTTTGTGTAACAAAGCAGTAAAGTCATGTGGAGGTGGTAGTAAATCTCTTTTAGCAATACAATAAATCTTTTTTAGTAAATGCACGTAGAGGTTTTTTTATTTGCGAGACTTATATCATTCTGTTACCCTCGTCATCACCAAGCTACTAGTGAAAACCATTCGTGAATCGGAGCTTCTAATCAAAATTTATTACGAAAACAAGAAAAGAAACATTCATGTACAAAATAAACTGGTTCCAGATGATGATCATAAGTTTTTATTTCTATTTCCTTTTGGAGTTAGAATTTGAAGTGTAGGTTTAAACTTTGATTTAGATTTTCCAAATGAAATAAAATATGCAAATGTTTCAAAAACAATATACGTGCTGATGATATGCCTACTAATTATCATATATATATATATATATATATATATATATATATATATATATATATATATATATATATATATATATATAGAAAAATACTTTGTACTCCCGAGTGTAGTTACTCTCACTTTTGATATACCACCTTGGGTATACATACTCCTTTATCACTTTGGGTATACATACTCCTTTATCACCTTGGGTATACATACTCCTTTATCACTTTGGGTATACTCATATACTAATTATAAGATACTCCAATATGAACCACACGAAAAATTTGCAAGAGAGTCCATAGTTTTTAGCATATTTTGTAAATACCTTCATATTCGCACATAAAAAGGAGTATATCTAAAAATTGTACATACCACCTCTGAAAATGTGTAAATACCACTTATATGGTCTTATATACTCGTATGCTACACATACATACTCTCGGTTGCGCAAGATACTCCCTACATTGTGAGATATGTGAGATACGGAATAAGGAGTAACTACTCCCGGGAGTAGGAAAAAGGCTTCATATATATATATATATATATATATATATATATATATATATATATATATATATATATATATATATATATATATATATATATATATACTCTGGAGTTTGTACTCCCACTTCCAATGTACCACTTAAACGTACATATTATACTTATTATAAGATACTCTAATACGATTTGATTGAAAAATTTCATCGGAGCCCTTTGTTTTTTGCTATATACCCTTTTTCATATATAAAAGAAGTATATACACAAATTTTGCTATAAAAAGTGGACTTTAATAAATAAAAATTCATAGAACTCACTTTGGAGTATCTTATAATCATTATTGGAGTATGCTCAAATAGATAAAGAGGTATTATGATACGATTTTAAGTGGTATATGAGATGTGGGAGTACGTACTCCCAAGAGTACCTTACCATTTTCCTATATATATATATAACAGCCTACAAACTTGATTAATTACATAAAACTACTTTTATGATGAACTCTTGACAAGTTCATAGTCCAGAGTTATATACTACTCAATTGTATGCCCCACCCATTATTACAACAAGGTCATCATGTATGATATCAGTTCCAGTCAATTAATCATCTGATCCCTTATTCTCTGATGAACCTGAAGAATGAATCCAAGTCTTCATGTACTCATTCCAGAGATTCATCTATACCTAATTCAGTTATACAATGCTATATATGCTCACTATTAGTTGTGAATTAGGATCATATGTATGCTGCTACTGTTACTACTAGAGCAGTCTAGTTCTCAAGCACTTCAAATCAGTAGAGCTCCGGGATGATATATCTCTGCTACCGAAAGGCTGCACCAAACGGGGTCCAAAAGTCAACCGGCGTCTCGCTGGTCACCGCGAAGGTGCTCGAAATCGGGACCAGGCACAGCCCTCGGCCGGTGAGGTCTCTCTTCACCGCCGCCTCGCCACCATCCTTCGATTTGTCAGTCGAGCTCTGAACACGCGTATGCACAAAGAGATCGGTCGATCACCACTTGATCGAGTAATGATGATAGCGCAATATGTGAAAAAGGAGAATAAAAGCATGCAGTATGAGCACTGCAGGTATAGCTCATATATAGCAGTAGTACCTTCAAGTGGGGCCCTTGTTGCGGCCGGTTCTTTAGGTAAGGAGCACTAAGTGCCTGCATCGTTTGTAGGCATATATGTGAAGAAATGCAAGTTGGTAGGTGTTCGATCAGATCAATATTTCTACATATATATGATTAAAGGCAGAATTGCAGCTAGATGCGCACTTACACCAACTTGCTCGTGGAGGAACTTGATGTAATCGATGGTCTCGTGCAGCACCGATGCCGTATCCGTCTGCACGCACGCACGCCGACGTTGATCGTTCAGTTGTTTTGTATAGAGAATTGGGTCGATCTTAAAAGGAGTGGCTCTTTTGCAACAAGACTACGAAGTTTTATCTTCAAGAACTATATGTATATAGTATATGCATCCTCCAGACCTCCACTCACCTTTCCAAAAGGGGAGACTAGTTGTTGGAGTGCTGTGATCCTGTCCCCTAGCTTCTCTTTTCTCACCTGAAACTTTGTATATGAAACTTTACTGGCTAGCTAATGGAGGATCTATGTTTGAGGTAACTAGCTAGATTGAGCCTATACCTTGAAGGTCGGCAATGGTGATGGTGGTGTCCCGGTTCTCGCTTTCTTGAGCGGCGTCGGATCGGCGTTTGCCTTCTTTGTGATAACTGAGCTAGAGTCTCCTACTCCTAATGCACTCTACATATATAAATAAGACGTTAAGAACCAATTTTAGAACTCAGGAGAAGGTCATATTCATATATAGCAGCTAGCTATATATGAATATGACCATCTCCTGAGTATATGTGTACATATATACCAACCTTGGCTGCAAGGCTTGCCGGCGGCCTAGTCTGCACCGGCGGCGGTCTGGCAGCCCCTAAGGCTGCCCCGTCCACCGCTGTCGCAAACCCGGTGGAAGGGTTCCAAAACGGCGTGTTGTTGGTGAACTGCAGCGGCTGCCGGATGCTAGCTGTTGGCGCTTCATTCATCGTCTGCTGGTGCTGGTAGTGCTGGAACCCCGGCGAATTCGGCTTCGCCGCCGCCGACGCCACTGGATCCGTGAGGCTTCTCAGCAGCGAAGACCTGAAACCGCCGTACGGTGAAGTCGGCGACGAGAGCAGCTCAAACCCAAGATTGGACAGGAACTGGTAATTCTGATCATGGGAGTCTTGTAACGTCATGTTATTGTTTGATGATGAGGGACTCATCAAACTTGGCGTGTTGATGTGATTCTGATCACTTCTTGAGCTCATGTACCCATGGAAACCAGATCCATCCCTGAGATCAGGCACAAAAATGTTAGTACTATATATTATCATCATGGCATCATGCATATGATCATGAGTTCATGACCCATGCATGAGCGAAGTTTTTTTTCTTTTTTTTGAAACTTAATTAACATGCATGAGCGAAGTTGAGCGCAAGAATTATATGTACACGTGCTGCTGAACTCACAAGAAAGACTGGTTCCAGCCGGTGGCGAAACCGGCGGCCGCCGTCTGTGGCACGGCGATGGTGGCCGGACCGGCGACGCCGGTGGGTTCTTGGAAAGTTATAGAGCTGCCGGTGGCGAGTGAGTTCGTTCCAGGCGACTCCGAGGAGGCCGTGTTACTCGACCTCGACCTGTTGCCGTCGACACCGTCGACATGGCCACCAGCAGCGGCTGCAGCAGACCAGGCGCCAAACCCGGGCATCTCAGGCGAGCACGACGAAACCGGCGGAGCCACCGCCGTGCTCCACCAATCGCCACCGTGGCTCGCCTGCGTGGTGCTACTTCTGGTGGCGCCTCTGTACAAGGCCGCAGGCGCAGCTGCAGCATGGATCATCTCCTGGTGATCTGCCATGTCTATCTTAATTGCTTTGGTTTCTTGGTAGTTTAGCCACCTAGCTATGGAGGAGAGGGCATGCCAATAGTGGTGGTGAGTAATGAGTATGGCGTAGTAGTGCTCGATCTCGGCTATTTGGTGTGGTAGGCAAATAGCTAGGAATTAATGGGAAAATTAATCCGAGGGATTAAGTAGAGGTGAGTGGAAGGGTGGCGACGTGGTTTTATATAAACCGTTTGAGATAAAGCAGGGAGGAAGATGAATAGGGGGAGGAAGAAGACGAAGAAGAGAATTTAGGTTTTCTGACCGGGAAGGTTAGCCGGGTCGTCGACGGTCTGACTGCGACGCATTATCTATCGCATGCCATTTGGCGCAGCTGATCATGATTCGCAGTCGTTCAACAGCTGAGACGACGATAATTTCTCGGTAAAAATGCGGAGATTGTTCGAGATGGGGATTGTTTTCTACGTGGGATATATGTCCTCTACAGCTAGCCGTACGACTGCTCAAAGGATGTCCAAGGATCGTAGTCGAGACGGTTATGCATGGAAGCATCTGATTACAACATAGGCAACCCACATATATGTATTTTCTTTTGCATAGAAGGTAAATATTCGATCCATATACACGATCTCAGCAATAAGTTTTCGCTCGTCTTTGGTAGGTACTCCAAAATCCTTGATGTAGTTGCTAGGTATATGCGTACTTTGTAATTATTATAATTTCTAAAACAATAATTAAATCAACAACAACATATATACTAGGTATATTTGGGACTATGAGTATGTACTACATGATCATCAACACAAATATATCTATCGCATATATATACACTAACAAGACAAACTCTAGAATAAGAACGCTACTAACAAAAGTAGGCATCAAAATCATCACATGACAAATATCGAGGAAGCAAGGTCTAGCCATATCAAATAATATCACTATAATTTACAACAAGAATGCTGTGATTGTTCGACATGAGGATTGTTTTCTACGTGGGATGTCCTCTACAGCTAGCCGTACGACTGCTCAAAGGATGTCCAAGGATCGTAGTCGAGACGGTTATGCATGGAAGCATCTGATTACAACATAGACAACCCCACATATATGTATTTTCTTTTGCATAGAAGGTAAATATTCGATCCATATAAACGATCTCACCAATAAGTTTTCGCTCGTCTATGGTACTCCAAAATCCTTGATGTAGTTGCTAGGTATATGCGCACTTTGTGATTATTATAATTTTTAAAACAATAATTAAATCAACAACAGCATATATACTAGATATATTTAGGACTATGAGTACTACATATTGAGTTGCATGCACCAACCAGTTCACTCAAAAGCTTAAGCTGATGAGGAAAGGCGCACAATTCACTTATACTTCAACACTCCCCATCACGTGTAGGCTCTCTCAGACCTAAGACGTGGAATAGAAGTGGGCTGCAATTATTATTTTTAGTTTGTAACATTCCCACTTTAATTAATGAGAATTAGTATGCATCTTATCAGCATGCATGATATTTTGGAATCATTTGCATCACTAAATAGCATTTGGAAAATCTAAATCAAAGATTGAACCTACACTTCAAATTCTAACTCCAAAAGAAAACAGAAATAAAAACTTATGATCATCATCTAAAAATAATTTATTCAAATACTATAATAATTATCATGAATAAATATAATTTTTACCAAATTTTAGAACTAGATTCAACTCTCAGAAAATTCAAACACGTTTCGATGACACAATTTAGGTTTGAATTTAAACTATACAAATTATATCTTGAACTATGAGGTTTAATATTTTATTTTAGAACTATACCATCCCAGGAACCTCTATAAAATTTTTCATAATTTTTAGAATTTTATTCCTATTTTTAAAGCCTCGGTCAAACCTTCTTAGTTTTGGTCCAATCTGCAATTCAAACCCTAGCACTGTTGCACCGACTCAGACCTTGACCTGAGCCCGACGCGCCACTTGGTCCAGCCGCACTCGCTCACTCCCGCAGCCACTGACGCGCCGGGCCCACGCTCCAGACCTTCTTCTCCAGCGCGCTAGCGGGCTCAGGCGCTGAGCGCCACGCGCCCGCCGAGCTCTGCCGTTCCTCCGTCTCCCTCCGTCAGCTCCGTTGAGCCACCGCCGAGGGCACCCAATCCGTAGCTATCAGCAACCAACGCCGTCGCTCATGTCACCGTCATCGCCGAGTTGTCCCGAGAAGGCTGCCACTGCCGTGAAGAGGGGAAGCTCGAGTTCTCGCAAGGAACCCCGAGCTTCTCGCCCCCTCTTAAGCCGAGCGTGCATGCCCCTAACCCTATTCTCCACTTCCCTGCTTCTCGCCCTCCATTTCCCCCTTTCCGAGCTCCATTCGAACAAAGCTCTGAATGCCGCTCGCGGAATAGCCGAGCCGCCTCCAAGCTCTCCGGCAGCTCTAGCGATCCCTGACCACCCACTACCCCGTCACGGCGCGCCTTACTTCACCAGGAACCCGAGGCCTCCATCAATCGAAGGATTCCCCACCGAGGAGCTGCGTGCATGCCATCTTCTCCGGTTCCGGCCGAATCCGCCTCCACCGCCGCCGCGTCTCCTCCAGCGAGCCCGAGCTCGATTCTCTCCGCCATGAGCATCCTTGTACATCCCTCTACCTAGTACCACCACTCACTCGGGCTCTCCCTCTTCGCAGGTCACCGTCACCATTGAACCACCCCGCGCCGCCGCCGGCTCGCGTCGCCGGACTCCCTCGGCCACTCCCCGTCGTCACTAAGTACTCCGGTGAGTTCCTCGTATCACCCTCGTGCCCATGCTCCCGTCAATTTCCATTCTCTCCATCTCCAGCGCCGTCGCGCCATGTCATCTCCACGGCTGGCCGCCGCTCCCTTTGGCCACACCGCCGCGAGCCACCCTGAGCCCACCACTGGCCACGTCGTGTTGCGCCTCCACCCCCACTAGAGTCGCCTGGACCACCCGGTTCCATTTTTGCTACTTTCGGCCGCCGCCAACCTCCCTGTCGCCGGCGACCAGCATCGCCCCAAACTGCCCAAGCCATTCTCTGTCTCTGCCCCTTTGATCTCTCTGTGTGTTCTCTCTGTTACTCTGTGTAAAGTTGGGGCCTGCCAGTTAGAAGAACCAAATTGAATCACTCAAATGAATTAACCCATGTGAAGTTTGAAGTTTAAAGAAATTTTAGTTAGCATCTTTTGTAGTTCAGAGGGCACTTCTTTTGTCAGTTGTTTGAACAAAGTAGTGTGTTATCTGGAAGTCTGAAATTTAACAGTAGGTTAAATCGCTAAACCATCTTGTAACTGACGTTGAACCACTCAAAAGAGTTAACAAAAATTTGAAGCATGAGTTATCTATAAGTTTTGCTTAACAGCACATTAAATCAGAGAAACTACTTCAAGAGAATGAAAGGATAAGAGAAGGTATTGAACGACAAGTTATTTTGTCAGTAGGGTTAATATCATGGCTAACCCTAGTAGTTAGAGTGAGTTAGTTTGCAATTACCTAGCAGAAATAGCCAAATCTGAAATTTTGTTGTCTGAAGGAAGTAGCTAGTAACACTTAGCACTTTAGTTCAGATAATTGTCCTTTTGTAAGATACTTGAACAGCAGATACAAATCTGAAATGACAGGAGGCTTATCAACCTGTTGAATAACTGATTGAATCACCCAAATTGCTTAACAAATGAATATTGGGGATTAGTGAGAAGTATAGTTAACCAGCACTCAATTTCAGAATAAATCAATACCTTGTATGAATGTCCAGAGAAGGTGACTACATGAAAAGAATTGTTATCACAGTGAACTCATGACTTTGCTGATGCTAGCTAGAACTAAAGAGGGGTTATTGTTTCCTTTAACCATTTTGAAAGGAATTCAGTTAGTGAGAAGCTTAGTTAAACAATACCCCCACTAGGCAAATTCTTCTCTTTGTTCAGAAAATCTGAACGTGAACAGTAAGGTGATCTGAGGATTACTAGAATATTCAGTTAGACTAAGGACTTTGCTAAATCAAGTAGTTAACAATTCTAATTGATCCAATTAGCCTTGGATAGTAAGCTAACAGAGACAAGCCAACTAGTGCTAAAAACTCTTGATTGTTAGTTAGGTCACTCAAATATATTAACAAATTTGGAGTTTGTTTAACTAGCAGCACTCTAGTACAGAAAGGATTTTCTTGTGCAAAGTTGTAAACAGGGCAGACCAAACAAGAGCTATTAGGGGTGATAGTAGGCAAATGACCTGGGTTAATACTAGTAGTTGAAAATCTCATTAATTCAAATAGCCTTATAACTTTTATCTAATAGCAGCAAACCCACTTGAAAAACAAGCTTGATTAAGGATGTTCAAAACAAACAGTAAACTACCTTCTAGTCAAAGAAGAGGTTTAGCAAACTAAGTATTCAAAGAGAGTTTTGATTAAGCAAGGAATTAAGAGGATAGGAAAAATCTGAGAACAACAAGTAACCTACAAATGAGAGCATAAAATTCAGAAAATAAACTCTCAGCATCACTTCTTAAGATTTAACAAATCGATACAAAATCAAAACACTAATAACTATTACATACGAACTCGGAATTAAATGAATCTTTTTGCTAAATTATTATAAAATAATTCTCTGTAATAATATACAAAAATATTTGGATTCTCTTGTTGTTGAATTTATTTCTCCATTTGTGTTTTATTTTTGGTTCTTCCGAATAGACGTTGGAACACGCGAGCAAGATTATCGACGATCGAGCAACAACATCACTCTCTGAACACTATATGCAAGAAAAAGGTGCGAGTACCCTCCTCTTGATCATATTGCTCCCAGTGACCTTTAAATGTTTTGTGTGAGTTTTATTATCGCAAGTGCATGCTATTTTGAAATGTATGTTTATGGGTAGAAGTAGTTAATCTCCTAATTGCTGCATTAGCCCTCCTTTGAATGTTGATTTCCCCTTTTGCCTTGAATGACTAAGGTTATATGTCATATGGGATTGTTTACTAGTTTGTAGAACGATGCTTAGCCATGCTAGTAGTCGTAGCCGAGAGCGGTTGATGGAGCTAGTCCATCGACCGGTGGATTGAATCAAATCTTATTGAAATTGAGGATTTTATGGATTGGATTATGTTGAACTTGAGGGTCGTATCCAGATCATCGAATTTGGTAATATGGACTTGTTGGGTTGTTGTTGTTGCTGTCGTTGTGTTTTGGACTTGGACGAGTGATAGGCTGATGAAGGGGTGGTCCCGGATTCATGTAGCCCCGTCTGAGTGTTTAAGGACCGGTCTGTGGTGTGATGAACCAAGTCTTACGTGCAACCACACGCCGGGATAATGGCGAAGGCTTGGCTAACTAATTTGTTGTGTGTTAGCTATCAGAACACAATCAGGTTGACAACTGTTATTGTTATTTTTAATTGTTCTTTTGTCAATCAAGCGGGGCATGTTAAGGGTCGTCTTACTTGCCCTTAAGGGTCTCTTGTTGGATAGGGACTTACTTACGTAACGGGTTTACTCCGTGGTTCAGCGATCGCATCGCTCGCCATAGGACCGTCCTCGGGTGGTTTGATAGTTAGGGCATGACATTGTAACGCCTCGTTATGCTACCTCGACCACACTCCTATGGAAGAGTGCATTGGCGACATTAAGAGGAATGCATATCGTGTGGGTAAAGTCGCACAACTCTGCAGAGTAACTAAATCTATTCGAATAGCCTCGTCCTAGGTTATGGACAACACTTGTGGGAAAGCAGGCACAGTTAGCGTTTGGGAAATTAAGTTTGGGTTATGGTTGGAAATGTTATGTCCTTATGTTAGTTTGTTCAAATCTGAAATGTATTCTTGAACGCGTTGTTCACGCGTTAAATTTGTTGAGGTTTGAGTTGTGCCACGAATGGGATGTTCGTGTGTTGTTTATAATTGGAGATTATACCATTGATGATCATTACTTACTGCTATAAAATGTTTTCTAAATATTTTACAAATGGCTAGTTAGAATCTTTATTGTTTATCTATATACAAAACTTGCTTTATGCTAAAAATTGACTAGTGTAGTAGCCTTCCTTTGATACTTACATGCATCCTTTATTTCTTTTGAAAGTCTCGCGAGTACAACTTTGTACTCTAACAGTGTCTATTTATTCAGGTGAGAACGACGGGTGCAACGGCTTTAACTCCAGTTGGTTGCTTGTGGGATTGTGGGCATGCCAACTCGGTCATTCCCTTTTTATTTTAAGTTTATCTTCCGCTGCAATTTATTTGTGTTAATTAGATTTGGCCGATCGACCCTCTTATGCAACCTTGTACCATAAGGTTCTATTTAAATGATGTTGTAATTGATTCTTTTATTCTTGTACATTGTGTATTGATGTGATTGCAATGTTGTGTACTAGGATATGTGCATGTTAGTCACTGATCCTTGGGAGCTAGCATGTGACACATATCCGGGTCACTCGGAATCGTGTTCGTCTCACGTTAAGTGTTGCGTTTACGGCGTAATCACTTAGCTTGATATGGATCCGGTCTCGGGGGTCCCCACAATTGCACCAACCGGGTCTTGAACTCAAGACCTCTTGGCTCTGATACCATATTGAGTTGCATGCACCAACCAGTTCACTCAAAAGCTTAAGCTGATGAGGAAAAGAGCACAATTCACTTATACTTCAACATTACATGATCATCAACACAAATATATCTTATTCGCCCCAACCCGTGCAGGATCACAAGGGACGCTGGCTTCGGAGACACTGCTCTCTCCACGTCGGTGCACACCGAAAAAGGCATGGAGAAGCCGAAGTTGTGCAGCACAGAGTAACAGGGCAACAGAACGGTACTGATCTCTCTATATTCTTCAGTCTGAGAGGAGACTTCTCTCCCTCATGTAGAACCAGCAGAGAACCTAAAGAAACTAATGTCATTACTCTGCTTTAAACGCAGTTAATGTGTACCATAAAAGCCCCATTGAAACAGTGTAATTGTAACATCCTAAAAATCCTAATTTTAGAAAAGTATAATGAAAATAAGTTGGAGAATATTTTTGAGCATGTTTTTGTATAGAAACCTATTTTTGCATGATTTTTTAGCTTTTGCATAAATCAAATAGTGAAATTACATGCAACAACAACTTGTAAGAATTTTCGAGAAAATCATAGAATAGGTAAAATCCTAAAAAATTTATGTAGGAAACTATACTATGTCAGGAGCTTTCAGAAAAATGTTCATAAATTTTGGATCCTTTTAACTATGTTTACAAATTCGAACAATAATCAGCTAGTTTTGGAAAATTCAAAAGCTGTTTTCAAAATTCTCACTCACCGATGGGCCGTAACTATTATGGCCTGTCTTCCTCATGCTCGCTCTAGCCCACGCCAGCTCCTCCCACAGACATGCTGGGCCTGGATGTTAGCACCCTTCTTCCACCTCTCGCTCACGCCCGCACGCCAGCTCGCCCTCATCCGCTCGGCCACTTGCCCCTCGTTTGCGACCGGCGCCCACTGTTTCACGCCTCAACCACCCCTGTCACCTCCGCTAGCCCTTGCCCATGCTATCCACCCCACTGATGAGCTATTTTCGCACGCGGACAAAGGAACCCCAGAGCGTCCGCGAGTATCTCGCGCAACCGCCGGCACCTCGCCACTTTTCTCGCGTATTTGTCCTAGCTACTTAAGCGCTAGAGCATGCACTATCATCTTCAGCTCACCCAAGTTACATTTCATGCAAACCTGAGCTTGATCGCTCCTCGGTTTCGTGGGAACACGTGCATTGTCTCTGACGCCAGTGAGTGTGCCATCTCAGCTCCGCCGCTCTAGTGAGCTTCCTCACCCACGACACTCGCGTCAACTTGATCCCCGTTCATTACTCACTCTTCTCTTTCGCTCAATGCAGCTTCTGGAGTCTCGTAGCATGATCGCGCTTGCCTTTGTCCTTGACTCTGATGCGCATCCGATCTCGCCAACATGTTCCCATTGCTCCAGTGAGTTCGGGCTCAACGTACTCCACCATGTCATCATGTGTTCCATACCATATTGATGCATTTCCCCCACTCAATGCGGATAGACTTGCCGAGAATCCAAGCACAGCCACCATCTTCCTCTCTCACGGCCGCCGGTGCCATTTTCGTTCTCCTTCGAAGCCTAGTCATCCTCAGACAAATTCCTTGCATCTACACGATCTCTAGCACCCCAGTGAGTTAATGCGACACTCCTTGTAGCTTCTCTGTTATTGTGGTGAGCCATCGTCGTGAACCCCCTTCACACCACCACTGCTCCTCGTCGACAAGCCACCTCAACCCTCCCCAAACCTCATCTTCTTCACCCTCGTCGTCATGGTGAGTCACTAGTCCTCATGAGCACATCATTTTGCCACGAGCAAGTCTCTAGCGCTCATTCCTCCTTAGCCACCCATGGCGCCGTTGTAGTTGCACACCACTGGCTCGCTTCCAGTGACCCTAGCTCCTCGCACCCGATCCCATAGCATCGCCTGGACTCACAGAGTCCAGTGCACCTATCCTTTAGCCCCAAGACCGTCTCCTTCGTCAAAGCCGTCGCGGACCCGAAGCTTCCTGCCACCTCTCGCCATCGCGCTGCCAACTCCGTCCATCTCTCTGGTCATCTTCAAGTCCCCTAGCATCGCAATAACACCCTCTCTCCATTTTCGAGCTCCTTCAAGCTTTTCCACAACCACCTCACCGGCGACGAGCTCTTCTTCCCTCTCGGCTATGCAGCTATACTGCTTTGCTTCTCTCTCTGTGTGTTAGTGGGACCCATATCATTGAGGATTAATTAGAACTAAGTCGATGACAGGTGGGACCAGTTGAAAATATTAACAGAAATCTAATTTCAAACATTTTTAGTGAATATGTCACTGACATATGGGATCGCCTCAATTTTATAAATAAAAATCAAGAGAATAAAACTATGAGTCACTCACAAGTAGGCCCCACATATAAGTTAATAAAATTTGAAAAAGTGAGGAAGCCACTTTTAGCTTAGAAGAAAATACACTTTCTCTGTTAGAAAGCGTAAACCTTAGAGGAACTTAGAGGAGAATACGCTTTCTCTGTTAGAAAGTGTAAACCTCACAGGAACTCGGAGGAGAATATGTTTTCTCTGTTGGAAAGCATAAACCTTAGAGAAACTCATAGGAGAATACGCTTTCTCTGTTAGAAAATGTAAACCTCAGAAAATACGCTTTTGATGTCACCTTTTTGTTAATTTCTGGAATTTAAAATCGAAACAAATTGAAATGTTAATATTTTTTGCATATGAACTCCAAATCAAATGAATATTTTTTTCAAAATTCATATAAAATCATGCTCTATCTGAATATGCAAAAATATATGGATTTTGTTGCTATTAAAATTATTTTTATAATTAATTTGCTTTCAGCTCTTTTTTTATTAGATGTTGATACATCGAACGAAATTTACGGTGATCCTTCATCCTCTTATTCAGAGCAACTAGAGCAAGGGAAGCACCCCCTTTGACCATGTTGATCCCATTATTTCAATTATTGTACTTCTTTTTGCGAAATATAATATTCATGCGTGTATGTTTGCTTAAAATTACTATATTTGCAGATAAAGGTAGTTATGTTCCTATTCAATGCATGATCCTACTTGAAATATTGGTATCCCTACTATTGTAGTCATTAGGTTATAGTTTAGGCAATAGATGTTGTCAATTTGGGTATTTCAAGTGTGAATATCACATAATTGCTTAGTCGGACTCTAGATTTTCTAAAAGTTGGAAAATGGATAAAATGTCGGTCATGAATTTGGGAGATTTTGAAATGATGGTCCAGAGGGGTTTACCTCTGTTATTTTGTATAAAAAATATAGTTTGTGTTGCGGACGAGTTATATTATAATTTAAGAAGTATGAGAGGTGTATGTAACACCCTAGCTATTCGGAAGCTAAAATGTTACCTAAAGGGCTAACGTACAACAATACTGCGGAAGAAGTTCAACAATAAATCATCAACTAATATAAAAAGATCAACATCTTTTAGAACCTAAACCACAATTAAAAACTGAATCCAACAACAGTCCACAAATTCCAATTATTTAAGTCTATTGAATCCACTAAGATAATCATATCAAACGAATGATCTGGGAACATAAGCAGCTATTTAAACAACCTCAACGTAGAGAAAGATACCATCTACATCTAAGTTTATTTATTACAATCCATCACTTAGTGAATGAAAGACAGAATCAAGTTCTTTTATTGAAACTGGTGTAAGGTGAAGTGAATGAGTAGTGCGTGTCTACTCCCTCCCAAGAGAAACTTCATCAACGATCACCTAAAAATAAATAAACAAAGCAAGAGTGAGTCCAAGACTCAGCAAGTACAATGAATAAGAACAAACAACCAACATGAACAAGACAATCTCTTCTCAACCTCTGAACATACAACAAATGAATACTTATGAAGATATGAGATGAATGTTCAAATTCAAAGGATTGACTGCACACATGCATATACTGGATAGCGGTGACACACCCGTCGGTGCTCACTTAAGCCCGTATTTATCGAAATACGGGATCCAAAATACCGTATGAAGAACGTTTCATACGGTGTCCAAACTGCCCACATTGGAATGGTGGGACTCACATGCCCATACTGGAATTGATGGGACTTTAGACTCCACTCCCGTGGAGCTCCACTCCGTGGACGGAACATGAACATTGATGCAACTTTAGACTCCACTCCGTGGACAAACTTGAACATGGGTGCATGAATATACTTAAGAACAACGACCAGCATCATCTTTGAACATATGAATTTCACATACGAAGAAACATAATCATCGGAACTTCTCACGTATCAAATGAAAACACAATACGAACATCCAACATCCAACATACACAATTCATACAAACGTCAGTGTACTTGCCTTCCGCGAAGCGACGCGTTGGCAGGAAAAGATGGTGCTCCTAAACCCGAAGCTTCACCTCCTAAACAATTAAATAACTGAAATAAGAACGCGAAGAACACGACATTACTGAATAACGTCCTACAACGCTTTCCCAATGATTCAATATTTAACTAGAAGCTCTAAACTGAAAACCAACGCATTCTGCCCTAAACTGCCTCTGGACAGCAGCACGGTAAACAGCATAACTCTTGATCTGGAACTCCGAATGAGGTGAATCCAGTTTCTGTGGATTCTTAACTAACAAATCTACGAAACTCTAGTTGACAAGATAATCTAATTCGGCCAAATTAGTACGTCAACATACTGATGAACTTTCAGCACATAGCAGAAAAAACAGCAGCACTAAAACGATCATAACTTTTAATCTATAACTCCGAATTGAACGTTCTTTAACAATCTGGAAAGGTTATCAAATTACCTACAATAACCTAATTGGGTGAAAACCCAGATTCTTCCAATTACCAATTCATATTTTACGAAATAACAAAACAGACTAATCTCGTCATAAATCTGGACAGCAGATACCAAATCTATCATAACTTTCGACTCGAATGTCGGAATCATGTGTTCTTGGCGGCCACCGAAAGCTAAGAACATTATCTAAATATCTCTAGGAGATCAAAACTTCTAATTCAGCTTCTAAGAACCCGAAACTGACCACGCAATAAACTGGACAGAATTGAATCTACTGCAGACAGAACTTGATCCAATCAAACTAATCCAATTTCACATCTAAACATCATCAAAACAGCGGGGAAACGAATTGGTACCCTTAGAGATGCGTGTGGCGCTGATAAAACCTGCGAGGAAAACCTCTCCTCTTCTCCTTCTTCCTTCCTCTTCCTTATGGCCAGCCAATTTGCAGGGGAAACACCAAGATAGTAGCGACGGCCAAGGGTGTGGTCTCAGATGCGATCGGGTGCTGTGTGCGGCGGCGACACTGTAGCGATGGAAATCTGTAGTGATTAGGGTTTGTGACTTAATCCCCCCTTCCTCGCCTTCAAGTGGGCTACCATCCTTTCATGGGCCATGGGCCTCTAAGGCCGGCTCTTTCCTCTGCGACTGTGGGTTGGCAGCCCAAAACGTTCTCAAAAAATATGAATTTTGAACTTATTTCCATCTCTAAACTTTGTTGCATTCGATATTGAATAAATTTCCCTCTACAGAATAATATTCTCTCTAATTGGAATTTGAGGTATTACAGTGTATCTCACAAATAAATAGGGAGAGATCCTTACACGGGTCAATTAAGGACCGAACGCCAGCAAGTCTTATCTAAGCCTAAGCGTACAACCACATATGCTGGTATGGAACGGACTTAGCTAATTAAGTCATCGAAAACTAGCATTCCATGTTGGTAGTCCGTAGTAGTGCGAGCATAACCGATGTAGACATGTTCGAAGGGGTTCCCTTCACCGAGGCGTTGGGAACCAAGCTTGCTGACACAACAGTGAATGCCTCATTGAGACGGGGGTGTACTTAGGTGAAGTGAGGGTGTTCATTCGTCGAGCTAGTGCAAGGTTAGGACTAGGTGATGTAAAGGCTTCGATGCATGCTCTAGACTGCGTACTATAATGTTGTGTGAGGTGGTATCGAGGAATGCTGGATAAACAAGAGAATTTGTATGTTGTGGGTAAAGTTGTACACCTTTACAAAGTGTAAATCTATTTAAATAACCATGCTTGTGGTCATGAGCGTGCTTAGTTCAGTCTTAATAGGTATGGACTTGGTTTTTATAAAAACATCTCTTGTTGGAAAAATGTGGGAATGGTTGTTGATTTATATTTGAGTTGAGTGCCATGTCTATGGCTAAAAGTAAGATGTTGATCACAGCCATGGAGGGTTGTGAGTTGTTATTTACCAAGTACTTACTTGTTGTTTTTATCTATTTAACTGCTCTTTAAAAACGTTAGAAAATACTATGTGTTGATATTACAAATAAAACTTGCTTAATGTTGAAAACAACTTGTAGCATAAAGCCTCATCCCTTGTTAGCCTTGCATATATATAAATTTTGCGATACACTACAAGTCTTGCTGAGTACACAATGTACTCGATCTTACTTAAATTGTTGTTCAGAGTTAGAAGATGAGCCCATGCCTGACGACATGTTCTTTGCACCCGGTATCAGAGGGTTCGGTGACAGGTCTTGCTAGGACTTATTTCTTGTCGGTTGCCTAAGGGTTCGGATGGGCATACCACTGGACTTTTGGTTTATATACATGTTATGATTCTGTTGTTTGTCTTGCTACTTCTGACACTTGAACTTTTATTTGGATGGTTGGTACTTGTATTGTACACTTTGTAATCGTCTAAGTTTATATACCATAATTGTTTCATGTTGTATGAGATTGTGTATGGATGTGTATACCAATATTATGAATGTATGTACTAGCCACTGATCATAGGACTAGTATGGTACACATGAGGATTTCGGGTATTCTACGCCTAGGGTCTGACAGTAATTCAAACTTTCAGTTTCAAATTCGTATGCATGGTTTTAAGGTGCAAAAAGGAACAGCAACTCCACAGCCAACCGGACACAAAATCGTCGGACCATTCACGCGCACGTCGCACGCGCGTAGGCGATGGCATGGCATGGCGACCGAGCGAGCGTGTGCGTGTGTGTTCTTCTTTTGTTTGCTTCAACTAGGTAAGACCAACTCCACCTTATATATTGGTCTCCTCCCACCTAGATCAGCAATATGGTACTAAACTTCCCACCTTCCGCCATGCATGAGTGGGCCCTTGGGATTTTCCTAGAATTTATTAGAATTATATGTGGTCCAAGCCATAAACTCTAACAATCCCCCACTAGATCCCAAAAGCACCACGAATTTGCCTATAATTTCAAAGTGTTGTTGATATACCAGTTTTTCGGTGGAGACCGGTTAAAGATGAACATCCACCTAGAATCTCAAACTACACTCGCCCACAACTATACAGTGGACTAAGCCTTGAATTAGCAGTTTTATGCGGACAAGCTTCACCTAAGGCCTTTGCTGATACTTGGCTGTCGATAGGCTACTCCTCGGGTGGAGCATATAAGTCATATTTTTGTGTCTCTTCATTAGCTTCTTAGAGATCACCCACATCTCATGGACTATGATCAACAGTCGGGCTCATATAGGTATGTTCTTATAAGAATACCCTATAGGACAGTATTTTGTTGTTAAGCCTCAAAACACATTAAGACAAAGACACCCTGCCTTACAGTAATTAGAGTAATGCATCTCCAACAGAGTGAGATATAAAGTAAGAATGTCCTCTACTGTTACCCAAACAGTTTGTTTTTCCCAAGACCTATTTCGCAGGATCTCTGATCACATAGGTTTGGGTTACCACTGTGTGTAACTCACGTGGGTCTCATTCTCATCTCCTTCGATGCAATTTCAATCACATCCCGTGATAGTCCCTTTGTAAAGGGATTTGCCCTATTTTTAGCTATTTGGATATAATCCATAGCTATCACTCCAGAGTTTTCCAATTTTCTAACAGACTTCAACCGTATTTTCACATGTCTTGATAATTTCATATTATCCTTTTGCACTTGTCACCTTTATGATAATTGTTTGGTTATCACATTACATAAGGATAGATGGAATTGGTTTTTCAACCACTTGTAAATCCATCAAAAGTTCTTGTAGCCATTCTGCCTCAACAGTGGTTGTGTCTAATGTTGTGAGTTTTGCCTCCATGGTTGATCTCGTCAGTATGATCTGTTTGCAAGACCTCCATGAGATGGCATCACCGCTTCGAGTGAATACATATCCACTCGCAACCTTTATCGCATCAGTATCAGAAATCCAATTGGAATCACTATATCCCTCAAGTACACCAGGATACCTAGTATAGTGAATTCTGTAACTCATTGTACCTTTCAAATAGCGCATAACCCGCTCAAGTGCATGCCAATGATCATCTCCTAGATTAGCGGTAAACCGGCTTAATTTGCTGATAGCAAAAGAGATGTTAGGATGAGTAGCACTAGCCAAGTATATGAGTGAATCAATAATCTAAAAGTACCTCGATTGATCCTTTCTTAGTCTTCGACTCTTTCGAAGTATTAGACTAAGATCATAGGGTGTTGGAGAGAGCTTGATTTTCATATAGCCAAAACGACTCAAGACCTTTTCCATATAATGAGATTGCAGCAAGGTAATCCCATTCTCTTCCTTGGTCAACTTGATATTTAAAATAACATCAGCCTCTCCTAAATCTTTCATGTCAAAAATTTAGGATAAAAATTACTTAACATCGTTAATCACATCAATGTTTGTCCCAAAGATAAGTATATCATCAACATACAAACATAGAATTACTCGTTTGCCCTCACCATGGCAGTAGTATACATATTTATCTGCCTCATTTACTGTAAACCCCACAGATATCAAAGTTCTATTGAACTTCTCATGCCATTCCTTAGGTGTCTGTTTGAGACCGTATAAAGATTTCAATAACTTACAGACCTTGCCCTTTTGTCCACGTACTACAAATCCATCCGGCTGATTCATGTAAATTTTCTCATCCAACTCTCTATTGACACTACTACAGAACAGACCTTTGGTCGAACTGCCAAATGGGCAATAGTCTCGGAGAAAATTGCGTCCGGGACCAAAAATATCTTTAGTCCCGGTTGGTAACACCAACCGACTAAAAGTCCCCGCCCAACGGCTCGTAGCGAGCTTTGCAGAGGGACTTTTAGTCGGTTGGTGTTACCAACCGACTAAATGTCAACCTTTAGTCCCGGTTGGTACTACAATCCGGGACTAAATCTTTAGTCCCGGATTGTAGTACCAACCTGGACTAAGGTTGACATTTAGTCCCGGTTGGTAACACCAACCGACTAAATGTCCTTCTATTTAAACTCTGTTTGGCGTTCGTCACGGAGCGAACGCCGTGGTCGCCGCGGGACACGCCGCTCTTCTTTGTCACCACCGCCGAGCCGTTCATTCACTCAACCGTATTCACCGGCGTGTTCGCGGTAAGCTCCGATGCTAACCCCGCCGTCCATTTGACATCTACCGCATCGCCGTCCATTTTTCTTTTATTTTCGATTTTTGAATAGTACAGAGATTTGTGATTTTTGTATAATTAAATCTAGAGCTCCAAAAATTCTGAAAGTTTTTGTGTATGCTCTCTGACATGTATACTATCTATGAAAAATATGAAATGTGAAATTTGAATAATTTTTATATGTTATAAAATTGTCAATTAATTCATAAATGGAACTTTCATGATTTTTGTAGGCCACAATAAATTTCAAAAATCATGAAATTTGTTTTTCCACTAAGTTACACTGTGAACAGTCCATATAAAAATTTTGAGGCTATTTGGACAAAGTTGAATTTATACCTATTTTATGCTTATTTATTTAATTATTATTCCATGAATTTTGTAGGCTAAATTAATGATCCAAAATTCTGAAAATTGTTTTGCCATGACACATGATGGTGTTCCATGGCATGTTACTCAATTAGTTCATTAGAGAAATAGAGAATTTTGGTGTATTTTTAATTTCATTTGTTTACAAAATGAGAAATTTAATTATGTGATATGTCATATAATGCGACGATGACACGCCATTGGATGTACAATGCCGATCGCCGCTCCAAAGAGTTCATTGATGGTGTGCATTATTTCTTAAGAGTGGCCGAGGCAAACAAGCGGGATGGTTTCATGTCTTTGTCCATGTGCCCTGTAAGAATTTGAAGGAATATTCTAGCTCAAGGAGTCTTCACTCACACTTGTTGAAGTCGGGTTTCATGCCAAACTATATTTGTTGGACCAAGCACGGAGAAACCGGGTTATAATGGAAGAAGGTGAAGAAGAACAATTGGACCCCGACGACATTATTGTTCAATACGGTGACTTCGATGATACTGCAATGGGCGAAATCAAGAAGAGGCGAGGCGTAAGACACACTCGCGAAGATGATGCTCTTGGTGATGTCATTCGTGATGCACAAAGAGATTGCGAAAGTGAAAAGGAGAAGGCTAAGTTTGACCGCATGCTAGACGATCACAAGAAATTACTATACCGTCCGCCAAGATGGGCAAAAAGTTGGGTACAACATCGAGTTGCTACAATGGAAGGCACGTAATGGTGTATCCGACAAGGCATTTGGGCAATTATCGAAGATCCAAAAAGATGCTTCGAAGCCTAACGAATTGCACGCCACTACGTGCGAAGCAAAGCAGTCGTCGCCCTTTGGGATTAGAAATCCGAAGATACATGCATGTCGTAATGATCGCATCTGTATCATGGCAAGGACTACGAGAATTTGGATGAATGCCCGTATGCAAAGCGTCGCGATATAAGATCGGCGAGATGACCTGGCGATGTTGAGGGCGAAGAACGTCCCGGAAGAAAATCCTCGCCAAGGTTATGTGGTATGCTCCTATAATACCACGCTGAAACGTCTGTTCGAAACAAGGACCATGCAAAGTTGTTGCGATGGCACAAAGAAGACCGTAAGGTAGACAACATGTTGAGACACCTGGCGATGGGTCCCGGTGGAGAGCAATAGGCAGAGAATTCCGGAGTTTGCAGATGACGCAAGAAACCTAAGGTTCGCTTTAAGTACGGATGGTATGAATCCTTTTGGGGACGAGCACTAGTCATAGCACTTGGCACATTACTCTATGTATCTACAACCTTCCTCCATGGTTATGCATGAAGCGGAAGTTCATTATGATGCCGGTGCTCATCCAAGGCCCGAGGCAACCCGCAACGACATCGATGTCTACACGAGGCCATTAGTTGAGGAACTCCTGCTTTTATAGAGCAAACCGGTGTACGTGTGTGGGATGAGTACAAGCAGAACACTTCGACCTGCGAGCATTGTTGTTCGTAACAATCAATGATTGGCCTGCTCTAAGTAATCTTTCGGAGACGGACAAACAAGGGATACAATGCATGCACACACTGTTTTGATGACATTGACAGTATATATTTGAAAAAATGTCGAAAGGTCGTGTACCTTGGCCATCGTCGTTTTCTTCCTATGAATCACCAACTAAGAAAGAAAGGCAAGCATTTTAAAGGTAAGGCAGACCACCGAACCAAGCCTCGCAACCGAACTGGGGAGGATGTACTTGATATGGTCAAGGATGTGCAAGTAGTCTTTGGAAAGGGACAAGGCAGCGAACCTGTTCCAAAAGATGCTAAGGGACACGCACCCATGTGGAAGAAGAAGTCCATATTTTGGGAGCTACCCTATTGGCAAGTCCTAGAGGTCCGCAACGCGATCGACGTGATGCACCTGACAAAGAATCTTTGTGTGAACCTGCTAGGATTCATGGATGTGTATGGAAAGTCTAAGGATTCACTCGAAGCACGACAGGACTTGCAGCACATGAAAGAACGAGACAACCTGCATCCAGAGAAGACAGACGATGGACGCCATTACTTAAGACCTGCTAGCTTCACTCTTAGCAAAGAAGAGAAGGAAAGCATGTTTGAATGCCTAAACAGCATCAAGGTCCCATCTGGATTCTCCTCCAATATAAAGCGTATAATAAAAATGCCAGAGAAGAAATTCCTACACTTAAAGTCCCATGACTGCCACGTGCTTATGACGCAATTGCTTCCGGTTGCTTTAAGAGGAATTCTACCTCCACATGTACGTCTGGCCACCGTGAAGCTATGTGCATTCCTCAATGCAATTTCTCAGAAGGCAATCAATCCAATGGAACTAGCTACTCTACAGAATGATGTGGTTCAATGTCTTGTCAGCTTTGAGTTGGTGTTCCCTCCATCCTTCTTTAATATCATGACACACCTCCTAGTTCACCTGGTCAAGGAGATTAATATTCTCGGTCCTGTGTTCCTACACAACATGTTCCCCTTTGAGAGGTTCATGGGAGTCCTGAAGAAATATGTTCACCAGCGTGCTCGGCCAGAAGGAAGCATCGCCAAGGGCTACGGGACAGAGGAGGTCATTGAGTTCTGTGTTGACTTCATTCCCGACCTTGACCCGATTGGTGTTCTGAATCGCGACACGAGGGAGACTTAGTGGAAAGGGAACACTAGGGAATAAAACATATATCGATGCGGGGGCGATTATTTCAATAAAGCGCACTACGCTTCTTCAAAACTCCTCCGTGGTGGAGCCGTATGTCGAGGTACACAAGGAATTCCTACGATCCCGTTTCGTGGAAGAATGAAGCTTGGATTAGGCGTCATCACATGGAAACTTTCAGCGGTTGGTTGCGAAAAGAATGTCGAGTGATGACAATATTGATGAGCAATCAGTATTTGTTGGTTAGGCAACCGTCGTGGCACATCCTCACGTACAAAGTGCGAGATAAATGGAAATACATTTTACACGTAGCCCAAGATAAAAGGAGCACGAACCAAAACAGTGGTGTCGCGTAGATGCCACAGACCCAAATGGAAAGAGGCAAACATATTATGGCCGCATAGAGAGATTTGGGAACTAGACTACGCACCTAATTTTAAAGTCCCTTTGTTCGGTGCCAATGGGTGAAGATGACCGGAGGCGGGGTAACGATCGACAAGGAGTATGGAATGACAACGGTGGACCTCAACAATATTGGGTACAAAGACGAACCATTCGTCCTTCTGCTGATGTGAATCGGTGTTCTATGTGAAAGACATGTCTACAAAACCCAAGAGAGGGAAAAATGACGACAAATCAACCGATGAGCTAAAACGCCACATAGTTCTTTCGGGAAAAGAAACATCGTGGGAATTGAGGACAAGTCGGACATGTCGAAGATTATGAAAGGGATGATCGAATCCCGCCCTTGGTGTGACCAAAGACCCAAGCATCCTGCTAAATGCCGAGGACACTCCATGGTTACGGCATGATCATAACCAAGGGTCATACGTCAAGAAGAAGTTCACCATCGTGCCGCTTGATATATAGTGATGTTTAATAAATAGTGTGTATTAGAGATTTTATGTAATAATTGTAACTTCAGATGTTTCTATCATATTTTTCTTGTTTTTATCGTTTCAAATGAAATTCCTATTCGATAAAAGGACACATGTACCTCTGTGAAGCATGTCTTCTCCATCGGTGTAAAATGACTTGAAATTTTTTAGCAAGTATTTATGCCTTCAAATGAAATTCCCGACTTGTGGTTTGAGCCCTTCATTTTGTTTATAGTTGGCTCTTCACTTCCCGACTTGTGGTCACTATAAAAGTCGTTTGAAATGTCAATAAGATCTCTGTGCTTTCTGGGACATGATCGCAAATGTTCTCAAGAACATTTGATGATTCTTTACACAAAGAACTTGGATCGAAGATTAAAACCTCAAACTGAAAGTTTCCATTGTATCTGAATACGAGGAAGTCACACACCTTATATCATTAGTGCCGACAAATGCCTCCCAACCCGCTTCGAGGACTAACTTATTCGGATATCCGTGACTACAATCGTGCAAATGCTTCCATTACATGCTTTCAATTTTATCTTTCACGGGATCTTGTCTCCAAAACGCGATGCAAATTTTTTGGTATGATCTGCAAACATAAGGGGGTAAACTCATATAATGTCGAAATGGTAAAGTGCAACTACTATGCAAAGGAAAAAATGGAAATTTCTCCTTAGTGGGGTATTGCTACATAAGGATTAAATTGCTTTTGGGGTTTTAAAACGGTTAGTCGAATTTCTTGCACTTTAAAACAGGCCTAAAACAAGATGATCAAAGTAGCACAAAGGCTAATCAAGAAGACAAGAAGAGTAAAACCGCAAAAGTCGCGAATAAAGTACTAGTAGCGATAGTAGTTCCAATCTCACCTATAGTTCCAATGAAATTCCTATTTGATGGTGGATTTCTCACACGCGCATTTGGACAATGAATGATGGAAAACCAAAAGATTAACGTTAAAATGATGCAAAAACAAATTTCCTATCGAAAACCAATAGTTTTATTTTTAAAAAACTATTATTTTTTAAAAAATTTATGCCTAATATTTAATTTATTATGCATTTAACAAGAATTAGCATATTTATACAAATAAACTTAATACAAAACCCAGCCCGGGACTAAAGGTTCTCTGGAAAATAGTGGCGGGAACTGAATAGTGGGGACCTTTAGTCCCGGTTGCTAACACAGCCCGGGACTAAAGGTTCTCTGTGGCGGTAATTGAATAGTGGGGACCTTTAGTCCCGGTTGCTAACACAGCCCGGGACTAAAGGTTCTCTGGAAAATATGTCCCCGCGCAAAATTCACCTTTAGTCCCGGGCGTGGAACCACCGGGACTAAAGGTCTCTGAAAATATGTCCTTTAGTCGGTCCGTGGAACCACCCGGGACTAAAGGTCTTTAGTCCCGGTCCAGATACCACCCGGGACTAAGGTCTTTAGTCCGACTAAAACCGTCCCTAAAGGTCCCAAAGTACTTAAGCAACGCTTTCGTCTTCCATTCTTCCTCCACTTCCCATCGCGCGCCTCTCCCTCGCCGTCTCCTCGCGCCCCTCTCCTCGCCGTCTCCTCGCGCGCGGCCGCTCTGCCGACCTCGCGCCGTCCGCGGCGGCGTGCTCCCCGCCGTCTTCTCCGCCGCGACCCCGCCCTCTCCCTCGCGCCCGGCGTCGTCTCCCCGCGTCGCCGGCGCCCTCCCTCGTCGCCGGCATCCTGACTGAGGTTTGAAGGTCCTTTGTTTTCAACAAATACACATAGTAGTATCTAGTGGCATCATCAATTAAACTAATGAAATATATTTTCCCTCCTTTTGTCAATATACCATTCATCTTATACAAGTCTGAATGTATGAGTTTCAATTTTGCCGAATTTCTTTCCTCCATAGCCTTGTCACTACAAGAACATGCATACAACAACACATAACTTGCAATGGAAAGCACATGCATTGCAAGGCCAACTTATTCACCACGCATGAAGCCTGCTCAGCCCACCACCTCCCACATCCAAATAAAACTGCTCGGCTACTCCCATCTAAACCCATCTTATCCTGACTTCCTTCCTCCCTTAGTCCCTTCCACTACATCTTCCTCTAAAAAATCCCCTTCCTTCATCTTCCTCTAAAAAATCCCCTTCGTCGCCTCGTCCCTTCCCCCAAATCCGCGCCACTCCCCACTCGTTGCCACCGCGCTGCCCTCGCCCACCGCCAACCCGCCCTCGTCCTCGCCCGCATCCCTCACCCCTCGCCAATCTCCCCCGAGCCGCCCTCGAAACTCCGCGCTATGCCCCTCGCCCACATCCTCCACCTCCATCGCCCATCACCACTCACCTGCCTCCGAGCCACCCTCGCCTGCCACTGCCTACCCCTCACCCGTCTCACTCATCCCTCGCTTCTGTGCTCGTCTCCCCCTCCCATCCATGCCGCACCGTCCTCCTCGGCGCCACATCTCCTACTTCGCCTCCTCCATTCCCGGCTTTCTGCAGCGTCCTCAAGCACCGCTACTCCAACTTCATTGTCCACGAAGTCGCCCGCGACACCTCCTTTGATCTCCCCGACAAGGTATGCACATTTCCTGACCTCACCATGGTGACGTTTGGTTCACGATTCACACGTCTATCCCAATTTCACTGCCAATTGTGGATTGCGGTGCGTGGATGTGAAAGAGGAGGAGAAGGCTCATCGATAGGTGGGTTCGGTTCCCGGTTGTTGATTGTTTGTGTGGTTGAGTTGTGTGGAAACGGTGTGATTTGGGTGTTTATTTGGTTGTAGGAGATGCATAACTTCTTCAAGAAGAACTTCAAGTTCTTTTTCATGGACATGGTGGAACACAACGATGGGGTTCAGAAATGCATTAGGGTGAGGTTGGGATTGGGAGCAGGGGGAGGGGTGGTGGTGGGTGAGGAAGGAAGAGGAAGAACATGAGTGGTTCTGATTGGAGAGATGATAGGCCATTTGATAGTAGAGGGTCAACTAATTGGCCAGATCATATTGGGAAGTTCCTTAGGTGATGACATTCTGTTTAACTTGTTCGCTTATTGTCCTGAGATTTTTAACTGTTGTTTGTACTTTTCATTCCACATGTATGACTTACTTGATAGACTTTACTTGTTTAAATTTTGAAACACAACTAATGTAGCTGCTGAGCAATCTTTTATAGATGTGTAGTAAGGAATGTAATGTTTTGTGATGCATCTAATTTTCCTGCTAACTTGTGTTGTAACTGGAGCTACCGTTCTGGGACATTGATCAGGTTTCACCTTTACAAAGAGAACAAGGACACCTAAGAAGCATTAGGAGTAATAGGAAAAATGTTAGGACTTCAGGTATATCTTGGCTGCTATTTCATAACATTGTGTTTGTGTTTCTCTCTATTGAATGGCTGGATTCATTTACCTTTATTTGCTAATTGATTAATAACTAACTATGCTTTTTTCAGTCACGCTCATTTGGGTTTGCAGGGACAAAGGATAAATGTGTCGTTACCACGCAAAAGGTATTTATTTCTCATATGTCTACCAGCTCACTAAATTTTCTTTGCAGAATCATGGATTGTGTTTTTGGGTCGAATTGGCTAAAGTATCACACATTAGTGTGGAAGGAAATACTTCAATAATTTTAGCTAAAACTATAACCCGACTATATACACTACTATGGTGTTACAACCAGATATGTATCTTCATGCTAAAGCCAATGGTAATGAGTAGATTAGTACTTCTAGCAATTCATCATATCAATTTCAAGGTTGAAATTTTACATATATCTCTAGCTCTTTTTACATTATCTCTAAACTATCTTCAGAATAATTGGTTTCTGTCACGGTAGGAAATATAAAGCATATGCTACTTTGAACACTTGGGATTCTTTATCTTATTAATTATTGGATTTTTTTCATAGATAGATTAAGCCAAATTGTGCCATTATATATCATCCATGCTACAAGTTATGATGAAAGTACATATATATTGGTAGATTTTGCTACAGCTTTTAACTGTGCATGGAGATGATTTTAGTACGATTGACTTAGCAGCAGCTGATCTGCCTATACATATGCTTTCCCTGAGGAAGTATAGATAAATCAACAGATAAGTTTTTAAGGTAAGTTGGAGGCTTTTTGCTATTTAGAAATTACTTGTTTATTATCGATAAATATAAATGTGAATATGTCCTAGTATTGACAAAAATAAGATTTTTTTATAAGAAATTGACAAAAATAAGTTGTGAGACATTTTTGTTAATTTAGCCAGACTTTCATAATCTCTCATTGGTTCTGCAATTGACAAAATCAATTGAACATGTTGTAGTGCCATTGCATTATACTCAGATTTAGATCGGGAATATATATTTTTCTCAATTGATCTTGTTTACGTCCTTAAATATATAGTACTTACATACATGTTTTGCCTTACTCATATTTTCAGAAGCTAAATAGGTACACAACTTCAATGAATCTGCGACCAAGAACTTGAAGGAAGTTTCAGGTTGGTGGCATGTACTTTATAGAGTCACAGCACACAACCTGATTCAATTAGTACATTGGAAGTGGGTATATAGGTTTCTTCACCGGTCTATGCCTAAATTCCTTGAGGTATATATGGAGTGACAGTTGCATGTGGTCTTGGAGACTTAGCTAGAGGGAGTTGAATTCTTTTGAACACTATGGCATTATATATATATCCATGTTATGAATAATGTGTTCATCTATTCAAGAGGCCCAATGGGCAATATATATAGGGAGTACAAAGGGGTTGCCATATACAGATAAGGAAATACAAGAGTCCTATTCTAACACCCCCCCCCTCAAACTCATGGGGGATCACACACACTGAGTTTGGAGAGAAAATACAAATGTTGTGCCCTAGTGCGTGGCTTCGTGAAGAAGTCGAACTCAGAACTCGATGGCACAAATCGTAAAGCAAGTACTCCCTCCTGCACCTGTGAGCGGGTGAATGAAGCATCTACACCAATGTGCTTGGTGAGCTCATGCTTCACTGGGTCCCGCACATCTTGTGCTTTGTCTTTGTCGGACAAAAGAGTCGTGGAGTCCTATCACGGGCACTCCAAAATCGCAAGTAGCCACCTCGGCCAAGTAATCTCTGCATCACTGCTGCCATAGCTCTCAACTCGACCTCTGCACTCGAGCGGAAGCTGCGATGCTCCTTAGTCTTCCGGGCAATCGGGGAGGAGCCAAGAAAAACACGATGCGAAAGAGAACGGCGATCGGAAGGATCACTAGCCAGTCGCATCGAGTGCGCTGAAGGCTGTAGTGAGGTGGAGCTAGGGAAAAACAAACGACGAGATATGGTCCCACGCAAGTAGCGAAGAACACGAAGAAGGTGATCAGAGTGAAGATGGGTAGGACGAGCCATGAACTGACTCAAGATATGAACATCATAAGCAATATCAGGACGAGTGCTCACAAGGTACACCAAACTCCCAACAAGATGATGATATCGAGTAGGATCCTCAAGAGGATCGCCATCAGTGACACGAAGCTGGAGAGATAGCTCCATGGGAGTCTCAGCGGTGCCAGTGCCAGTCAGACCAGACCGATCAAGAAGATCCTGGACATACTTCTGCTGGGAGAGGTAGTAGCCCTCAGGCATGGAAGAGACCTCAATCCCAAGGAAATATGTAAGAGAACCAAGATCAGTCATGAAAAATTTCTCACTGAGGTGCTTCTTCACATATGTGATGAAGGAGGAATCATCACCGATGATGAGCATGTCATCAACATACTGAGAAGAAGCGATGTCCTACCCGAGATGAGGTATGGACAAAAGAGCGGATCGTGGGCCGGCGGTGAAACCGACGGCGGTAATCACCGAGGTAAAGCGCGTAAACCGGCACGAGGAGCTGTTTGAGGCCATAAAGAGCACGCGAAGGCAGCAGACATGCCCATCGAGAGCAGAATACCCGGTGGTGGTGCATGTAGACCTCCTCATGCAAAACACCATTAAGAAAGGCATTCTTAACATCAAGCTGAGAGATAGACCACCGGCGAACAGAAGCAACCGCAACAAGAGTGCAGACAGTGGTCATATGGGCAACAGGGGCAAAAGTCTCGTCGTAGTCACGACCGTGCTCCTGCTGAAAGTCGCGAGCCACAAGACGAGCCTTGTAGCGCTCGAGAGTATCATACCATTTTCCTATATATATATATATATCCTGATCTAGTACTTTTGTATCCTGAAAATTTCTGTTTACATTTTATTAGTCATCAACACGAATACATTTCAACTTATGTACGGTGCTCCTTTTTGTTTTGTTACTTTAATATTGTGATTTTGTTTCTTCCTAATGGTGCATTAACGGGCTCAAATTTTTCAATGTAGGTTGATAAGATAAATGGATGATGCTATGGATGACATGTTGAATGCAAGGTGGAGAATGGCGATATAGGCAGATGATCTTCATTACGTTTAGATTTCATTCTGTTAGGAAATAATGTTCAAGTAAAATATTTATATCATGTCTTAGGTGTATGGTTCTCTATGTAATGCAACAATTTATTTTTAATATATGAGTATTCTTTTTAACCATGCTACGACCGATAATGATTTTTTTACTTTAACTTCTACACACTTATAATTGTTGCTGCAACCTAATTATATCAGTTGCCAAAATAGCAAAAGTCATCTGTATGGCAAGTACCAACGCTTCTATGCATTATAACAATATAATTATATCCATTGTCAAAATAGTAAAAGTCATCCATGTGTGGTAAGTACCAACGCATACAAGTGTAGATACAACATGACTATATCCGTTGCTACTTCGCAACGCCTTTTCATATCTATTACCAACGCTTGTTTATCTGTTGTAATAGACTTTCGCAACGGCTTCAATGGCAACACATAGTTAATGTATTGGTATAGACCATACCAATACTTATTTGGATTTTTACCAACGCATATATGCGTTGGTAAAGGGGTGTTTATCTTGTACTATGTGAGGCTTTCGAGATTGCCCCGCTTGCACACAAATTTGGCATTTATAATATTTGACTATGGAAAAGTTTAGAATTAAATTTAAACAGGAAAGTCGAGACATATATACAACCAAAATTTATATGAGATAAACGTGAGTGCCACACATTGGCCTTACCACCATCATAGAGTCCTAAATATGGTTCACAACCTTATTACAAAAATCTGAAAGGAAAAAACGGAACAAACCTCCGTACTCATAGTCTTTTCCAATAAAGAGTCCAAATTTTGACATGACTACATTATTCGACTTGAATACCAACTTGAACCCATCTCGATATAGAAGGGAACTGCTGACGAGATTCTTATTTATTGTAGGGGCATGCTGCACGTTCTTCACGCACACAATCTTTCCTGAAATGGACTTTAGATCTACCGTATTAACACCAAGAACAAAAGCATGTGACTCATTCCCCAATAGGATGGAAGAACCCCATTATAAGTGCATATATGAATATTAGCCCCGGTGTCAATCCACCAATTAATAGATTGACATGTCGAAAAAATACTACATAAATTACCATACCCTGATACTTCGGCCTCGCTAATAATCACATTAGCAGACTTCTTATGCACTGGATGATTTTTCTTACACATTCGTTTGTGGCATTTCTTGGCCCAGTGACCAGTCTCGCCACAAACAAAGCAAGTAATATCCTTCATGTTCACTTTCTTCTTAATGTTGTTGGTCCTTTTGAAGTTGGTGGTCGAAACAACCTTGCATTTCTGTTTGTCAATATGCTGCATGATGTTTGCTCTAGACTGTCCCTTTTGCACCATTGGTGTCACATCCTTTACCTGAGCCTTCTCTTCAACATCAAGACTAACAACTAGATCCTCGACGGAATGCCTCTTGTGTTTCAGAGATGTAGCAAAATTCGTCTAGGTTGGAGGCAATTTGGCAATAATGCCCCCAGCCACAAATTTGTCAAGCAATTAACAACCAAAGTGAGCGAGTTCCCTCACAACAAATTGTAGTTCATGAGCCTGCTTGACTACAGAATGGTTATCAACCATTTTGTAGTCATGATATTGCTCCATGACATACAATTCATGTCCAGCATCTGAGGCAGCGAACTTAAGTTCGAGTGCATGCTATAGATCTGTAGTGTTCTTTACATGCATATACACATCACAAAGCTGGTCAGACAACACGTTTAGAATGCACCCGACAAATATTGTCGTAGCCGTGTCGTACTATGTTTATTATGCAGTAGTACGAGTTCCTGCAGGACCTTGTGTCATGACTCAAAATATATTCATAGCCGGGAGCCACAATTGGACCCTTGTCTACCATCTCTTGAAATTCATACTAGTGAATTTCTCCGATTTCATTGCCTTGGCAAAACCAGCCATCACAAAGTGACTATCAGGTTTTTAGATTGTTAGGTATATACGCACTTTTGTTATTATTATAATTCTTAAAACAATAATTGAATCAACAATAGCATATATACTAGACATATTTGTGACTGTGAACAGTAACATGATCATCAACTCAAATATATCTATCTCATATATATACACTAACTAGGCAAAACCTAGAATAAGAATGCTACTAACATAAGTAGGCATCAATATCATCACATGATAAATATCTAGGAAACAAGGCCTAGCCATATCAAATGATATCACCATGATTTACAGAGAATCACTTCGACGAAGGTCACGATAGAGTCTGATGTGATGAAGATGACACGCACAGGATGATGGAGAAGGACGAAGCCGTGAGCAGTCATGCGAACGTTTCCTAAAAACCTGATTCGCCCCAGCCCGTGCAGAATCATGAAAGACGCCGTCTTTGGAGACACTGTTCTCCCCACGTCGGTGCACACTGAAGAAGGAATGGAGAAGCCGAGGTTGCGCAGCACAGAGGAACAGGGCAACAAAATGGTACTGCTCTCTCTTTGTTCTTCAGTTTGAGAGGGGACTTCTCTCCCTCGTATAGAACCAGCAGAGAGCCAAAAGAAACTGATGTCATTACTCTGTTTTAAACGCAGTTAATACGCACCATAAAATCTCCATTGAAACAGTGTAATTCAAACTTTCAGTTTTAAATTCGTATATATAGTTTTGAGGTGTGAAAAGAAGCAGCAGCTCCACAACCAACCGGACACGAAATTGCTGGACCATTCATGCGCATGACGCAGGCGATGGTGATGGCAAGGCGTGCCGAGGCGAGCGAGTGAGCGCATGCGTGTGTTCTTCTTTTGTTTGTTTCAACTAGGTAAGACCAATTTCACCTTATATATTGGTCTCATCCCACCTAAACTAGTAATATGGTACTAAATTTTCCACCTTTTTTCATACGTGAGTGGGCCTTTGGGATTTCCTAGGATTTATTAGAATTATATATGGGCCAAACCCATAAACTCCAATAGTAGTAATATATGCATATTTTTTTTGTGCGCAATTGGATAGGAATATGCATGCATGGTGATAGGAATATGCATGCATGGTGAACGGTGCTATGGTAGTAGTATTACACCTAACGCTATAGTTGTTTATGAATGCTGTGGTCCTCTCTAATCTAGTCTAATTGAGGTAACCCTAATCTATGGGGACTTAATTAGTTCCACATTAGTATCACATATTTCTTATTTTTATTTTGCATTTCGAAGCCCTGCTAAATTGCTGGTATGGAATACATTGTTCATAGTGGAAAATCCGCAGAAAATTCGAACGCCAAAAGCTGGCGAAATTTGCCAGACACCAATTGAAATATATCCAAGTATTATTTTTAGATTGAGTTGGAAACTATATTGATCAACAGGTAACACCAATTAATTTCCTTCACTATTATAAAGGGATATCCTGTTAGAAACACACCAAAGTGAAGGACTCGGAGAGGATTAATCGCCACATGCAAGCAACAACCATTCATACTTTTGTTGAAATATAAGTGAATTGTCGTCTTTCCTCAACAGCTTAAGTTTTTTCGTGAACTGGTTGATATATGCAATTCAATATGGTATCAGAGTCAATAGGAGTTGAGTTCAAGACCAGATTAACACAATTAAAAAAATTGTAGCACACTTCTATTCTACGTCTTAGACCTGGGGACGGCTACACGTGAGGGGGTGTGTTGAAGTATAAGTGAAATTATCTATCTTTCCACAACAGCTTAAGTTTTTGAGTGAGCTGATTGGTACATTCAACTCAATAATTTTCATGTTCAGTAAAAGTCCTCTTTGGATGATATTCCGAACATGAACCACTAAATGATGAACTATACATGGCAGCCCAATCTCACTGACCAACATATCCACAGGCTATACGTGTCAGTCACAATCTTTTCCAAAAGTACTCATATAGGTCAATCAGAGCCATATTTCAACCATTTGGCAAGAGTTACAGGTATACTTATACCGTTTATGTCATCTACATCTTATTTACAGGTCGTACAACTGGTTAGATGCTCGGTATTGTAGCCTAAAAAAATAAACATATGTAACAGCTAGCTCAATTCCCAACATGCATGTCAAGCATAATTTTTTTCCCCGTTATTTGATCAGGGTATTTAGCATGGTAATCGACTGATACGTTTCCCTCTGCATAGAATACGTATGGGAATACGTCGGGAAGACGGCGGCTGGAACTCACAGCACAGTAGAGAGGGAGGGAAGAAGAAGACCCGGTGACGTCATGCTTATATGACCAGTTAGTTGCTCGATAGGTACGTAGGCCAGGTGGGGGATGTGTGTATATGTATCGTGTCGTGTCAAAGCCGTGGGCCCCGCGTGGGGTCGCACGCGTGCCTGGGAAAAGCGAGCCGCGCACTCGCGCGCGCACGCGTGCTACACGTACGCAGTTGCGCGCACCTGGAATTGCACCCGTCCACTGAGCTAAGCACACAGGCTTGATCTCCTCACAGGCACAAGCGACAAATTAACCTAACTAGCCTACTCCAGACAATGAGTAGTAGTATATTCAAAGGGTTATCTATTTCTCAGGTGACTGAGTTACTTTTCTTAACCTATGGATGAAAATTTGACCACTCTCACCACTCATCTCACTTTCTGTATATAACTCACTCGCACCTTTAGGACGAATGAAATAAGGGTTTATCTATGTGTAACTTGCTTAAAATTTTGTTTAAAATCAGTCACTTATTTAACGACTAGGATCGTTCCAAGATTGGTGCAAAGAACTAACCCTAACCCACCCCCACCCCCAAACCCTGCACAACCCACCCAGTTGCCATCGCCACCTCGCCACCTACCGTCTCTCAGGCGTCGGCGAGCTCCTCCCCCGCTGTCCGCCTCCTCGTCCTTCTCCCTGCCTCCCCAGTGACCATCGTTGTCGCCTTCTTCATCCTCTCCGGCGAGATCCCCCATCGTCTCCGGCAGCTACCGTCGCCGAATTCACCATCGCCTTCTAACTACTTCAGTTCTCGTCGCCCCCGCCGACCTCCATAGCCTACCAGCCTCCTCGTCCATGTCCAAAGGTGTCACCGACTCACCGCCGATCTGCCGCCATCCCAACCTCCCTCTAAGCCTGGGGGCACTGGTGAACCCAAACCCTAAATGGGTGGACCCGAGCCCTAATCTGTCGGCCACCGCCGCCAGCAGCCACTGTCGCCGAAGAGGATGATGACACCAACACATTGACTGTAGCGTGAATCACGAGAGGATCCAATGGTGAGGAAAGGTGACTAAAATTTTCTTAAATTCCATGCAATTGATAGATAGCAATTTCGTCGAAATAAAGGATTATTCTAACATAGACAAAAAAAAAAGTTTGGTGACCCTTGCAATATACAAAGACAAAAATAATCTTACCTAGATGAAACTTAGGTGAACCCAGCAAATACAAAAAAACAAATAGAACTAAAAATTATAGTAAATGTACTAAAATTGCATATTACTTAGCACTACAATTTTAGATTTAGTACTATACAATTTTAGGTGATTGTGAGATAAGCAAATTTCAGGTGACAAAACCGATATTGTTTAGTCAAAAGGCAACCTAATTTTCTCAAGATAAAGTGAAGACAATGACATGGATATATAGTGTTCTATTCTCTCCTGTTGCTTCACCATGATCTATATGCATGTATCGTCAAAACTTTGACTCTTCCTAGTTAGTCTGCTCAGCGTGGGTGGAAGAATGAGCATCAGAAGTCAATCTCTTGTTTCTTCTAGTTGTAGGTAAATGATCTAGACTAATTTTCAAATGGGAGTTTTGTATATGTACGAGTTATATATGATTAGTAGGGCCAGACAGGCTATTGGAAAATATAGCTAGGGATACACGACATGTTTGGTCTGATGACAAATTTGCTCCACCATACCCTGCCAAATTTGTCATAATGAAGGTTTGGCCTCAAATCGGCAAACAATGTTTTTGCCTAATATTGACGAGAAAATGAACTAGGGAGTTAGTAAGACAACCATCGGCATCAAACCAAACAAGCCCACAGTCTCCGTTCTTATTCCTTCCCCATCCCACAGGTCGATCGTTGAATCTTTGGTTGTTCAAAACTATTTGTGTTTTCCAATTTTTATATATATTTTTAGTACGTTTTTCCAATGGTGTTTGCGTTCTTTGAAGCTATGAAAGTCTACATTTTTCCAATGGTGTTTGCGTTCTTTGAAGCTATCAAAGTTTCTCTTTCTCTCCTCTAAATTAAAATTCTGTCCCAGTCCAGAGCGTAATCATGGTTTGCATATGGTGCTGTTACATGTTTGCCATGAGAGAAAGAGAGAGAGAGATGAGAGAGAGGGAGGAATGGAGGATGCTCCGAGAAATCGCAACACGTGCAAGAGTCAACGGGGGTTGACTTGTCTGAGCTAGTGAACTGTATTGTCAAGGGGAAAGAGGGCAATGACGTCCTGCTGGACATGAATGGAGGCCGCGTTTGCCAGCGTTGACACGGTGCAGCAAGCTAGGAGTACAAGCCTTTAAGACTTGTTTCGTAAGTGGGCTCTAATTGTCAACATGAGGATCCAACTTTCGATCCCATCACCTTTTGGTTTTGCTCCGTTCATCATCACACGACACCGGCCTCCTGCGGTCTAATTGTCAAGAGACTTTGCTTCGTTTACTTGGATTCTAGTGATCGATACAGATGTGAGATTTTTCTTGCCTTTTTGCAAGTACTACTTACTAGCACCAGCGCTAGAGTCAACGCATGCAGAGGTGAACTCTGGAAGCTTCGTGCGAGATCAGAGACAGTTCGCAGTCTGAAATTTCAGTCACAGTCGTCTTTTGCAGATATTTTTTCAGTCTGTGGAGGCAAAGAGAACTAGCTAGTTCTGGGGCTCTCAGTACTGTACCCACCACCAATTGCGTGTGTCGAACTGTGAGTTGGTCTCTGGCAAACTGAGCAAGCAAACAATGCTCATCTCGACAGAAGAAGTATTAATTATTCCATTTTTCTTGTGAGACTCCCTTCCCGTTCAGAAAAAAACAAGTCGTTTTGGACTACGTACAGTAAAACTTTAGAAACTTTGGCTATTGATCTCTTATAAATATTTATATTAGATACGTTAAAATTATATATGTAGATTCGTCTCAGAAAATACTTTCAAAATACTATAATTTTATTAGATTTTATAAATATATTACAATAGTAATTAGTGATCAAAATTGTATTTTATAAACCGTGTCGATGTCTAAAATGATTTGTTTTTTATGAACCAAAGCCTAGAGGACGAAGTATATATATATAGCTCTGTGTACTCAACATAGTGGTGAATGAGTCGATCGAAACTTCGTAGTGCCTCCCGGCGCTGCCTCTCCTCTTCCCGCGCTCCTCCTTCTACCGCGCCTAGGGGGATGCAGCTAGCGGAGGGTGCATTCATCGGAGGGACGTGCGGTGGAGGAGCGTTTTGCAACAACGGCGATGACAAGGCAGCGTCGCCGGTGGTGGCACTCACACGTGCTTGGCCTCCAGAACACGGCGGTAGGTCCGGAACCGAACCGTACCAGGGCTGGAGAAGAATGAACGGCAACATAAACATGGAGCAAATCAGAAATTGAACTGGTTTTTAGAATAACAAAAAAATCACATGGCCTTTATGGCAATTCCCGTCGAAGCAATACCAGTTGACAGCTGTCACTGATAATGTATGTCAACCATCGCATACACCATTGCCGTTTTATGCCATCCTTAACGATTTTAACCGGTGTGAAACATACGAGATTTCAATGCCAGGGTCTGTATGGTTTGTTACCAACGTGAACTAAACTAAATTTTGACAATACCAATAAAAATTAGCTATCATTTAGTTTGCTATCGATATTTGATAATGCAAACAAAAAAATTAGTACGTTATCCAATGTCACACACGAGCAATTCAAGGCTGAGAAAACCGTTCACTAAAATTTTGGTAATCCTAAACTTTGACTTAGTTACGATCCAAACAACATTCATTTTATCAACATTTGATTTTATCCGAGTTCTGGCTATGCCAAATTCACGGGGCATGAGCCGAAACCCCCTGTATGTTTTTCCCTCTGGTTGAGTCAGCGTCTACGGCCCAGGTATGGGCCCATCCGTACATTCCGCGTGGGCTCACCGCCAGGCCAAGGCCTTACAATTTCCTCCTATCTCCTACGTTTCCGTGGACATCTGGGCCCACGTCAATCATGATAGTACCATTGATTGGGCTTAATGGGCCTGTGCAGATGATGAACAGCCATTGATACTAGCGAATATTGTTTTTCCATATCCTAACTCATATTTTTAACCCGGATTTAGAGTCATATACATATACAAAAATTTTCGAGATGCAGCCACGGAACATATGCGGATCATATTCAAATCGGACACGGATAACTTGATGGATAGCATACATATAAACAAAATATATAACTTCATCAACGAAAGTGTCAAATTATACTACCTATTAGATAATTATTTATCCTACTTAACAATATAAACATAATCAAATGTAAATTCATATTATGTATTAGTCAATGACTAGAAAATCATAGAGGATATTCAAAGATGTAGACAGTGTAGTAGAAACTGTGAACAGTACTCGAAACTATGAACAGTACTCGAAACTATGAACAGTACTCAGAAGTGGATTTATCAAACCGAACCAAAATGAAACATTAATAACTTTTGCTACAAAACTCCGAATTAAATGAAATTTGTCTCTAAATTCGTCTAAAATCATAATCTACTTGAATATGTAAAAATATTTAATTTAGGTTACTATTGAATTTATAGGTTGTTATTTAATTCATTTTTGGCTCTTTTTAGACGTCGATTATTCGAGTTATTGTTGCGATGATCAATCAACCTTAACTCCAGAACAGCAAGAGCAAGGCAAACACCCCCTTTGATTTTATTGATCCCAGTATATTAATTATTGTACTTTGTTTTGTAAATCCTATTATGCATGTGTGTATGTTGTGTATGAAAAATGCTATTGTTGGAAAATTGGTAGTTGTAAATCCTACTTGCTGCATATATCTCCTTGTAATACTAATCCTTTACTATTGTAGCCATTAGATTATGGGTTAGACAATATATAATGTCGTTTGGGATTAATTGAGTGTGTTTATCGCACAAATACAATTTGGGTTATTTTGAAAAATCTATAAAAGGACAATATGATAATTTGAGAATTTGGGTTATTTTGAAAAATGTCCAGAGGAGATACCTCTGTTATCTTGTATGAAAACAAACTAAAAAATTTACTTTTTAGATGCGGGCGAATTATATTGTGTCCTGAAAAAGTGAGGATTGTAACTCACTAGTAGTTAGGGTGGAGATCTCGCCCGTAATCGATTAAGGACTGAAGCCAGCAAATCTGGGACTAAGACCTAATCGTACAACCGTATGTGCTAAGATGGGGTAGCCATAGCTAACTAAGTTATCGAATTTTAGCCTTGCATGATAGTAGGCAGGAGCAGTGCGAACAATTTCTATTGCCATCACAACTGCGAATGGCACACTCCCACGGGTTTCTATCTGGTTGAAGTAAAAGACTCACCTAATGAGTTTATATCCGTCAAGTGAGGGACTCGCTCAATGGGTTTCTATCCGATGTGTGAGAACTCCTCATACTACAAGTTTCTATCCGAGTAATTGAGGATAATCATTCGCAGGGCTAGTGCAAGGTTAGGGCTAGATAATGTAAAGGTTGTGTCACGAACTCTAGGCTGATTTACCTTCGGAAGTAAGTAGCGATATAGAGATATTCCAAGCAACTGAAATACCGCGTACAATGGGTAAAGTTGTACACCTCTGCAGAGTGGTAAACAATTCGAATAGCCGCGCTCGCGGTCATGAGCATGCTTAGTGCGGCTGGTATGGTGATAGCCTTGTTTTCTAAACTGCTTTGTCACAAAAGGTTAGGGTAATGATATGGGGTTTTCATTTGTTGAGTTAACTACCATTTCTATGGTTGTATTGCTATGTCTATGGCGGAACCACCATTTCTATGGTTGTATTTGCTATGTCTATAGCAGGACTGCTATTTCTATAGTTGAACATAAATTTGCTAGTGCCATGTCTATGGCAGAACATGAATATATTTTTGCTTGCAACCAAGTAGGGTTGTGAGTGTTGTTATCATTTTTTATTCAGTTCCTTACTGTCTTGTACTTACTTTTTCTTAAACTACTCTTTTAAATTTCGTTCCAAATTATTACTTATGATTATTGCAAACAAACAGGGCTTTGAGCAAAATACCTTGTAGAATAGTGCCATCTCTTGATAGCCTTACATTTACTAAAATTTTGCGATACACTACATGTGGGGACCCCGGAGTTATCTCCATAAGACCGAGACTAATCAAAGCCTTAGGGACATAACTCTAGGTCTCCCGTGAATGGATTCCAACTTAACTCCATCTAAATGAGAGGCTTAACTCAAACTAGAGCCCCGACGATCATGCGCGTCGCTCCTCTGCGAGCACTACATGATTGTCGGTTCTCCAACAAGTCAAACGCTACACTTAGTGAGTTAAATAGGAAGCCATGAACAGCGAGTACAACTTATATTGGCTCCCAAGATCAGCGACCAATATAGTCATACTCTCATACAACGTTGCTCACATCCATACAACATTCATACATAAATAGTTCAAAAGACATACAACAAAGTTCCAAGTTTACAACTAATACAAGTGGCCGACCGGCCAAATTTAAAAGAGAGTATTAAGTAGCAGCGGAAACACATAGATAGACCAAAAGACCAGCAATGGTATGCCCCATAACCCATCGGCAACCAATTGGGAGTTAGATGATAGCAAACTACTCATCTGTGTCGCCTAAATCGACACCGACAAGCTCGTCGGTTTCAATATCCTCCTCACCTGTAAAAGCCAGCAAACATCTGGCTGAGTACAAAGAGTACTCGCAAGTCTTACACAAATAAAAATATTTATGCATAAGGTCATTCAAAGGAAGGGCTCATATTGGCTTAATTTTCGCGAAAGAGACGCAATACTGAACAACCTACACATACTAGTTTTTCAAGTGTCATTTCAAAATCAGATTTGAAGTAGAAGTAAAGCATGTGAATAAGTAATGAATTCAATAACAAATGAATCATACCAACAACAAAGTGGCGGTCCACTTTGATACAACAACAATCATGAACAACCCATTCATGTCGATACCAAGTTATAACCACAATTTTAATTCCAAGTCTAACAATAGTAACTCCCGAACTCAAGCAGTTGTCCATAACCGCGGACACGGCTATTCGAATAGATTTATACCCTGCAGGGGTGTACTACTTTACCCACACGACTTGATTAGCCCGTAAGCCTCCAGATGCCTCCGAATATAGCATACTTCCTATGGTATGCCGGTAAGTAAATCAAGATACGGTCGTTTTAGCAAGAAGATCCCATTGAGCCAAGTCCCTCAACCCATGGCTCCTAGGAAACACAAGACGTTAACGTCTCCATCCTATATATCCTAGGAAACACAAGACGTTAACACCTCCATCCTATCGGCCCAAAGGAACACGGGATTTCACGGTCCCATGCCCTTACAATTTCACCACCGTGGGACTCAACACAATAAAACCTTCCCCCTACTTAACCATACGGCTCCCAACCCGCGTGTGATAGCACGAATGTACTTGAATCAACGACGTTACCAAAGTTCGGTCCTTAATTGTCCAGACAAGTCCAACCACATACCCAATTCTCGTGCACGAAAGCACCATCACTAGCCATCACTTGTCCAGACCAAAAGCACATTTAAAATGACAAACTTTAACTTGGAAAACAGATACGAAGATCTAAAACAAAAGTATATAAAGAGAGTGGTGTTTATCCCATAATTGTTGGGTTATTCCCGACAATCAAACTATCGGTTCTAGACTTGCATGGCTAAGCGAAACTCGAACAATATAATTTCACATATCCTAACATAATCATTTCAGTAGTGGAGTAATTCATGGATAGCCACAATGACAAGATAATAGGATGTGTCTAACTACTCATCACAAAAATAGCGACATTATAAAACTATATGCAAGCAATTATCATTGCATCTACCCTAACAAATTTGGGATCAAATATGATGCAAAAAGAAAGTTCAAATGATGCTTGCCTTGCTGGTAGGCTAATTGCTCTCCCTCAGTAGCGTAAGAGTCAATATCAATGAGCTCGGAATCTATATAAATACAATACCGAATAAACATCGAGAAATACTCTAAAAATCAAGATGCTTAAAAATGCATGATTTTTCTACAGTAGCTAAGTCATGATTTTAAATGATTTTTGGTGAAAGAATTATTTCATTTTGATTTAGTGTATGAAAGTTATGGTGGTTTGAATTTCAGATTTCAATATGCCTTCATTTATGTAATTTAATTATGAGGTGAAATTTTTGTAGAGCAGTGGTGAGTACAAGTATTACATGGATAAAAAGGCAATATTATTACAAGTTCAAAATAGTTGAGTTTGCTCCAATTGGAGTTTTCATGATTTAGTTATGAATTTCTAAAGTTATCAGCCTTTTCTTTTGTAAAAATAATAGTGTTAATAGCTCATTTTCCAAAATAATTCTCTCTGTTACAGAGACAAGTTTGAAACCAATTTTAATATAAAGTTCATTAAAAATAAAAATTATCAGAAGTGGTTTCACCCATTTTGGAGTTAAAATGATTTAGTTGTGCATTTTAGAAGTTAATACCAATTCTCAGTGTACAAATTAACATTCTTCGAATTTCATAAAGTATTTGCAACTTTTCCTACCGGACCACGTGCTAGCTGCGGTGGCTGACATGCGGGACCAGAAACAGTGCCATTTCCTTATTAACTCAGATTTTAAAATCCGAACTGACATGTGGGTCCCGTCCGTCAGAGGCTCGGGCCACGAGACTTGGTCTACCGACACACGCGCACGGTGCACGGCTTAAAGACTAGGCCCACTGGTCAGTCACTCTTCGCTAAGATTTAATCCCTCCATTTTCTATGCTCGGGGCCCACGTGTAAGTGACCCATTACTACGGCTAAGACAGTAATTAAATGCTAACCCAATCATTAGACATTAATGACCGTCATTTGCCGTAAACGGACAGCTACAGTAGCTGCCCACGTATGACAATGCGCCCGCGAGGTTGCCCGGTGGTTCGCCGGCGCTACGCGCCACGGCGGAGCCGGCCAAGACCCGTGATAGCTTCGCAATAGTGCTACGCGTCTTTGAGAGGTGGTGGCGAGGTCTGGGGTGCCCTGCACCGTCGGCTAGCCGGAGCTAAGCGGCGGCGGTGCTACGGCAAAAGTGCATGCAGCAAAAAGAAGCTCCGCAGCGACATACAAGCGAGTGCCCAGGGTCCTAAGGACTATGAGTGAGTTACCTGAGCGAAGAATGATGCTCGAGGAAGCTCAGAACCGCTGGGGCTGTGTCGGCACCGGAGAAGGAAGTGGTGATGATATGCTTTCATGTGGACAGGATATTGGAAGCAAAACTAAAACAAATGAATGCTCGGGATAGCTCGAAGATCCTATAAGGATGCTGTAATAGCAAGGAATCGACATAAGCCTTACCGAATCAAAGTGGGAGATGAAAGGTTTGTTCTTCGACCGAAAGCCCAATTTCTTCAAATCCACGAAGTGCTGTCGTGCATTGTTGAAATAAGTTTAGGGGTTAACATAACCATGCTATAAGGCACTATATGACGCGAAAGAAAGTCCAAGTACCTCACCGGAGACGAGGATGGCAAGAAGATGTCCCCGAGAGCGCGCTCTGGACGTGAGCTAGAGCACGAAAACGAACCGGAGGCTACAAGCAAGGACAAGATCTGAGATTAGCAAAAATGGAGAAGGCATTGAAGATATAAGAGGGGAAGAACACCCGGTGGAAACTTACCCGCGTGAGAAGCTAGTACGAGCTTCCCTCCCCTCGGTCAAGCAGAGGAGAAGTGGAGAAATTGCTAGGGTTTGGGCGCTAGTTAAAGGTGGACGATGGACGGAACGGAGGCGGCGTTACATGCCGAAGCTCCAGGACAGGTCAATAGGGGCGGTGCGGTCACGGCGATGACGGAGCTGCTCAGAGCGCTCTCGGCGCGTGGCGCTCGAGCCCTGCTCGTGACAGCCCGAGGAGGAAGAAGCTTCTGACAAAAGGGCCCGCTCGGTCAAAGGCACAAGAAGGTGCGGCTCGGTGCGATGAAGTGTTTATATCGGGATCGTTAGATGGCGAATGGACGGACGAGATTGGCGGGGGTGTTCGGACAGGTCGAGGGATGGCGAGATCTGGATCGTCGAAACTTGATCCTACGGTTGCATGCGAAGGTGCAGTTAGGCGGTTGGGCTGAGCCTATCGCCGGGTCGGACTCAAGCCCGAGGAACAGTGCGCCTGGTTTGGTTTAGGGTTTTGACTGGAATTTTAATTGTTTTCCCTACATTGACCAGGGGCTTAAAAATAGAAATAAATTTCCTAAAATCATGAAATAATTTGTGGAGGTTCCTGGGATAACCTAATATCCACAAAAATTATTGAACCCTACTGTTCATGACATATTTTGTGATATATAAATTCAAACTTAGATTAGGTCTTTTAATAGTGTTTGAATTTTCTTAGGGTTCAAACCAGTCCCAAAAATTTGGGAAAAATTATATTAATTCATGATAATTAATATAGTATTTGAATAAATTATTTTCAAAGGATCTTCAGTAGCATTTATTTCAGTTTTTAGTTTGGAGGTTAAATTAAAGTGTATGTCATATGTATATTTTGAGATTTTCCAAGTACAATATTTAATTAAAAAGTTTCAAAACATGATGCATGCTAATGAGATGAATAATTAACCTCTTTATTAAATTTGGGGATGCGACAAACCTCCCCCCGTTACAAAAGATCTCGACCCCGAGATCGGTAGGGTGGAAGTTGGAAAGAAAGTTTCTAAAAGAAACAAAACATCTGTTGTCTTGATTTCCTTTAAAGATAGTGCCAAGATATCTTTGTAGGGTTACAAGGAATGATCATTACATTTTTCCTTCCCATTGCTTTGTTTAAACTTTTCTTTCTTGATTCGAAGACATTTTAAGTAGAAGGAAAAAGATCTGGATAATTGGCCCGCACTTGGTCTTCCCGCTCCCATGTTGCTTCATCTTCAGTATGGTTACTCCACTAAACCTTGATGAATTTGATATTGCGATTACGTGTCTTGCGCTCCTTTTCTTCAAGAATGCGAATCGGGTGCTCCCGATAAGAAAGATCAGGCTGCAGGTCAAGTTCTTCTAGCTCGGAGGCTTCAGTTGGGACACGAAGACATTTTCTTAGTTGTAAAACATGGAAAACATCGTGCACATCCGCAAGTGATGGTGGCAATTCTATTTGATAGGCCACCGGTCCTAACTTTGCTAGAACTCGGAAAGGTCCGATGTAGCGAGGTGTCAATTTGCCTTTGACTTGGAAACGATGTGTTCCTTTCATTGGAGAAACCCTAAGATAGACATGATCATCCACTTGAAAACTCAATTCGCGGCGACGACGGTCGGCATAGGATTTTTGACGAGATTGAGCCGTCCAGAGTCGTTCACGAATAACCCGAACTTGTTCTTCCGCATCTTCTACCAAGGTTGGACCATAAAATGGCCTCTCCCCGGCTTCGGACCAGTTCAAGGGCGTCCTACAAGCTCTTCCATACAAGGCCTCAAAAGGGGACATTTGAATGCTCGATTGGAAGCTATTATTGTAGGAGAACTCCGCAAACGGTAAACATTTCTCCCAGTTCTTGCTATAGGACAGTACACAAGCTCAGAGAAGGTCTTCTAAAATTTGATTCACTCTTTCCGTTTGTCCATCTGTTTGCGGGTCGTAAGCGGAACTGAAAGATAGATTGGTCCCCATCGCTTGGTGCAAGCACTTCCAGAAGTGAGAGGTGAACTGGGGACCCCTATCAGAAATGATCACTTTTGGCACACCATGGAGACAAACAATTCTGGAGATGTACAACTCTGCTAGTTTGGCCCCGGTGTAAGTGGTCTTGATAGGAATAAAATGGGCAACCTTCGTCAGACGATCAACAATAACCCATATAGAATCAGACCCAGTTTGAGTCTTTGGAAGGCCGGTGATAAAATCCATGCCAACTTCTTCCCATTTCCACTTGGGAATGGGCAGGGGTTGTAGAGTACCGGCCGGCTTCAAATGCTCAGCTTTGACTCTTTGGCATACATCACACCTGGCCACAAATTAAGCGATTTGCCGCTTCATTCGGCTCCACCATAACCGCTTCTTAAGATCTTGGTACATCTTGGTGCTACCAGGATGGATAGAAAATTTGGAGTCATGAGCCTCTTTGAGAATGAGCTCTCTCAAGGCGCGGTCAAAAGGCACCACCAACTCGAACAACATTATTTCATACATCCTATCATAAATATTTTAGTACTGGGGTAATTCATGGATAGCCACAATGACAAGATAATAGGATGTGTCTAACTACTCATCACAAAAATAGTGACATTATAACACTATCATGCAAGCAATTATCATTGCATCTACCCTAACAAAATTGGGATCAAATATGATGCAAAAAGAAAGTTCAAAAGATGCTTGCCTTGCTGGTAGGCTAATTGCTCTCCCTCAGTACCGTCAGAGTCAATATCAATGAGCTCGGAATCTATATAAATACAATACCGAATAAACATCGAGAAATACTCCAAAAATTAAAATGCTAAAAAATGCATGATTTTTCTACAGTAGCTAAGTCATGATTTTAAATTATTTTTGGTGAAAGAATTATTTCATTTTGATTTAGTATAAGAAAGTTATAATGGTTTGAAATTCAGATTTCAATATGCCTTCATTTATGTAATTTAATTATGAAGTGAAATTTTGTAGAACAGTGGTGAGTACATGGATTACAAGGATAAATAGGCAATATTATTACAAGTTCAAAACAGTTGAGTTTGCTCCAATTGGAGTTTTCATGATTTAGTTATTGATTTCTAAAGTTATCAGCATTAATAGTGTAAAAATAATATCCTTTAGGATCATTTTCCTCAAACTATAGTTTCTGTGACAGAGGTAAGTTGGGAACCATTTTTATAATTAAGTTCCTTTGAAATATAAATTATCAAAATTGATTTCACTATTTTTGGAGCTTCCAATAATTACTTATGAATTGTTAAAACTATCAGTCTTTTCCTTTTGTAAAAATAATAGTGTTTATAGCTCATTTTCTAAAATAATGCTCTCTGTTACAGGGACAAGGTTGAAACCAATTTTAATATAAAGTTCATTAACTATGAAAATTACCAGAAGTGGTTTTACCTATTTTGGAGTTAAAATGATTTAGTTATGCATTTTAGAAGTTATACATATTTCTCAGTGTGCAAATTAACAGGTTTCGAATTCATTAAAGTATTTACTACTTTTCCTACCGGATGCTATCCTAGCTACAGCCGCTGACGGGCGGGCCCCGAAGTCAGGGTTAACTCGGTCAGCCGTGATCCCGCTCAGCCGAACACATGCTGAAGGCGCATTTCGTGAAATGCGTCTTCCTAACATGATAACGTACTATAAAATTTACAGCTAAAAGATTACATTTTCCTTAACAGAAAGCGTATGTTCTAAAATACACAACCACTTAACAGGGGCTAAACGCAGTGTTGTGCGCGTGGTCCCACCTGTCAGCGAGATCCTAAAGGCAACATTTAAACTAATTTCGTCATTAACTCCTTAATCGCCGGACTCTCGTCATTTGTCGGATATTACCGACAACGGAGCTCCCGCCCGCGCTCGCCCGGCGGCTCGTCGGAGCTGTGGTCCACGGCGGCGCAAACTGAAAGCTATAATGAAACCGCAAAAGCCAAGCGCACCTCCAGGTAGTGGTGGCGAGGTCTGGGCTGCCCGGCACCGGCGGCTAGCCGGAGCTAAGCGGCAACATTCTTACGGCGAAAACGCAAGAAGCAACATAGAGCTCCGCAGCATCAAACAAGCGAGTGCCCAGGTCCTAGGGACTAAGTGGAAGTTACCTGAGCAGAAGAAAGTGTTCGGGCAACTCGGAGCTGCTAGAGCACTATCGGCGCCGGAGAAGAAAATGGTGAAGGCACGGTTTCACGAGGAGAGGATCCTCTGAGCAAAACCAAGTAAAAAGAATGATCAATAAGACTTAAAGATCATTTGAGGAAACTATAGAAGCAAAGAATTTGGACAAAGGCTTACTGGATCTACGAGGGGGACGAAAAGTTGCTCCACGGCCGAAAACGGTGAAATCCCTGATTCAGCAAGATCCTGCCGTGCATTATAAAAATAAGTTGAGGGGTTTTGATAACCATGCTATAAGGCATGACGTGACGCGAAAGGATTTGCGAGAGGCTCACCGGAGACGAAGATGACACAGGGTGTCCTCCGGGGGCGCGCTCTGGAGCTTCAGGGAGCACGAGGTTGGTCCAAGCGCTACAAAGAGAACCAAGAGCTCGCATAAGCCAAAATAAAAATGGCATGTAGAGGAGGAACTGAGGGTGCCAGAGGCGAGAAGCTTACCAGAGAAATGAGCTCAAGGAAGCTTCCCTCTCCTCGGTCAAATAGAGGAGAAGTGAGGAAGAAACAGGGTGTCGAGGGAGTATTAAGCTCGGGCGATGACGGAAATGGAGGCGGCGTGAAGTGGGGAACGCTCCGGAGTGGTGGAGGGGGCGGTGGACGGACGGCGTGAGCATCGCCGTCACTGTGTCTGTTGGAGCAGCGCGAGCGCGTGGCGCCCACTTTCTGTGCCCGCAACGGGAGGTAGGAGACGACTCTGTCAACGCGGGCCCACGGCGTGAGTCACATGGCAAGGGGGTTTAAGTGATTTTAGATCAACCGTTGGATTGCGAGTGGACGGATGAGATTGGCGGGGGCGTTCGGATAGGTCAAATGACGAGGAGATCTGGGCCGCTAATCCATGATCCAAGGGTTGCATGCGGAGGTGCAACTAGTTGACTCCACCGAGTCAAGTGACCGAGTCGGGTTCGAGCCCAAGGAACAGTAGCAGCCGGTTTAGGTCCAAGGTTTTGATTGAATTTTAAATCACTTCCTCTACTTTGACCAGGGCTTAAAAATAGAAATAAAATTCCTAAAATCATGAAATAATTTCTGGGGGTTCCTGGTATATCCTAGTGTCCATAAAAATTATTAAACCCTACTGTTCCTAACATATTTTGTAATATATAAATCCAAACTTAGACAAGGTCTTTTAAAGGTGTTTGAATTTTCTTAAGGTTCAAACCAGCCCCAAAAATTCGGGAAAAATTATATTAATTCATTATAATTAATATAGTATTTGAATAAATTATTTATAGAGGATCTTCAGTAGCATTTATTTCAGTTTTTGGTTTGGAGTTCAAATTCAAGTGTATGATTCATGTGTATTTTGAGATTTTCCAAGTACAATATGTAATTAAAAAGTTTCAAAACATGATGCATGCTAATGAGATGCATAATAAACTTCTTTATTAATTTGGGGATGTGACAGGTCCCTTGATGGGTATCTCCATCGGGTGTCCCGAGAGCTCCTAGAGGCTCGCCGGAGGGTCTGCACCTTGGAGGACAGTATAGCTCTGATGGTGGCTCAAGGGTTCTTCTCCCGTGAGCTACTATACGGGGAGGACGCTGTATTAACACCTACTGAGGAGTTGCCACAGCCCATCATCCGCCTCCAGTCCCGTACCTGACATCCTCGCATGTCGGTGATCGGACATCGCCGATGGGTGACGGCCATCTACGCCAGTGTGGTGGATCCTTCACAGCCACTGAAGCGCTACCACCACCATCTCGCTGGACGTGAGGATGCTAAGCTCTAGAGCACTCCACCCTCTGCTGCCCCTGAGTCCTCAGGAGCCGCTTCGCACGATTAGGACGTCTAGACTGTAGCAGTTGGTCTAGAGCTCACCTGTAGGCCTTAGAGTGAGCCCTTTTGGACATTTTTCAGTAGTAGATCGAGGTGGGACCTCGCTGTAAAATATTTGTAATGTACTACTTATGTTCTATTTGCCCTCTTTTGTAATATGGAACAACGGGCTTTAGCGCCATGTAATGTTTAACTAGTATGTTAAGAATTCATGTGTTCTGCCCCTAAATCTTAAAAATATGCATGCTATCAGTTTAGAATAGACCAAATTAGTTTGGGATGATAATACTTGCTAACCACTTAACTTCTGCTTATTCCCTCTTATCCTGCGGGCATTTGTTTACTCTGCCTTTTGATTGATCAGGATACATGCCGGTAACGCGCTCAGTTCGCCAGCTCATGGCAACTGGAGCCACCTCCGGATCACAGCCCGGAAGCGAGGTTCCTACACCTCCGCAACCTAGCATTCAACATCCCTCTACTTCGGCATTTGATTATTGCATTTTACTTTAAGTATATTTAAATGTTTTGGGATTGGCTATACACCATTTGACTGTATCTACTTTGCCTACTGTATTATCATAATTTTTGTCACCCTAGCTTGGTTAATTATTAGTTAGTAATATCATAGCACCAACGTGGGTTGGCTATTACGAATAGTTTGCTTAGCCATACAACGAGTCATTTATATCATTTGAGTTGCAAATATAAGCTTAACTAAGTGATTATGGAACTTGTGTAAAACTGTGTGCAGTATACTGTTACTCGTTGATGGCATGTATTGCACTTAACCAACATGGTGAAAAAAGACTTAGACTAAGGCGAGTGGATGGAACTGTGTGGTATGGTGAAATTGTGGATTGAAAAAATCTTAGTAATGTAGTTAGAACTAGGCAATCTTGCATTGGTCAATTAAGGACTTAACTTTGTGTGCCATTAAACTGAGCCAGAATTGTACAACCACATGTCTCGTAAGTTGTTTTTTCGCAAAGCCGTTTCGTTACAGTAAATGGTTAATCGCGTACCAGTAAACCATATCGTCTAAATCGGTAAGTTTTAAACTAGTGTGTTTTGTCCGTTGACAGAAACTGCTAAACGTAGAGGAGTACGTTAAAAATGAGTAGTACAGCGGCGAACAGGCTATGACCTTGCTGAAGGAGCATATGATGGCGGTAGACGTCATGCACATAAAGTTGGTAAGTAAATTCCTTTGTAACTGACAGTAATATTTGTTAATTTGTACAGGAAATCGTATTATCACGGACGAACTTGAGTAACAGATAGTAAATGCATGTTTTTTTAGTGGGGTATACCAGTAATGTCATCTTCAAACATGAGTAAAATGTTTTCAAACTCACAGTAACTATCAAAAAACATAATACGCAATATCATGTAAATTTTGGGAAACTGGCAGTAAATAATGATCCAGTAAATTATATATTTTCATTACAGTGAATTACATATTTTTATGGGTTTTATATCCCCTTTACATAATCAGCACTGGTCCGTTTACTGCTTAAACATAACGCAGAAGCACGTGAAAATGTTGAACTCAAACGATTACAAGCAGAAAGGCACAAAAGTGCAAGACCACCAATTGTGTGCCCCACCCATTATTACAACAAGGCTACTTTAGTTGATTAATTACATAAAACTACTTTTATGTTGAACTCTTGACAAGTTAATAGTCGAGAGTTATATACTACTCAATTGTATGCCCCACCCATTATTACAACAAGGTCATCATGTATGATCAGTTCCAGTCAGTTAATTATCTGATCCCTTATTCTCTGATGAACCTGAAGAATGAATCCAAGTCTTCAAGTACTCATTCCAGAGATTCATCTATACCTAATTCAGTTATACAATGCTATATATGCTCACTATTAGTTGTGAATTAGGACCGTAGGTATGTTACTACTGTTACTACTAGAGCAGTCTAGTTCTCTAGCATTTCAAATCAGTAGCTCCTGGATGATATATCTCTGCTACCGAAAGGCTGCGCCAAACGGGGTCCAAAAGTCAACCGGCGTCTCGCTGGCCACCGCGAAGGTGCTCGAAATCGGGACCAGGCACAGCCCTCGGCCGGTGAGGTCTCTCTTCACCGCCGCCTCGCCACCATCCATAGATTTGTCAGTCGAGCTCTGAACACGCATACGCACAAAGAGATCGGTCGATCACCACTTGATCGAGTAATGATGATAGCAATATGTGAAAAAGGAGAATAAAAGAATGCAGTATGAGCACTGCAGGTATAGCTCATATATAGCAGTGGTACCTTCAAGTGGGGCACTTGTTCCGGCCGGTTCTTTAGGTAAGGAGCACTAAGTGCCTGCATCGTTTGTAGGCATATATGTGAAGAAATGCAAGTTGGTAGGTGTTCGATCAGATCAATATTTCTACATATATATGATTAAAGGGGGCAGAATTGAAGCTAGATGCGTACTTACACCAACTTGCTCGTGGAGGAACTTGATGTACTCGATGGTCTCGTGCAGCACCGATGCCGTATCCGTCTGCGAGCACGCACGCCGAGGTTGATCGATCAGTTGTTTTGTAAAGAGAATTGGGTCGATCTTAAAAGGAGTGGCTCTTTTGCAACAAGACTATGAAGTTTTATCTTCAAGAACTATATGTATATAGTATATGCGTCCTCCACTCACCATTCCAAAAGGGGAGACTAGTTGTTGGAGTGCTGTGATCCTGTCCTGTCCCCTAGCTTCTCTTTCCTCACCTGAGACTTTGTATATGAAACTTTACTAGCTAGCTAATGGAGTATCTATGTTTGTGGCAACTAGCTAGATTGAGCCATACCTTGAAGGTTGCCAATGGTGATGGTGTCCCGGTTATCACTTTCTTGAGCGGCGTCGGATTGGCGTTTCCCTTCTTTGTGATAAGTGATAACTGAGCTAGAGTCTCCTACTCCTTCTAATCCACTCTACATATATAAATAAGAAAAAAGTTTAGAACTCAGGAGATGTTCATATTCATATATAGTAGCTAGCTATGCTGAAGTTGTGTTACTTGCGTATATCTGTTGGCCCAGCTCCCGGAGAGAACTCACTCATTTGTTCTCTTTCCAATGTTTCACACGCGCGCACACACGAGAATCACGGTAGGAGAGAAAAAAATATGAGCACATAAGAACATTGGTGCTCGGCTGCAACTTGCCTAGCCAAAGCGTTTTGTTTTCTCTTATTCTATTATCAAACACATCTAATTACACGTCCTTTTAAAGACTACTTAATAAATTTGCTAGCCAAGCCAAAAACTAAATATGGAAAGCCAAACAAAGAAAACAAACTAATTTGATCCGATGCTGATTGTATCTAGATCATAACGCCTATTAGTTGGCAAGTTTAGATTAATTTCCTACAATCTCCCCCTAATCTAGACTTGCCTTCTCCACATCTCAAAGGACGATCTTCTGACGTATCTCCAAGAAGTTCTACCTTCCCACTCGGCACGTGTTAGCAACACAAGCTCCCTTTATGTGTCGCCGAACCCACACAGCCACTTCTCTACCACGTGGTGCACTCCTTGAGGGACAGTACAGTAGCCCTCACCACATGATCACTCTTGAGGGACAATACATTCGCCCTCGCCATCAGCAACTGTGAACATGGGCGCCGCCGCAGCCCATGCACCTGGCAGTTCTTCTTCTGGAGACACGGAGATGGCCGCTAGCTTGCAACATCCCAAAATCTGAATTTTGGGAATATGTATTATAAATGCATTAGAAGAAAAACTTTGATCATTCACATATGAAAATATAATCATGTTGAAATAAACTTTTGTTTGAAAGCAAATATGAAATACAAACAAACATGTATTCAAAAGAGAATTTATAAAACAAAGTAAAAATATGAAATGGGAGAATTATTTTGGGCATAATATCCCAGGAGTAATTCCCCAAAAGAGTTATGTGAAAACTTAAGAAAAACAAATGCAAAAGCATAAGAACAGAAGCTTGTATGAATTTTAGAGAAATTCACAGAAGATAAAAACCTCTAAATATTTTACAGAAGAAAATTCCTTACATCAGAAGCCTACAAAAAAATTTCATTAATTTTGGACTTCATTTGAGCAGTACATAAAATCAGGCAATAAATCAGCAGAAAATCAAAACCTAAAACCTAACTCACCCTCTTACCTCTCTCTGACCAGTGTGCCGCCATCGCAGAACCCTTCATCCACCTCCGCTTGCAGCGCCAGTGCGCACGCCTATGAGCCCTCTACCGCTCCCATGGTTTTGCCCCCGGTTTCCACCGACCGAACCTACCTATCACTTCGCCATCAACACCCTCGCCCATCCCCTACCCGGCCAAGCCCATACGCGCACGTACGACACAGGGAGCTCCACTGTTTGCCCTCAACTGCCCGAGCCTCTCCTCGCTTATCTCTGCCCTTTCCGTCTATAAAGGCCAACCCCAAACTACATTTCTACTTTTCCAACTCGGTGCACACCTCCCCTTCCATTCTTCTCTACTCAAACGAGCTTAATCGCTAGGAGAGCGCGAGCTCAGTTTTGGCCACGCACCGCCACCTTCATTCCCAACACCGTGAAGGGTTTTGTATCACTCTTCTCACATCATATCGTGCTCCAGAGATCCCTGATGCTTTCCCCGCACTTTATTTCATCTTCAATTCATAGGAGACGACGAATTTCCTCTTCTTCTTTGTCTCCGGCCAGAACCTCCACCTCAAGCATCGTTGGAGCTATGCTGTACCTCAGACCAATTCCTTGCAATGAGAGCATCGTCTGACCACCTTCAAGCTTCCCCAACCTTCGGATGGAGCTCTCCCTCAGCCGAACCTCTTCGCCACGCGAAGCTCCTTGAGCTGTCGCTGCTCACCGTCAACCAGCCAACTCCGGCGACCTCTGAGCATCCTCTTGCTTCTGGTATGACCCTAGTAGCATGTAGATGTTCATGCGCGCATGATTTAGTTGAGAGCGTTGCTCTTTCGTGCATTCGCATATTGCCATGGCCGAGCCACCGCTCAACGCCAGCACGCCACTACTATGAGCGACCTCTGGCCTCGCCGTCGGTGCCGACAGGTGCACAATAGCACGGAGATCCCATTTTGGGTCATCTCCGACCCCGCCGAGCACCACACTGCTGGCGAGACGCGCGAGCGTGAGCGCCACCCTGCGGTTTTTGCCGAACGAGCACTATAGCTCATCATCAACACGTTAACCATGGTCATTAAGACCAAAACAATGAGTAGCTATCGGGTTAGTATTAGATAAGTCACTGACGTGTGGGACCAGGCCCAAAGTTAATGAAAAAACTAAATCAAAAAGTTTTCTTTAGTGTGTCACTGGTGTGCGGGCCCACGACACTTAAGTGCACGACGCACCACGTCATGGACCACGTACTATGCATATAGACCCTCGGTCTATGCACTGTGCTCGTGGACTGTGTCGCTGACAGTGGACCCCACTTATCAGTTTAAACGAAAATCAAAAGAAAAATTGTTAATGTGCCTTTAGTTCTAAGGATAATATGCTTTCCTTACTAGAAAGCATAAACCTCAATAGTGCATGCGTAAGATTACGATTTCTTTGTTAGAAAGTGTATTTCTTAATTTCTTTGAATTTCTAAACCGAATAGAATTCAAACCTTAATAACTTTTGCTACAAAACTCCAAATTGAATAAAATTTATCTCTAAATTCGTCTAAAATCATGAACTACCAGAATATATAAAAATATTTAATTTTGATCACTGTTGAATTTATTTGGTGTTATTTAATTCGTTTTCGACTCTTTTTTAATTAGACATCGATTGCTCTAGTAATTATTTCAACGACCAATCCACCATATTTCCAAAACAGCAAGGGCAAGGCATGTACCTCCTTTGACCATGTTGATCCCAGTATTTTACTTATTGTACTTTGTTTTGTAAAATCTATTATGCATGCGTGTATGTTTTTATGAAAATGCTATGTATGAAAAATTGGTAGTTGTAATCATATTTGTTGCACATATCTCCTTGTAAAATTGATCCTTTACTATTGTAGCCTTTAGAATATGGGTAAGATAGTATATGATGTCATTTGGGAGTCTTTGTGTGCGATTGTCGCACAAATGCAACTAGAACGATATATTTCCCGAAAAACTGATAAAATGACAATAAGTTAATTTGTGAATTTTGGATATTTTGAAAAATGTCCAGAGGGGGTGTCTCTTTTATTTTGTATGAAAATAAAATGAAAAACCTAATCTTTAGACACGAACGAGTTATATTGTATTCTGAAAAAGTGAGGATTGTAACTCACCAGTAGCTAGGATGGAGATTCTCACCCATAGTCGGTTAAGGACTGAAGCCAGCAAATCTGGGGCTAAGACCTAATTGTACAACCATAGGTGCTAGGATGGGGTAGCCGTAGCTAACTAAGTTATCAAATCATAGATTAGGTCTAGGATAGGGAGGAGTAGTGCGAGCATGACCGGTTAGGCATGCCGTCACAAGTGCGGATGCCTAACTGAGACGGGTTTCTATCCGAGTGAAGTGAGGGACTCACTCGACGGGTTTCTATCCGAGCGAGTGAGGCTTCTCATTCGATGGGTTTCTATCTGAGCAAATGAGGATAATGATTCGTGGGGCTAAGTGCAAGGTTAGGGCTAGATGATGTAAAAGGCTACGTCGCGAACTCTAGGCTGCTTACCTTCGGTAGTGAGCAGTGATACAGAGATATTCCAGGCAACTGGAATACGGCGTGCTAAGGGTAAAGTTGTACACCTCTATAGGGTGAAAATCTATTTAAATAGCTATACTCGCAGTCATGAGCATGCTTAGTGCGGCTGGTATGGTTTTAGTCTTGTTTTTCCAAAAATCGGGTTGTCACAAAACTTAGGTAATGACATGGGGTTTTTATTTGTTGAGTTAACTGTCATGTCTATGGCTGGACTGCTATGCCTATAGCAGGATTGCCATTTCTATGGCTGAAACTGAATTTGTCAGTGCCATGTCTATGGCTGAATGTGAATATATTTTGCTCGCAAACTAGTAGGGTCGTGGGTGTTGCTATTACTTTGTTTAGTTCTTTACTTACTGTCGTGTACTTATTTAAATTGTTCTTTCAAATACTGTTGCAAATTACTACTTATAAATATTGCAAATAAAAGTAGCTTTCAGAAAAAATAACCTGTAGAGTAGAGTCTCATCCTTTGATAGCCTTTTATTTAATATAATTTTGCGATACACTACAAGTCTTGCTGAGTACACAAGTACTCAATCTTTCTAATATTGTTATTCAGAAATCGAAGATGAGAAGATGCCAGACGATGAGTTCTTTACTCCCAGCACTGGAGGGTTCGATGACAGGTCTACCTAGGCCTTGTTCCTTGTCGGTTGTCTGCGGGATCGAAAGGGTATGCCGTTGGGATTTTGCTACTTTATTATGTCTTCCGCTGCTATATTTTACTCTGATGACTGCTTTTATTTCGCCGATCAGCCGTTGCTGTAATAACATGTAATAGCCTAAGTAAGTAACATTTTTCTTTACATTTAGTATGTGAATGTATGGATGTAAATACCAAATGTTGTGAATATATGTGCAAACCACTAATCCTGGGACTTGCACAGTGCACACATAGGGTCTTATGGTATTCCACACCCGAGGGTCCGACACCGCCAATGCCATCTTGTCTTGCCGGTTGTCGACGAGTAGTACAAGGTAGTCAGAGTCGAGATCCTAAGTTGGATCGATTTGCCTTCGGTAGGATCGAAATCGTAGTATCGAATCATAGAATCGGCGATTCTACGGAATTATAAAAATACACATATTTAACATCTATACTATAAGTTTATATGATTCTTATATGGTTTACCACTTGCATGTTCCTTAAAAGCAGCTAGACATACTCCAGGAATAAAAATAGTTTATCATTATCAAGCTCAAGATTGCTCATGCCATAATATAGATATTTGTACTAGCATTACCACACTGATACAATATTTTGTATGCTCCTTGTTTATTTATAGTTTCATTCTCAGAAATTAATATCAACAAATTTTGCTCTAAAACAAAATATCAGCAAAGTCTGGCCTCTAAAAAAAATGCAAAAAAAAATTTGCCCCAAGTCTCTACGAGTAATATCGACAGGCTGCATGAATTCTTAGAATCGTAAGACTCTAAGAGTAGGATCGCGATCCTAACTACCTTACGATGCTACTTAGTACCAGGTATTTGGGAGACATGTCGCTTCCACTCTTCACTGCTACCTCTTTGCCACCACAACTTCGTCGCCGGTAGCACAACTCACTAGGAAACTCCGACCTCCAATTCTTCTTACGACGACGGCCTCCATGCCATCGTCATTTGTTGGCCTCATGCCGACTTATTTCCAGGTGGCTTCGCACCGCCTCACCTTGCCATCATCGGCCTACTCTGCAGCGATCATGTCGCCGCTGCTAGTGCGCACGTCACATGCGATTCTGGCGCACCACACTGGCCTCGCCATGGCCGCGTGGACCTCTACCGTCACGCTCCTGGTGCACGGTGCTGTAGCCGGTCTCGTCGCCGGTGCCCCGTACACCTCCGCTCAACGCGCTGGCTCTCCTCATCGCGAAGCTGCATGCTCCACTCGTGCACAGCACCAACGTGCCCCCCTGCGCCGCTGTGCCACTAAGCTTGCCGGCGGAACGTGGCTTCGCCGATCCACCGCTACGCGTGGCACAACCCCGCTCTAATACCAATTGTTGGCCCAACTCCAGGAGAGAACTCACTCATCGGTTCTCTTTCTAGTGTTTCACACGCGCACACACACAAGAATCACGGTGGAAGAGAAAATATATATACGCACACAAGAACTTTAGTGCTCGGCTGTAACCTGCCTAGCCAAAACATTTTGTTTTCTCTTATCTATTATCAAAGACTACCTAATCGACTTGCTAACCAAGTTAAAAGCTAAACATGAAAAGCCTAACAAAAGAAACAAACTAATTTGATCCGATGATCCTAACGTCTATTATTTGGCAAATTTAGATTAATTTCCAAAAATATCTATGTATACAAGATTACAAGCACGCATATGTGTACATATATACCAACCTTGGCTGCAAGGCTTGCTGACCTAGTCTGCACCGGCGGCGGTCTGGCAGCCCCTAAGGCTGCCCCGTCCACCGCTGTCGCAAACCCGGTGGAAGGGTTCCCAAACGGCGTGTTATTGGTGAACTGCAGCGGCTGCCGGATGCTAGCTGCTGGCGCTTCATTCATCGTCAGCTGGTACTGCTGGAACCCCGGCGAATTAGGCTTCGCCACCGCCGACGCCACTGGATCCGTGAGGCTTCTCAGCAGCGAAGACCTGAAACCGCCGTACGGTGAAGTCGGCGACGAGAGCAGCTCGAACCCAAGATTGGACAGGAACTGGTAATTCTGATCATGGGAGTCTTGTAACATCGTGTTATTGTTTGATGATGAGGGAGTGGGACTCATCAAACTTGGCGTGTTGATGTGATTCTGATCACTTCTTGAGCTGATCATGTACCCATGGAAACCAGATCCATCCCTGAGATCAGGCACAAAAATGTTAGGACTTAGGACTATATATATGTGTATTACTATTATCATCATGGCATCATGCATATGATCGTGAGTTCATGAGTCATGAGTCATGACCCATGCATGTGCTAAGTTTGTTTTTTTTTTTTAACTTAACATGCATGAGCGAAGTTGAGCGCAAGAATTATATGTACACGTGCTGCTGAACTCACAAGAAAGACTGGTTCCAGCCGGTGGCGAAACCGGCGGCCGCCGTCTGTGGCACGGCGATGGTGGCCGGATCAGCGACGCCGGTGGATTCTTGGAAAGTTATAGAGCTGCCGGTGGCGAGCGAGTTCAATCCAGGCAACTCCGAGTCCGAGGAGGCCGTGTTACTCGACCTCGACCTGTTGCCGTCGACCCCGTCGACATGGCCACCAGCAGTGGCCGCAGCAGACCAGGCGCCAAGCCCGGGCATCTCCGGCGAGCACGACGAAACCGGCGGAGCCACCGCCGTGCTCCACCAATCGCCACCGTGGCTGGCCTGCGTGGTGCTACTTCTGGTGGCGCCTCTGTATAAGGCCGCAGGCGCAGCTGCAGCGTGTATCATCTCCTGGTGATCTGCCATGTCTATCTTAATTGCTTTGGTTTCTTGGTAGTTTAGCCAGCTAGCTATGGAGGAGAGGGCATGCCAGTAGTGGTGGTGAGTAATGAGTATGGCGTAGTAGTGCTCGATCTCGGCTATTTGGTGTGGTAGGCAAGTAGCTAGGAATTAATGGGAAAATTAATCCGAGGGGTTAAAGTAGAGGTGAGTGGAAGGGTGGCGACGTGGTTTTATATAAACCGTTTGAGATAAAGCAGCGAGGAAGATGAATAGGGAGAGGGAGAAGACGAAGAAGAGAATTTAGGTTTTCTGACAGGGAAGGTTAGCCGGGTCGTCGACGGTCTGACTGCGACGCATTATCTATCGCATGCCATTTGGCGCAGCTGATCATGATTAGCAGTAGACCTGGGCATTGGGCCGGGGCTTTTCGGGCCGGCCTAAGGCACGGTCGGCACGGTACGGAGGAAGCACGGCACAGCACGGTCACCATTGGAGCCATGCTAGGCCTAGAACTCCGGCACGACAGGCACGGCGTGGGCACAAAGGCTAGGGCCGTGCCAGGCCTAGAACTCCGGTATGACGGGCGGCACGGCACGGCACGCCGTTGCGGGCCGTGCTTGGGCCGGCACGGCACGTTTGGGCCTGAAAAGGCCAAAGCCGGCACGGCACGCGTAAGGCATGGCGGCAAGCACCGGGGCGCGCTGCCGCATAGCCCCACCCCCCACCCGACACCGTCGCCGCTCACCCGCCACGCCCACCACGCCCACGCCCATTCGCGCCACCAGTGAGGAGAGAAGAGGAGGCGACAGAGGAGTTCTGGAGATGAATCAAAGAAGGCAATGCGTGCTCACCACTCACAGTCACTGAGAGCGTGCAGGCGATGGTTTTCACGATGGCCGGGCCCTTGCAGCAGCGGCCCAACCTTCACCATGACTCCATGAGTCCATGAGTAGTAGCACCACCGCCCCCTCCACGAACAGCACAAGAACCCTTGGCCTAAGCCCTGAGGTGTGGGACTTGGGAGTCAAAGAGGGGAGGGAGGAGGCCGGAGAGGAGAGGGGAGGGAGGCGGACGGAGAGGAGAGGGGAGGGAGGCGGTCGGGGAGTGGAAGAGGCGAAGGCGCTGGGGTGATGAACTGAGGACTGAGGAGAGGGAGGCGTGGCCGTGTTGGGAGAGAATCATTGGGGGCGATGGAGACCGGAGAGGGGAGGGAAGGGGGGTGGTTGGAGAGGGAAGGGAATTGGGGGAGGGGGAGTGGAAGAGGCAAAGGAGCTAGGGTGAGGAGTTGAGGACTGAGGAGAGGGAGCTGGCCATTGGAGAGGGAGGCGTGGCCTCGTGGGGAGAGAGCCGTTGGGGGCGATGGAGACCGGAGAGGGAGGAGAGAATAAGAGACGTTGGGCTGTGACTGTGCGGCATGGGCGTGGGAGATGGTCATTGGGGGCGATGGAGATCGGAGAGAGAGGAGAGGATGAGAGACGTGCGGCAGTGCGGGCAGACTACGGGTGTGGTGTGGCAGTGTGTCTGTGTGACTGTATGTGATAGTCTTTTCTTTTGTAGTGATAAGATGGTATCAGAGAGACGTTGTGGACCTTGTGGTCTTGGATTCTCAGGGACACGAGAGTTCATACCTCTTCTTCGTGAACCCTTCCTGCCTATAAATTTTCTCCCTCTCCTCATTTGTTCACCACACAACAATCTTTACTTGTGCTCTCCCTTTGCTCTCTATTTACTCTCTCTTTGCTCTCTAAGTCTTCCAGTATGTTTGGAAAGAAGAAACAGCAGGGCGGAGCTGGAGAGCACGCCCTCGCACTCCTAGTCCTCCTTCCCTAGAAGAAGTGCAAGAGCAAGAGATCGATCCTCGCCGACTCTCCTCGGACATGGGAGACTATGGTATGGATGATCAACATATGGACAGAACGGAGGGCATTGAGGATGCCCACGTCTCCACCCCGGACGTTGGGGCCGGACCGGCCGATGCATTAGTGCATGCAACGGGTGGAAGCTCCGGCGGCCGGCGTGCATGGTGTTGGCTGCATATGGAGTACAACATGGAAATGGAGGACATGCGTCAGGTACCTTATGCCACATGTAAATATTGTCATAAATTGTCTGCACGCTTAGGTGGAGGAACAAGTCATCTCAAGTGACACGCGCAGACGTGTTTGAAGAAGATAGCGGCTGGGCAGATACAAGGAGGGAACGTCCAGACCCAGCTTAACTTTGGGGCCGATGATTCGGTAAGTATATGGATGTACAACCCTCATGTAGCTAGAGACAAAATTGCTAGATATATAGTTACTGAGGATGCGATTAGGACGGACAAAAGCTCTAGTTTTGAAAGAATGATCCAACGTGGTTTTTGGCCACAATACCGACACGTAAGTAGGAGGACAACTGCGTGAGACATAGTAGAACTCTACCAACGTAAACTATCTAGTTTGAAAGAAAACTTTCTGAAAGTTACCTTTTCTTTTGCTTTAACCTTCGATATATGGACTTCATCCCACCAAAGGGCAGGCTATCTTAATGTTGTTGCACATTACTTAGATGATAATTATAACTTGAACAAGCGAGTCATAGGGTTCAGGTCTATCGATGAGGCACACACCGGAGAGACCATCGCACAACGTGTATTAGAAGTCATTCAGGATTTTAAAATAGAGAATAAAATTATTGCCATCACTATTGACAATGCCTCAGCTAACATGATGGCCATGGAGTTCCTCACACCGCATCTGGAGTCCTACACTGGTGGTTTCATCCTCCACCAGAGATGCATGTTCCACATCTTGAACCTCATCGTGCAGGTAGGCTTGCAGGTAATGAAACCTAGTCTAAACAGCATACACGATGCTATCCAGTTCATTACAGTTTCAGGCCTAAGATATGCCCAGTTCAAGGAATACTGCAAGGCCAACAATAAGAGGCCAAGGAAATTCAACCTGGACATGAAGGTGCGGTGGAACTCCACATATACTATGTTGGAGCGGTGCAAGGAGTACGAGTACATCATCACTCTCTTCGTTAATACTAATTCTGGTAAGCAGTTGGTTAGTGAAACAGATTGGCTAGTTGATGGTTGTTTTCATGATTTTTTGAAAGTATTTTATGATGCAACCATAGTTTTATCTGGTGCTTACTATCCTACTTCTTGCTTAGTCATCGAGTGGCTTTGGACTATTGCTAATGATTTTAAGGAAAACAGAGATGATGCCCTTTTGAGACCTATTATTGAACCAATGCAGAGAAAAATTTTAAAATATTTTCAAGCTATCCCACATCTCTTTTATTTTGGTACTATTATAGACCCTCGAAGAAAATTAGCAGATCTGATGGGGGCTTACGAGGGAATTAGGGAGGCATTTGATCTTGATTTTTTCTGAGGCTTACACTCACATTCATGACAAGCTTTTTCAAGTTTTCGATTTGTATTATGAACAGTTTGGCAACACAAGTCAATCGAGAACAACTGCCTCAACAACGCAACAAGGACAGCGCAATGTGGGCACTTCCAACGTCTAGAAGAAGCTTAAAGGCCCAGCATCTAGTTCATCTTCTCGTGTGCCGACCAGGTCTCAATGGAATCAAAGAGTAGATATCAACCACTACCTCGATACACCTTTTGCGGACACCGAGCTTGACTTCGCGGATGGCAATGATGTCAACCTCCTCTTGTGGTGGAAGAACCACCAACGTATTTATCATGTGCTGTCACATTTTGCACGAGATGTACTTATGGTTTCGGTGTCGACAGTCTCATCGAAAGCCACTTTCAATATGGTGGGGAGGATCATCGAGCCAAGGAGGTCGTCTCTCACACCAGAGATGGTTGAGGCACTCACATGCCTCAAAGATTAGGAGAGTGCAGATGAACGGACACAACATTAGCTCGAGGATCCGGAGATCGCGGAGGCGATAACTGACCTAGAGAATCTCGACGTCAACTAGTCTATCTATATGTATGTAATTGCTGCACTCTTTTCCTTACCAGGGGTACCCCACACTAGGGGTAAGGTTTTTAACGAGGCGGCAAACTTTGTATTTGTACTGTATTGAACAATGAATAAATTTTAGTTATTCCCCTGAATATTTATATGTTGCTGAGTTATGAACAAATTTTATTTTATTCTATACTTCATATCGTATTTTTTATTTTCCCTACTTTTTTCCTAACCCCTTTTCTTTTTCCCCCCTTTTCCTTTTCCCCCTCCTCTTTTTCCCTCCTCTTTTTTCCCATTTCCTCTCTTATTTCCTTCTCCCTTTGATTTTCTCCCTCCTTACAGGCTTATAGGCAAGCCGAGAAGCTTCTCAGTTCTCTTCTCCCCTTCACTTCTTCATTTTCCATTCTTCCCCGTCGACCTCTCTCCCCCAGTTCAAGTCCTCCTCCTTGGTCCTCCCAATCTCTTCCTCCTCCGCCGCCGCGCAGCCCCACGCCCCCACCTCCCCTCTCCACGCGGCCGTGGCAGTGGGCCGATGGCTAGCCTCTCCCGTCCCCATCCCCCACCTCCTCTCCTCCTCCCCTCGGGCTCCGCCGCTGCCCCTTCAGCTCCCTCGCGTCGCGCGGACTCGGTGCTCCGGCTCCCTCCCTTGGGCTTGCCCCTCCCCCCTTCGCACCTCTCCACCAGCCCTCCGTGAGGTGCACGGGCCCCCTCGCTCTGCCTGCGCCTCCGCCGGCCTCGGCGCACATCGAGGTCTCGAGGATGGGGCGGGAGAGGGTTGTCAGCACAAGGAGGTGGTGGGCTCGTGGCGGCGTTCAAACTTCAAAGTCGTTGTTGGGTGTGTGACTGCGTCAGTGCGTGGAGGTTGACAGCCACGGCGCCCAGGTGAGGTCGCTAGTCGCATGTCCTCTCCTCCCTCGCCCCTCGGTGGCTCAGTCCCTCTCTGACCCTCCTCGTTTCCACAGTGCGACATGCAACGGCGATGGGACCATGCTTGGGACGGCATGGCATGATGGCGGCACGGTGGGCCTCTGGGCCGTGCTTGGGCTCACCGAAGATGACTCAGGCCGTGCCAGCACGGCACGGCGTGCTGACCGGGCTGGGCTAGCATGGCACGGTCCGGCCCTGTGACCCATCGTGCCCTGTTTTCTACGTGGGTTGTCCTCTAAAGCTAGCCATACGACTGCTCAAAGGATGTCCAAGGATCGTAGTCGAGACAGTTATGCATGGAAGCATATGTAGTTTCTTTTGCATAGAAGGTAAATATTCGATCCATATACATGATCTCAGCAATACGTTTTCGCTCATCTATAGTACTCCAAAATCCTTGCTGTAGTTGTTAGGTATATGCGCACTTTTGTGATTATTATAATTCTTAAAACAATAATTGAATCAACAGCAGCATATATACTAGGCATCTTTGGGACTACAAATAGTAACATGATTATCAACTCAAATATATCTATCTCATGTATATGCAATAATAAGGCAGAGCCTAGAACAAGAACACTACTAACAGAAGTAAGCATCAACATTATCACATGATAAATATCTAGGAAGCAACGTCTAGCCATATCAAATGATATCACTGCGACTTACAGAGAATCGCTTCGACGAAGGTTGCGGTAGAGTCTGATGCGAAGAAGACAACACGCAAAGGATGATGGAGAAGGTGTAAGCCGTGAGCAGTCGCGTGAACGCTTCCTACAAACCTAGGTATGGACGCCAGCTTTATAGACACTGCTCTCACCACATCGGTGCATACCGAAAAAGGGATGGAGAAACCGAGGTTGCGTAGCATAGGGAACATGGCAACAGAATGGTATCGATCTCTCTCTGTTCTTCAGTCTGAGAGGAGACTTCTCTCCCTCGTATAGAACTAGCAAAGAGCCAAAAGAATATGATGTCATTACTCTATTTTAAATGCAGTTAATGCGCACCATAAAAGCCCATTAAAATAGTGTAATTCAAACTTTCAATTTCAAATTCGTATGCATGGTTTTGAGGTGCAAAAAGAAGCAACATCTTCACAACCAATCGAACATGAAATCGTCAGACATTCACGCGCACGTCACGAGCGATGGCGAGTGAGCGAGCAAGCGCGTGTGTTCTTCCTTTGCTTACTTCAACTATGTAAGATCAACTTCATCTTATATATTGGTCTTCTCTCACCTAGACTAGCAATATGGTACTAAACTTATCACTTTTCACCATGCATGAGTGGATCTTTAGAATTTTTTAGGATTTATTAGAATTATATATGGGTCAAACCCATAAACTCCAACATTAGTAATATATGCATATTTTATGTTCGCAATTGGGTAGGAATATGCATGCATGGTGAATGGTGCTATGGTAGTAGTATTACACCTAACGCTATAGTTGTTTATGCATGTTGTGGTCCTCTCTAATCTAGTCTAATTGAGGTAACCCTAATCTATGGAGACTTAATTAGTTCCACATTAGTATCACATATTATTGTTTGTATTTTGCATTTCGAAGCCCCTTCTAGAGTTCAAATTCGTTTCCAGACCGAACCCTGCGAAATTGCTGGTATGGAATACTGGATTGTTCATAGTGGAAAATCCGCAGAAAATATGAACGCCAAAAGCTGGCGAAATTTGCCAGAGACCAATTAAAATATATCCGAGTATTATTTGTAGATTGAGTTGTAAACTATATTGATCAACAGGTAACACCAATTAATTTCCTTCACTATTATAAAGGGATATCCTGTTAGAAACACACCAAAGTGAAGGACTCGGAGAGGATTAATCGCCACATGCAAGCAACAACCATTAATATTGGGGGTAATTAACTCAGTTCCATTGCGCTGGGGCACAATTGGAGGAACGACACTTCATTCGTAACTATTGAAAAATAACATCGTGAATACCAAAAATTATACCGAATGACATCGCCGTCAGTTACTTCCGTTTGCAGAATTTTTTAAATATAGAAACTGAGTTCAACAAATTATCAAATTTTTTGTGGAGCCTTCCGACACAGTTTAATTGCTTGTGTATTTTTTAAAAAAATTTGTACGTTCTGATTTTATCTCTAAAATTAATTTAAGTATATTATTTGTAGAAATTTTCTAATATAGAAAATAAGGTCCAAACATTATGACATAGTATACTTGACACGAACGGAGTGTCGTTCCTCCGATTACATTCCAACGTGATGTCACTGAGCTAATTTTTCCTTAATATTTTCACGTTTAGTAAAAGTCCATCTTTGGACGATATTCCCAACCATGAACCACTAAGAGCATCTACAATAATTTGTTTCTAAGCTTGTTACTAAAAGAAGAGAGAGTACCCAATCTAATAAAAAGAAATAAGCATTCCAATAGATTGTTTCTTAGGGTATGTACAATGGTAAAGACAGCTGTTGTCTATAGCAACTCTCCATGTCACTTGTAGACAGCACTAAAGTGAGCTTATACAATGGGTTATCTTTTTACTTGTCTTTATAGATCACACAATCTTTTAATACTTTCATGGACCTAAGAAATATGGTTAGATAGCCTCATTGATTCTGGTGATACAGTCGGCTACAGAATTGTAGACAACATATTTCTCGATCTCTTTATTTCTTTTCATCCACGTCAACTTAAATCCTACATGACAGAGACTATAGACAGTTGATGTAAGCCTAGTGTACATGACCTTAAGCTTATATCTAAGACTTTAATTGCTACCCACAAAACAAGTTTTTAGGTAACAAATAAGTCTTCAATAACTATTTTATTGTTTCTTGTATCTTAGTATCAATAATTTGCTTGTTTCTTCATCTAGAAATAAGCTCACCTTCTCTTCTCACTATCTCTCCTCTACATTATCTAAATACTAATATGTTCATCCTCTAATAACAAGTGATATATACTATTGTAGATGCTCTAAAAGATGAACTATGCATGGCAGCCCAATGTCAATGACCAACATATCCACAAGCTATACGTGTCAGTCACAATCTTTTCCATAAGTACTCATATAGGTCAATCAGAGCCATATTTCAACCATTTGGCAAGAGTTACAGGTATACTTATACCGTTTATGTCATCTACATCTTATTTACAGGTCGTACAACTGGTTAGATGCGCGGTATTGTAGCCTAAAAAAATAAACATATGTAACAGCTAGCTCAATTCCCAACATGCATGTCAAGTATAATTTTTTTCCCCGTTATTTGATCAGGGTATTTAGCATGGTGATCGACTGATACGTTTCCCTCTGCATAGAATACGTATGGGAATACGTCGGGAAGGGGAAGGCGGAGGCCGGAACTCAAAAAAAAATTATTTTGGCCCTCTCACGCTACGTAATTGCAAAAATGGCCTATATGTTGTTGTATTTGCAAATATAGCCCCCTCCAGAGCATGAAATACGCAGAGCGTGACGCGTGTCACTTTCCGCAGTCGGTGAGCGCGGAAGCTGGATGACCGCGGGAATGAACGGCAACGGCGGAAGGTGGTGGGACCGGGGAGCTTTTCGCGCTCGGGCACCGTGGCAAGTGGCCGGGTGGCCCGCCTCCCGCGCTGGTGACGTTGGTCTCGCGCTAGGCCACCCTCTCACGCGAGCCCGGTCCTTTCCGCACTCCCCGGCCGCAGAAGGTAGCACATGTTAGCATCCTATAATTCTGCACTCGGAAAGGGACTATATTTACAAATACAGTAGCACATGGGTCATTCTTGCAATTACATAACATCAGAATCAAAATAAAAAAGAATTCTCGGAACTCACAGCACAGTAGAGAGGGAGGGAAGAAGAAGACCCGTTGACGTCATGCTTATGACCAGCTGATAGGTACGTCGATAGGTACGTAGGCCAGGTGGGGGATGTGTGTATATGTATCGTGTCGTGTCAAAGCCGTGGGCCCCGCGTGGGGTCGCACGCGTGCTGGGAAAAGCGAGCCGCGCGCACGCGTGCTACACGTACGAAGTTGTGCACACCTGGAATTGCACGCCTGGGAAAGCGAGCCGCGCACTCACGGGCGCACACGTACACAGGCTTGATCTCCTCACAGGTACAAATCTGTCTATCTATATCTATATATAATGATGGGAAACTTTTGTAGAAATCTTAATGTTAATTTTAGTAGGTAAAATAATAGAAATTCTCATATTATATCTATGCTAATTATAGGCTCTTTTAACAACCCTTACGTTAATTCTAGTAGGTAAAAGTGTAGCAACTCTCTCATTAATCGGAGAAAAATAAACAAAATCTGATCTATCTATATAAAAGACATACATAATCTACAGTGAAAGATGACTCATTGTCAATTTGGTTTTATGTACCATGTAAAGTGTCAAAAGAAAAAGTGTTTGAGTTAAACACGAAAGCACAAAATAAACAAAGATGAGAATAAAACAATAATGCATGCGGACTCCTACTTCAGTCTAATGCCCACCATGGAATCAGGGGACGGATTAAAGCTGACCACCTGATGATGCAATGCTTCATGTTGGCACCTCACAAAGCTTATTAAACATATATGCTTTCCTTTTTTTAATCTTTCTTTTTTTTGAGATGTTAATCTTTCTTTCCTAACACTATCTAATGTGTTTTGTTTGTTTGATGTAGCAACGAAAAAGCTAGAAATCTCATTAATCAGAAAAGTAAAGGAGAAAAAATGCTAATTGAGTCGGGAAAAAAAGAAGAAGACATATTGGCCATAAAAAAATCTTGATTAGTGTAATTTATGGCTTAGATTAAATACAACAATCGATATACGACGACACGTTAGAGCATGTACAATGGGCTTATGTCAGCTGTCTATAGCATTTGTCACATAGGACTTTTGGTGACGTGGATGAAAGAGAATGAAGAGAAATAATATTGCTGTCTATAATCCTACAGCCGACTGTAGCACCAAAACCAAGAAAAAGCATTAAAGATTGTGTGTTGTCTACAATCCTATAGCCGGCTGTATCATCACAACCCATTGTATGAGCTGGTTTTAGTGCTGTCTATAGGTGACATGGATAGTTGCTATAGACAGCAGCTGTCTGTACCATTGTACATGCCCTTATACCTACAGAGATGAGTTCGGCTTGAATTGAAAAACATGCCGCTTTGTCCCAAGCCGAATCATAGTCAAACTCAAATTACTCTTTGTATGTGCTTTCTTCCCCTATTGTTTGACGTTAAAAGTTGTAGGGAGAATACATGCCGCCAAAAGTATGAGTGGGCAAGTACAAAACATGTGGTAGAAGAAAAAATTAGGAAACATTTTGCAGCTAAAGGATTTATTCACAGTAGTCACCCAATGGACAAAAGAAAAGAAAATAGAAGAGTGCTTCTAATAAGACTTGCCATGAAAATTATCCTCATGACAATTATTAACACATTCATATAAAATGACATGATCAAAGCTGCATATAGGAGACCGTGTCAATGTTCAAAGCATCATATATTATTGAACAATGGGAATAAATATAATAAGTCAACCTATGTGGACCCTCCTGTAAGAATGGCATGGACCAATTTTTAACATAAGAGATCATCATCTATTAACTATATGTACATGTTTGAGTTGAAATGGAATAAGAAAGGATCTAAAAGTATTGTAGCATCTGAATATACGTAGATTCTACATTAAATTAAAAAACGATTATGGCATACAAATTAATATACAAACTTTCGGAATTAGGAGTTCCAAAGGCAAAATTGCATCTAAACATTATAGAATGAGAAAAATGGAGAATCTAAATAAATGTAAAAAATGGATCAAAACCTCCCAAAAAAATTGAATTCAAAATTCCAAATATATGCAATTTGAACATAAATTTTTTAATTACTATTGTTGTATCCATGTGTGTGTGTGTGTGTGTGAATTTATATATGTATGAATTTAAATCCAAAAAACACATAATGTACATATTCAACTATATCAATATAAAACTCCAAGCTAAAATTACTATACTTAAAAAGGCAGTGAAATAATGTAGCCCGTGCGATGCACGGGTTGATGACTAGTTAACCTAACTAGCCTACTCTAGACAATGAATAGTAGTGTATTCAAAGGGGTTGTCTATTTCTCTAGTGATGAGTCACTTTTCTCAACCCATGGATGAAGAACTGATCACTCTCGTCACTCATCTCACTTCCTCTATATAACTCACTCGTACCTTTAGGACGAATGAAATAAGGGTTTATCTATGTGTAAGTTGCTTGAAATGTTGTTTAAAATCAATCACTTATTTAACGACTAGGATCGTTCCAAGATTGGTGCAAAAGACACTACTACAGAAAATATCATCACAGACGGTTTCGTGAGCCGTCTAAGTTTATGGGTCAGTAATGACATGAGGTCATCACAGACAGTTTTTGAACCGTTTGTGATGCAGACTATTAACTCAGGACCGTCTGTGATACTTAACTATGATGTATCACAGAAGGTTTGTTCTAAAGGACCGTCTGTGATACTTAACTATGATGTATCACAGAAGGTTTGTTCTAAGGAACCGTCTATGATAGTCTCTTCTCTATAAAATCTCCAAGTATGTGTGTGTGTGTGTGTGTGTGTGTGTGTATATATATACGCTCCTTGGGAGTTCATCCGAAATGTGCAGGTGAACCACGGTCTACTTCATCGAACCTGACGCACTGGAGTGTGTGATTTGCTTCATGTCAATCCTCCAAATGCTTGTAGAATCCTCCTAAACCACGGCATCAGAAGTAATAGAGTAGAACTGAACTTGAAGTTATTAATTACAAGCATGTAATTATCATTAAATTAGGTTCGATGAAGTAGGTCGTGGTTCACCTACATGTTTCGGATGAACACCCAAGGAGCAAGCTAGCTAGCTGAATTCAGGCCGAGTTAGCTAACATGACTACGAACTATATGTGTGTGCGTGTGTGTGAAGCCAATTTTAAAAGCACAAGCAGCCACTACTTGGAGATTTTATAGAGAAGAGATCGGGAATGGAATGGTAGGACCCTGGGACGTAAGGGAGGAGAACTTGATCAGCATAAACACAGTTATACAAACAAAGGTGAAATGAATGGTGAGAGGCAGGTGAAAAGTTGTTGTGGTAGTTTTGAATCATTTGGTCATTTGACTCATTTTGCCTTCTTGTGTCTGAAATTACAAGAATAACACCGCGGTAGACTAGTCAGGCGACACGTATCCCCTACCACGCTTCGGATGCACAGCAGCATTCCTCTTCTATCGCGCTTGGATTTTCTAGAGGACGACACATCGGATGCATAAGGCGACGATGACGAAGAATGAGCGGATGACATCTTCACAAGAAATAGATATGTAGGGAAGAAATTAGGATACTTTCTTAGTAAGTATATAGTTACCAAAAAAAACATACATGCTACATATAAGAAAAGGATAAATTTGTAAAGTTATATAATTACTTATTATACTTGATTGACTGCTTCGTGAGTATCACAACACTTCAATTTAATTACCCCTCCTCCCCATATGAATTGTCGTAAAGAAGGCGGTTTTAGCATAAATCCAAAATTAATTCCAGCACGATTAACTGTAAAAAAAAAGCATAATTCCAGCACCAATATAATGACATAATTGATATTGATATTGTTCTCCGATGTAGAGTTCCACAAGATTTAATCTTGGCCTTCTCGCTACTTTAGTCTATACTCTTCATTAATTGAATTTGATAATATTAATTCAAACTTTGAGCTCTAAAATTCTGTTTTACTTATCTGCCGGCAGGATCTTTAAACAAAAGACATCAAATAATACTTTCGGCCAATAAGAGATCAAAGCAAAATGATCACCAAAACAACACTCCAGTCAACCAACAAAACTTGATCTACTAATAGTATAAAAGATCACAGTTTAACAAGTTCAGCAATAAAGCCAATTGACTAACAGAATAGCATGTATTATGAATTACTAAGGATCACAGAACCTACAGGTTCAACCAATTAACCAACCGAAAGTAACAGACTAAATGCTAAAAATCAATCAACACTAGTAAGTATTCCAATTAGAGCTCTAAGACTATTATCATCACAGAGCATTCATCTCAAGCCCACCACATTGAAATATATTCCAGAAGTAGTATCAAAACAAATACAATATGAATCACTAACTAGAACATATCAAAGACAAAGGGGTAATTAAATTGAAATGTTGTGATACTCACGAAGCAGATGGCAATCAAAGCCACTGAGCTATCTGAGCAATGTAGATATTCAGCATGGATTCATTTTTAAAGGTGATTTCAGATCTGGGCATCGGTTACGTTTGGGCGTCGAGGAGAAGGACGAGCAAGGAGCGGCATCGAAGGGGAGGCGCGTCGGGCTCGGGGGAGGAGGAGGCGACATGTGCTCGGGGAAGGGGAGGAGGCGGGTGAAGGATCTAGACCTGTCATTATGTGTTAATGAAGTATTTTGGTGATTAATGACAAATGCACTTGTGAGACTAATACTCTTATTGTTATATCATGCTTAGTCTCAGCTTGGATATAAAAGCAAAAATCCAAACAGGAATGTATTCATAAATGACAAATCTATTTGTGAGACTAACAATTCTATTGATTATCTATTGCTTAGTCTCGTTTGGCTATAAAGATGGAAATACAAGAAGTATGCATTCTACTTCGTTTTATTATATCTTGTTGCATTCCTCGGATCCAAAATATAGGATAAACTCCACCAAAAAGTTTAACTTGGATATGTGCATATGTTTCCATTACACATTTGTGTATGCACACATTTAGGGGGAGTCCATACTATATTTTGTGGTTTCATTAGTATTGATCCATATTCTCTTTCCACATATATTAAGGATCTTTACTTTGAAACATATCCTTGAATATGTTTAACTTGTGTAGTTAGTATATTCATATGAGTATATGAGAACATATGAAACTTGTGTAGTTCATGGATGTTCATATATCCTTGAATATATTTAACTTGCGTAGTTAATATATTCATATGAGTATATACAACTTGTGTAGTTTGTATACACTCATATTTGGTATATAACTTGTGTAGTTCATATATACTTGTATGTGAGCATATGAGACTTATGTAGTTCATATATGCTCATATATCCTTGAATATATCTAACTTGTGTAGTTAATATATTCATGTGAGTATATACAACTTGTGTATTTCGTATACACTCATATTTAGTATATACAACTTGTAGTTCGTATATACTCTTGGTATATATAACTTGTGTAGTTCATATATACTCATGTTACTTTATATTCAATTATTTGCAATTGTGTTGTGAGACTAATGCGTGTGCTAAGATGTGTTCAAGGCTCAGTCCCGGAGTTTGAGTGATGACATAAAAAGGAAATGCAAAGGTGATAAAAGATCGACATGACTCAAGACAAAGGAGTCATGCACGCATTCAAAAGCTTCGAAAGAAGTTCAGTGGAAATCGGTATGACCGCATTTGGTAAGCGGTACTACCGATGTGCGGTAGTACCGAAGTTCATGTGGCGGAACTACCGCGTAGCGGTATGACTGCAAATATGTTGGCGGAACTACCGCAACACGGTTGTTCCGTTTGTTAGTTGGCGGTATGTAAATTCCAAAGAAGGTGTTTTTCTGTATTTCTCGAGCCTCTGGAAATCGGTAGTACCGCATCTGAGAAACGGTACTACCGGAGAGCGGTATTACCGGATGCTAGTTGGCGGTAATACCGCACCTTCAGTAATGGCTTGTTCAAAAGCATTTATGTAGGTATATCTTGGTAATTAATGTTAATGACATTGTGGGACTAACATTTTCCATGAGTTGGATGAATAGGTTATATTCCAGGGTGATGAAGACTTTGGATGGCATCATGAGTTGATCGTCATCAAGTCAAGATTCAAGAAGAGGATGCATCATGTGTTGATGCATATCAAGATCTCGAAGAAGAGATGATCATGAGTTGATCATCAAGTCAAGAGAAGACTCATCATATGTTGATTGAGGTCAAGTAAAGGATGCATCATGGGTTGATGCATATCAAGACGATGACCCGGACTTGAAGGGAAGATGTGCGTCATCAACCTTCAAGAAGATGCTCAAGGCAAAGGTGTGACTAGCTAGGGCTAAGGATGTGTTCCTAGTCTTTTACCGGTCTTGGTGTTTGGTTGGAAGACCGGATTGCTAGTATAGGTTGCCGTACTATTAAGAGGGGTCTTGTCTAGTAGCTTGAGTCTCATCATGTGTTGATAGCTCAATCTTGTTTGCTCTAGCTCACCGTGGCATGATGCTATTATTTGCAAATGTGTTTTGCAAATAGTCGAGGCTCATGCATTTAATCCTTGTAACATGTGACTATACTTTGCAAATGTGTTTTGCAAATGATTGAAGTCCATGTACCTACTCCTTGTGGTATGATCTAAGTTTGCAAATGTGTTTAGCAAATAGTTAAGATTCATGTGTATTCCCTTGATATGGTCTAAGATTGTTTGCTGCTATATTTCTTTGGACTTAGACCATGGTAGTGGCTCTTTTGAGTTGTGCTTTTTGATTTGCTCAAATGTGTTTGTGATCAATCAAATAGGTGGGTTGTGTAGCCCTCTGAATAAGCTTTCAATAGAGTCCAAGATCACTCAATTCCGACATCGGAGTCAAAAGTTATGACCTTTTTACCGAGTGTCATCTGTGCTAAAAATTGGGTTGCGGTAGTACCGCCCGTATAACTGCGGTAGTACCGCATGAACAGTAATCTGCCCTTGTGAGTGCTTGATACGACCGCAAAAGGTATGAACAGCTAGTTTTTGGCTGTTTCGTCTCCAAGCGGCTAGTTTTTGTTTGGGGCTATAAATACCCCCTTGGCCGGTTGAGAGGCAATCTTTGGCATCCCATTGAGTTCCTTTGAGCTAAGAGCAAGCCCTCTACTCCCATTTGTGCATGTGTTGCACTTAGTGAGGTTTGAGAGGCAAATCCTATTGCATGTGTTGCCTTAGGTGGTGGATTTAGTATCCACGAGAGCTTTGACACTTGATTGGTTCAAGTGAAAGTTGGAGACTTGTTACTCTTTGTGTTTGTCGACACCTAGACGGCGTGGAGGCGTCGTGGTCCGGTGAGCTTCTCAAGTGAAGCTTGTGAGAAGGCCCGGTGTTTGTGAGTGGCTTGGTGCTCGCCATCTCCGGAGTGGAGTAAGAGCAACCCTAGTGGAGCGAGGTGTTGATACCTCGGAGGAAGGCTTAATTTGTGGAGCCGGCCCAATTGGTTTGGGTTTCCCTCAACGTGGATTATGGGAGACCGACAAGTCTCCGACCACCACGGTAAAACATCATTGTGTCCCGTGTCTTCTTGTGATTAGCTTTCATATGCTTTACTTTGTGCAATTTACATTCATTGTATAATTGCTTATTCATTTGTATGTTTGCTATCTTGTACGTATTTTATTGATCATATCATTAGTTGACAGCCTACAAGTCTTTGCTAAATTGCTCTATTTATTATTGACTTGTATTGTTGGTGCACTTAGTTGAACCTAGCTGATTTAGGCTTTAATTGTGCAAAACCGTATTGTTATAAGCTTCTGCATTAGAAATCGGTTTTAGCTCATATAAGTTTTAAAACGCCTATTCACCCCCCTCTAGTCGGCCTACTCGATCTTACAGCGGGCTCAGGGAGGAGGCGCGCCGGGCTCAGGGGAGGAGGGGCGTCGGGTCTGGGGAGGCGGTGGCTCGTGCTCGAGGAGGAGGCGACGTCGAGGATGGCGGCGACAGGCTCAGGGGAAGAGGGAAATCTAGCTAGGGAAACTTAATTGTTTGAGTGGGGGGCTCGGGCAAACCTTAGAGTCCAAATATACGAATATAAATAGGGTTGGACATCACAAACAGTTCTAAAGTAGAACCGTCTGTGATAAATACCAATAAAGAACCATTTTTTACTAGCATGGGTGCGGTGTTTTTGGTGTACTTCTCCGTGCACTTAATTAAAACGAGTCACCTAGTAAATTCTAGGGTAATAAACATTATATATATATATATATATATATATATATATATATATATATATATATATATATCATCACAAACAATAAAAAAGGATCAGCGATCCTATCTTAGCATTCAAATCTTCGTAAGCTTTCTCCTCGGCTTCAGTGGTAGCGGGATCAGCGACTATCTGATCAAACGCTTCCACCTGCTTTCTTGCACGCTCGATTCACGCTTGTAGCTGTTCGGACTCCGTAACCAAGTCCATGATAGCCCAGAGGCCATCAACCCTGGTCTCCTCCGTTTCGGCGAGGTTGACCAGCTCTCCTGCCATCCGGATGTCATCCTCGACTCTCCGGGATGCATCCTCGGTGCGGACCAAGTAGTTCTAGAGGACGATCTCCATGACAAGGTTTACTCGCCGGATGCCGGAGACCCTCGCATTGGTCCATCAGAGGAGGAGTTCCAGTCAACAGATGATGGCCGGTATAATCTCCGGTAGATCGGAGGGCCTACAATGAATGACATTGCGAATGGAAGGCTTGTCTGCAGCTTAGGCCAGGTTGCGACCAGAGAGGTACGAGTAGACAAGCACAATGTAGGCCAATACGGCCGGCAAGAGAGGAGGGGAAGCCATTGGGTCGAGTTTGTGGAGTTTTGAGGGCCAGGTTGAGACCAGAGAGGTGCGAGTAGATAAGCACAATGTAGGCCAATACGGCCAGCACGAGAGGAGAGGAAGCCATTGGATCAAGTTTGTGGAGTTTTGAAGAAAGAGATGGTTTGTGAGAAATCCCTTTCGGAAGCGGATGTCTATTTATAAAAACAAGTACTAAAACTGGCGCGGGAGAATAAGAGTCAATACATTGGGAGCCGTAGCAACATTGGTGTGTTTAAACGAGCAATTGGATGATAGAAGTATCACAGACGGTTTTAATAAAAAATCGTCTATGTTATTTAGTAATATCACAGACGGTTCTTGTTCAGAACTGTCTGTGATGAGTTAAATACAATCACAGACGGTCTGTAATTATATTTAATACTAACGATTTTGGTCAACCGTTTGTGATAAGACGTCTAGTGTTAGCCTTTTCGTAGTAGTGAGACTAACCCTAATCCACCCCCACTCCCTCAGTCGCCCCACCCAAACCCCAATAACCCACCCAGTTGCCATCGCCACCTCGCCGCCCGCCGTCTCTCAGGCGCCGGTGATCTCCTCCCCCGCCATCCGCCTCCTCGTCCTCCTCCCTGCCTCCCCAGTGACCATCATTGTCGCCTTCTTCATCCTCTCCAACAAGATGCCCCCATCGTCTCCCGTCGCTGAATTCACCACCACCTTCTAACTACTTCGGTTCTCGTCGCCCCCGCCGACCTACACAGCCCACCAGCCTCCTCATCCATGTCTGAAGGCGTCATCGCTGGTCTGCCGCCACCCCAACCTCCCTCTAAGCCTGGGGGCACACGTGACGTCCTACTGGACATGAATGGAGGCCGCGTTTGCCAGTGTTGACACGGTACAACAAGCTAGGAGTACAAGCCTTAAGACTTGTTTTGTAAGTGGGCTCTGTTGGTCAACATGAGGATCTAACTTTCGATTCCATCACCTTTTGGTTTTGCTCCGTTCATCATCACACGATGACACCAGGCTCCTGCATGCCCAGAAGAGACTTTGCTTGGTGTACTTGGATTCTAGTGATTGATACAGATGTGAGATTTTTCTTGTCTTTTTGCTAGTAAGTAATACGCTGACGAAATCCAATGTCACGAGCAATTCGAGGGCGAGGAAATCGCTCACCAAAATTTTGGTAACGCTAAAATTTGACTTAGTTACAATCCAAACAACATTCATTTTATCAAAATTTGATTTTATCTGAGTTCTGGCTATCCCAAATTTTGTCTCGGTGAGTTGGTTCATTCACGGGGCATGAACCAGAATTTTTGGCGCAAATGGCACGCCTGCGATGCGTTATTACGGAAGTAGCGGCTGTCACAAAAGAATTCCAAAAATAAAGCCTCGTCCGGCCGGTCACGGGTCAGACGCGATGTCCAAGCGACATGTCGCCTCGTCCGGCCCCACACCACACGGACGCCAATTAGCATATCACTAATTAGCCAGCCGAAGTTACAGTGCAAACGAGCTCAAAATTTTATGAAACTTTTTGTGGAGCCTCCCAACACAGTGTACTTGCTTGTGTAATTTTTCTATAATTTTATTTGTTCGAAATGTTTCTCGCAATTTCATTTAATTGTACTTTTGCAGGAATTTATAAATATAGAAAAGGAGCTCCAAAAACTTTGAATTTTGTTTTGAATGCTCCTTCCACAGTGGACTTGAGCGTGTAATGTTTCTATAATTTTATGTGTTCTAAAATTATGTCAAAAATTAAGGGTTTAGGTCTCAAAAAATTTAGATTTTAGGTTTCGGAAATTAGGGTTTCATGAATTCCCAATAGAGTTACAATGTAACTTTTCATACATAAAATTGACGATATTACAAGCATTACGTGATACACATGCGGATTTATTGCAATCGGGATGAAGGAGGAGGAGGTATTATCACATCTACTCTGATGAAATAGGACACTCTTTGTTAATTTATCAGTTTAATGTGGATGATATTTTTTAATACTGTATTATACCACATGCTAGATAAGCTTGTACATGAACCAACTGAGTGAAATACTTGGTATACAGATCATATAACAATGTACAAGCTGTGGTATATTGTTGTATGATATGCATGGCACACATTTTCCTCAGTTAATTCATATACAAGCTTATCTAACATGTGGTACAATATAGTATTAAAGAATATCATCAACATTAAACTGATAAATTAATAAAGAGTGTCTTATTTCATCGGGGTATATGTGATAATACCCGGGGCTACCTACGCGACGCCTTAGTCGCTACCCCTTGTCTCGGGGCTGCCTACGGTGGTGGCGAGTGTCGAAGTCGTTCATATCCTGCGATTCTATGATGTAAGTAGATTATACAATAACAAACGTAAGAAGGATGTAAATTTTATATAACTCACGTCTTCGACTATGTTGTGTGAAGCTAAAAATGTATATTCCAATCTAGTCTATTTTCATAGCTAGTTATTGCTTGGTTCAGTGTCATGGAGATAATATTGTTCAATCTCTGAGGCCTGAAAGTCTACCTAAATTTAAGTGCGAAGTTGCTTCGTCATTGCCACTAACTAACTATAAGTCGTTACATAGCAACAAATTAATTATGGTCACGTAGATTCAACCACTTATTTCGGACAAACATAATCAACACGACTAATTCATTACGACCTGGCCCAGAGCTGCAGTGGTCCGGCGTCTGGCCCTTGACCAGCCGAACGAGTCTTCATTTTTGTAATTTCTTTGCGATGACCGCTACTTCCGTAATAACACATCGGCAGACGTGCTATTTGTGAAAAAAAAACACCCACTGTACTTCTTTTTCCTTCTTGTTGAGTCAGCGTCCACGGCCCAGGTATGGGCCCATCTGTACATTCTGCGTGGGCTCACCGCCAGGCCAAGGCCTTACAATTTCCTCCTATGTTTCCGTGGACACCTGGGCCCACACCAATCATGGTAGTACCATTGATTGGGCTTAATGGGCGTGTGGCAGATGATGAACGGCTATTTTTTCCTTAAAGAAAAAGAGGTTGTTCTTATTAAGTTATTAGGGACGAAAACGGGTAGGATACGAGCGAATATTGCTTTTTTATATTTTAACAAATATTTTTACTCTAAATTTGGAGTCGGACACGTATACGAATACGGAATTTTGGGATACAAGAAAGGAACGGATGCAGATCGGATTCAAATCGGACACGATTAACTTGACGGGTAGTGTACATGTAAAGAAAATATATAACTTTACCAACGAAATTGTTAAATTATACTACCTATTAGAGAATTATTTATTCTACTTAACAACATAAACATAATCAATTGCAAATTTATATTATGTATTAGTCAATGACTAGAAAACTATAGAGGATATTCAAGGATATTAATGTTTATCGGATATCTATTTTGTTGATTTATCAGATATCCTATAAAATACAGATGCGGGTCAGATATTGCTCTCCCCATATCCTAACAATATGCAATGAGATTTTCCGGATACGAATAATATCGGATGTGGATCAGGATTAATAAATAGTACTCGAACAGATTTTTTCTGGAACAGGCAGGAATTATCTGCCCCATTTTCGGCAGGAATTATCTGCCCATTTTCACCTCTACTTCTCATGCCACCTTCCCGGTGATGAACATTCCCACATAAGCTTGGCCAGAAATATTATCAGCATTTTTCAGTTAGTGCTATCCAGGGTTTAAGGATTAAGCGGGAACCAGCCAATCATCAGCGAGCCACACCGGTTTCTTTCTGGCTTAATATGAAAGCCCGTTTAAAAGAGTACGCAGAGAACTGTCAGAAGATTGTACCAATACGGCAAAACCACGTACTCCAGATTCTAGTGTCAGAGTGAGTGTACACCCGCAGTCCACGTGGACTCCCGCTGTTCCCGTCAAAACCTTGCACCAGATGGGCCATGACATCAGTCGTCCACTGTTTCTCTGCTTGCGTAAACGGTGTCGGTTGCAATGAGCCAGGAGGGACTCAGCAGACCATGCAAATGCAAGCACAGCCATTGAATTTGAAGCCTGTGTGCCTTTTGAAGACTAGTCTGAACTAAAAAAACAGAGCTGTCTAATTAAGCCTGTATGTCTAAGCTCGATGCCTGTATATGCATTCGGCTTACCTGTTCGTTGTATAAGGGCAAGAGATGCATTTCCCAGGTCCAATCCCCCTACACATACAGGTATGTGTACAAAGACATGATACATTTGTATAAAGGCAAGAGACACAGGTATGTGTACAAGGAGTGAAAATTGCAAAATAAAAAAAGGATTTTTCGGGAGTCTGCCAGACAAAATTGCAAAAGAAAAAAAAAAGGATTATTTGGAGTCTGTCAGACAACCTCTGAGCCACCCTGGACCGGCCCTGAGCCAGGCAGGAACGATCCTCTACAGCCGGGGGGATGGCTACGAACCGGAGCATCCTGGCAGTCAATCACGCTCTGGCCCAGAGGTCACGACGCATCAACCAGACTTCAGTGCTTGCCTCCTTATTGGTAAAGGATGCAGCGGTACGATCCTATAGAACAGATCCTGTTCAAGTAAGGTCGTGATGCAGTCTACCAGGCCCTGGGTTATAAGCTGAGCTCGCTTCCCCTAAACAGCCGAGGCGGTACTAATGTTTGCGTTCAGCTTGTGTTTCGAGGAGTGGGCCGGCCCATTTAATCTTCGTTCTACTCTCAAAACCCTTTTTATATTTCTCGTACAGTTATATTTTCCTACAGCATCCTCTCGAGAAAAGAAAAAATCTCCTACAGAAAGTACGAATGTTTGCTTCCTCTCTCTAAAAAAATAGAAAAAATAGGAACGGACGCTTGCTTGTATTATACGTCTGCGCCATTTATAACGAAAGCAACACACGCTTTGTTCTCTCAATTGTTTTTGTAAGAGGTTGTTCTCTCAAATTTTGAATTCTCCCATTTTACGACATACTTGCTTGTAGTAGCATCTGTCGTAAGTTTGTTGTAAGCCACAAAGAGTCTTACCACAAATCACATACGTAGATAATCTAGCAGTCAAACGAAGCTTGTCAAATTTGTCTACTTCTCCGAATTATCCTAAAATTATTCAGGTACTGCTACTCAGGGCATCTCCAATAATCAAAAATAATCTTGTCTCTAACATATGCTACATCATCTTTAGAGACAACATCTCCAATAGATATTCTCTAGCACACGCTCTAACATTTATATTTTATATATTTTTTTGAAACGGACCTACATGTCATCTAGAGTAGATTAATGTATCATATCTTATTTCACGTACACAACAATCTCTTCAGAAAGAGACGATTTGTGCTCCCTCTCCCCCTCTCTTCTCTTTTCCACGTAGGATTTTATTGACATGGTATAACTAAGAGATGACAATAAATACACTATTAAAGATATCATCGGTGCGATTTTAATCCAATCCTTTGTCGGTCGTCACAGAATTCCGTTCGGATGCTTACTACAAACAGGTCAGAAAACAAAAACCATCAGCATTCTGCGAGAGCATGGCAGACCAAAAGTCCATGGCAACAGTCCTCCCACATACGCATGGACCCCACATGTCATCCACCGTCAATCTATTCCGCTTTTGGATGAACTTCCTTCGCGTCGAAGCCAACTCCACTCCTCTCCCACTCGGAATCGCCTCCTCACCTCCCTTCCCTTCGACACAAGATCTTTTCTCCCACTATATGTTCTCACAAAACACCCTCACGAATATTGTATAAAAAAGGAACCCTTCCAACATTTTTTTCCACTACAAACAACACCCTTATTGTATAAAAGAAATCTCATATTTTGAACAAAACAATTTTCATACTGTGTGAAGCCACTGGCGGAGCCAGGAATTTAGTGTTGAGGGTGCATATACAAAGTAACGCTGGGTACAATTAGTTCAAACCAGGGAAAAAGCTACTGGTTGAGAAAATATTTCGGAACCTAGCAATAGACCGACGGTTACCGGAATTTTTGGATTTATTTCGGCCAAAATTTTCGAATCAAAGTTTGATATTTTTTTTGTGAAGTTAAAACGAAAAATACGAAAAAAATGCATAGCCAAGGTTCAAACCCAGAACCAACCTCTTCAAGACTAAAGGTGTTCCCACCATGGCACATGCACTCTTGTGTTTGCATATAGTTACAAACTTTCTTTATATTTGGCAAAAAACTAGCAAATCCGAAATTTTTTGGCTGGTTGGAAATTTTACGGAGAGGTCCGATAGATCCAATTTTTGCCAGTAACCGCCGAAATTTCGCCAAAAAAGCTTTCATTGGTTCAAACTATACATCGCCCAATGAAGCCAGGAATTTGCTCGTTAGAACTAAAAAAACATCAAGACAAAAATAACGGAAGAAATTGTCTACTAGTATCTTTCCGCATGTCATTACTATAGTAATCAATTTGGAAAATGACTTGCATAATAATATGAATGTGAGAAAAATGAAAGTTGCTCCATGCGTACCTGCAAAACCATTGGTTTTAGTGAGTGGCATGTCACCTACTGCTGCTTGCTGCTCCCACACTAGTGCCACACTGTCGAACCCGGGAACGAAGGATCTCGAATTCTCTGTGTCTTTACACTAGTCCAGGATTTCTAGTGTACACAGTCAAACAAAAGTGATAGCACAATCATATCACGCACTTTATTAATAATAATTCTGGGTTTATTACAAAAGGGGTCTGAGGCCAAATAGAAAAGAAATAACACAGCGGAAGATAAAATAGTAGTAGACCACACGACTTGCCACAGGCAATCATCTGGGAGCGTAGCCTAGTCGTCAAGATCCTCACCGTCCTGATAGAGGCCTTCTCCTGAATAAAGATTATTCAGCAAGAGTAAGCACAACTTCTGTGCTTGCAAGTTACACCCAATATTGAAAGTTAATGCATGCATAAGGTAAACAAATGATAATGACAGGGTTATTTTGCATAAACAGCATTTTCAGGTTAAATACTAATAATAATTTCTAAGGCCAGTTTTTATATTATAACTGAAATCAGTGTTTAAAATGACAATTAATAGTGGATAACCTCCATTGATTGAATGGTGAAGGATATCCTCCTATCACTTGGCTAACCGCCAAATTTTATCATAGGATTATCCATCCTAAAATCATCTGTTGAAATCATTTTATAAACCAAAAACAAGTTTAACTTAGGGTGGCTTTGCTAGCATGTCCATGACCGCGAACGCGGCTATTCGAATAGTATCTACTCTGCGAGTTTGTGCGGCTTTAACCACACGAGATAATTTGCTTTTAATGTCGCCAATGCGCTTAGAAGGCGTGTGACTAAGCAATTATCATGAGGCGTTATAATGCGATGTCTTAATGTATTTATGCGCTAAGGTTTCGCTACCATTCGACTAACCATCCTCAGGAGCCCTCTTGCGCGAGTGGGACTAATGTCTAACCAACACCCACACATACAACATAGCACAAATAACACTAAGACACCACAAGTTATTTAGCCAAATCTGTCCCATTCCAGACATGTGGTGGTACGGTCGAGGTGCGAGGAAGAAGATGGAAAGGAAGACAACGACACTGGGCCGTCCGATTTTGATCGTGCGGTGGACAAGGATGAGGCGAATCGATAAGTGTGGGTTGAGCGCAGCCGTTGGATTTTAATCCAACAGTCGCGATAGATCGAGAGGTTGCGAGGGTAATAGTAAAGTCTCTGATGCACGTGAACCATTGGATCGGATCGGACGGTCCACACAGCGTTGGGATGTTGGTCGCTGGGCGTTCCACCAAATCGGCGTTGATTTAGATCCAACGGCTGATGAGCGTTGGTGTGGTGCGAGTGAGGGGAAGAGAGAGAGGCGGCAGCGGGCCATTGTCGGTGAAGAGAGAGGTGGCGCGGGGTTGGGGTGGTGCTGCGCGTGACAAAAACGAATGGGCCAGCTAGGTTTCGGCCCGTTGGCTGTTTGGTGATTTCTTTTTATTTTTCTAATTAATTAAATGCTGATAATTCAATTAGGCTTTAGAATATAGCATAATAAGTCCAAAAAATTTGAGAAAATTCACATAAATTTTTTGGAGTATTTAGGACTTAAATAAAATATTTCCAACTATTACCTGGTAATAGACTTTGCAAATAAATTTGTTTAGCTTCAAAATGATTAAGTAAAAGCTTTAAAAAATTTCAGAAAAATCCACAAAAATAATTAAACTTTATTTTCAATGAAATTTGAAATTTGGGTACATTACAAACCTGCCCTTTAAAGGGAATCTCGACCCAGAGATTCGAGCTTGATTAGCAAAAGATCGGGGTAGTTGGCCTTGAGTTCTTTTCTTTCTCCCATGTGGCTTCACTTTCTGGATGGTGACTCCACTGCACCTTGTACGATCTGATGATTCTGCTTCTAGTAACACGTTCTGCGACATCCAGAATTTTAATTGGTCTCTCTACATAGGTGAGATCTTCTTAAAGGTCACAGCTTTCCAGGAGGGTGTGGTCTTCTGGCACTCGGAGGCATTTCTTTAACTGCGACACGTGGAAGACATTATGTACTGCTGACAAGGCTTCTGGCAGCTCTAATTGATAAGCTACTTCTCCACGCCTTGCCAAGATCTTGTATGGTCCGATATATCTGGGTGTGAGTTTACCTTTTATCTGGAATCTCCTCACACCTCTGAGTGGGGTAACTCTGAGATAAACAAAATCTCCTACCTCAAAGCTTAATTCCCTTCGACGGTTATCGACATAACTCTTTTGTCGGGATTGAGCTACTTTCTGACGCTCCTGTATAGCCTTTACTTTACTTTCAGCTTCTTTGATCAACTCCGGTCCGAAGAGCTGATGTTCCCCTACCTGATCCCAAAGGAGTGGGGTTCGGCATTTCCTACCATACAAAGCTTCAAATGGAGCCATCTGCAAACTGGCTTGGTAGCTATTGTTGTACAAGAACTCTACGTATGGAAGATCCTTGTCCCAACCTTTTCCGAAATCTAAGGCACTGGCTCGAAGCATATATTCAAGGACTTGGTTGGTGCGATCTATCTGACCATCGATGCAGGGATGATATCACCGTCTTTGAAATTGAGTCTCGTCCCCAAGGCTTCATGCGGATTTTTCGAGCCGAGAGGTGAGCGGGAACCTCAGTCAGACACAATCTTCTTGGGTACCCCATGTAGGCAGACGATCCTGGCCATGTACAACTCTGCTAGCTTGCTGCTCTGGTAGGTGGTCTTGACAGGAATAAAGTGGGCCACTTTAGTTAATCGGTCAATTACCACCCAGATGGAGTCATATCCCGATTGGGTCTTAGGGAGTCGGATGATAAAATCCATACCGACTTCTTCCCATTTCCACTCGGGTACTGGCAATGGTTGTAGCAGACTAGCAGGTCGTTGATGCTCCGCCTTGACTTCGTGACAAGCGTCACAACGGCGACAAATTCAAGCGATTCGCGCTTCATCTTGACCCACAATACTTTTCTTTTAGGTCTGGTACATTTTGGTACTTCGGGATGAATAGAGTATGGCGACTCATGAGCTTCTTTCGAATCGACTCCTTTATCTCCTGCGCAGTTAGGTACCGCATCACGGTCTCCAAACCAAACTGTTCCTTGCTCATCCTCGGAGAAACACGGGGCTTTGCCTCTTCTCATATTCTTCTTGATTTCTTGGATGTCTTCATCTTCTAACCGCTTTGTTACGATCGATCACGAAGAGTCAGTTGAACTTCCAAAGCGTTTACGCAACCTTGGATGACAATCTCCAGATTCAGGTGCTTCAGTTCCTCATACAGCTCTGGCTGATTTTGTTGTACCACGATGGTGTTGCAATACGCCTTCCTGCTTAGGGCATCTGCTACCACATTGGCTTTGCCCGGATGGTAATGGATTCCGAGGTAGTAGTCCTTTATCAACTCCAACCATCTTCTCTATCGAAGATTGAGTTCGGACTGCGTGAAAATGTATTTCAAACTCTTATGATCCGTGAAAATCTCACGATTTACCAATGAGATAATGCCGCTTGATTTTGAGCGTGCACAATTACTACTAACTCCAGATCATGAGTCGGATAATTCCCTTCGTGCGGCCTCAACTGCCAGGATGCATAAGCCACAACCTTACCTTCCTGCATTAATACACATCTGAGGCCTTGACGGGACGCGTCACAGAAGATCTCAAAATCCTTGCGAATGTCCGGTAAAATTAACACCGGTGCTGAGACTAGCCTCTTTTTCAGCTCCCGAAAACTTTCTTCACAGGCGCTTGACCATTCAAACTTCTTCTCTTTCTTCAGAAGTTGAGTCATGGGTTTTGCAAGTTTAGAGAAATCTTCGATGAACCGGCGGTAGTAGCCTGCCAGTCCAAGGAAACTTCTCACCTCGGTGACTGATTTGGGTTGTTTCCAGTCCATTACTGCCTCAACCTTGGCAGGGTCTACTGCAATTCCTCTCGCGAATACAATATGTCCAAGGAATGCCACTTGAGTTAGCCAAAATTCACTCTTGCTGAATTTAGCATAAAGTTGGTGCTCCCTGAGCTTATCCAGGATCATCTTGAGGTGCTTTTCGTGTTCTTCTTCATCCTTCGAGTAGATAAGACTGTCATCGATGAAGACGACCACAAACTTATCCAAGAATTCCATGAACACTTTGTTCATCATATTCATGAAATAAGCAGGAGCGTTTGTCAAACCGAAGGACATTACTGTAAACTCGTACAGTCCATATCTGGTGGTGAAGGCGGTCTTCGAAATATCTTTCGGTCTGATCTTCAGTTGGTGATAACCGGATCTCAGGCCAATCTTTGAGAAGACACTTGCTCCCTTCAGCTGGTCAAACAGATCATCAATCCTGGGCAACGGGTATTTGTTCTTGATTGTTACCTCGTTGAGTGATATGTAATCAACGCACATTCTCATACTATTGTCCTTCTTCTTGACAAATAGTACTATGGCTCCCCAAGGTAAGGAACTGGGTCGAATGTACCCTTTGCTTTGCAATTCTTCGATTTGCTTCTTCAGCTCTGCTAACTCGTTGGCTAGCATTCTGTAGGGCCGCTTCGAGATTGGAGCTGTCCCAGGAACTAGATCAATTAGGAACATTATGTCCCTATACGGTGGCATACCGGGTAAATCATCCGAAAAGGTAACGGGGTATTCCCGTGCCACGGGTATGTCTTCAAGCTTCAATTCCTTCAAGCTGGTGAGGACGGAACTTCTTCCGGTGCGGGCCTTGGGCTTAAATTCAACTGATATGCCTTGTTCATTGGTGAGGGTGATAGACCTATTGGCACAGTCTATTTGTCCTTGGTTTTTGGCTAACCAGTCCATTCCCAGAATTACATCCAAACCTTGGGAGTGCAAGACTATTAAGTCTACTCGAAAGGATACTCCAGATATCTCAAGGGTAAGATTTGGGCATAGGGTGCTGGTTCTCATTTCCGAGCCCGGGGAGTGGATTATCATGGGAGTGGCTAAGGAGGATATTTTCTCACAAACTTATTTGACACGAAAGAATGTGAAGCTCTAGAATCAAATAGGACAGATGCTGGTATTGAATTAACAAGGAACGTACCGAGGACCACATCTGGTGCTGCCTGAGCTTCCTCTGCGGTAACTTGGTTCACCCGACCCTTGGTGAACTGGCCTGCTGGCCTTGTGGTGCTGCCGGTGGCTGGAACTCCTGAGGTTGGCCTAGCTGGAGTCACGCCTTGCTGCTTCTTCGGGCATTTGTTGGCATAATGCCCCGTCTCGTTGCAATGAAAGCACGTAACTCGGAGTCGAGGAGGTGGAGTGCTTGCTGAACGCGCCTCCAGATGAAGTGTTGCGGAAGTTGGAGGTGTTGGAGCGTTATGGCGGTGCCGAAGCGCGGGACGTGGAAGATTGAAATTTCCAACGTTGCGGTGGCTGCGGTGTGGTGATGCGAGGTTTGGGAAGACCTCCTGCGTTGAACCTTTGAGCGGCCATCCTCCGCTTGCGGTTCTCCATTTCTATGTGCTTGGCCTCCTGCCTGATTACTTTATCCACCAACTGCTGGAAGTTGGTGAAATTTTGAGAGATCAGTTGGACAGAGATATCATCATTTAATTCCTCTAGGAACCTTTCCTGTTTGTCCTCATCTCTGGCTATGTCAGCTGGGCGTAGCGGACAAGTTGATTGAATCGGTGAAGATATTCATTCACCGTGCAGTTGCCCTGTCGGAGTGCATGGAACTCCTTCTTCTTCAATATCATCATTCCCGCCGGGATGTGTGCATGGCAGAAAGCTCGCACAAAGTCGGCCCATGTAATGGATTGAGCATCATTATTGGCGATGCAGTAATTATCCCACCATTCTGATGCGGGAGCATTAAGTTGGTGAGAGGCAAACAAGACCCTCTCACGATCAGAGCACTGGGTGATGTCCAATTTCTTCCCAATGGCCTGAAGCCAGTCATCTGCGTCCATTGGTTCAGTACTGCTTGAGAAAGTCGGCGGACGCATCCTCATGAATTCGGACATGGTCAACCTCTGGTTGTGCGGGGGTGGAGCCAGAGCTGCTGCTGCTGCGGTAGCGGCTTGAGCATTCTGAGCATTTTGCAGTGATTGGGCGAGGAGGTCGATCAGATGAGTTTGATTTGCCATCATCTGGCGCCAGTCGGGTCCTTCTGCCGGGGGTGGTGGAGGCTGCAGAACGTGATTATCCTGATAGTCCGCCTGATCATTTCCTTGGCCACTGATGCTGCCGCTGCCTGTCCTGCGGGTATTCACCATCTGCTGGATCCTCCAGGGATTTAGAAAAGATAGCAAGAAATTCTAAGGGGGATAAATCTAAAATAGCCCAAGAACCAATGAACACACAACAAAGAACCAATTTTTCAAAATAGTTCTTTTATTAATTTATTTTATTAATTGATTATGGCTATCACAAGGGTAATTGATAGCTCATAATTCGCATCTAAAGTCCGAACTAAAGGAAAGCATCTATGGGGTACTAGGGGTGTAGTCTATCTCATTAGAGCTAGCCTCACCTGCCTTGTAGCTAGCCACCTCGACTTCTCATCGCCTTGACCTTGCTTCTCAGTATACCCAAGCTATCTGGGTGATGCATAAGTCCTCCAAGGTGTTCAGTAGGCATAGTCCAATGCCTTCGTCAAGTTCACTGGTGCGTCGGCTCGGGAATCCTCTTCTTTGGCGGTCGCGGGTGGTCTTTGTCGAGTGCAGTCGGAAGATGCATCGGGTAATAGTGGAACGGTCTTGACGCAGGTAGCGGTCATAGATGTGGCGAAGACGACGGACTGCCTCTCTTGCTGCATCCTGAATGCCATCAGCGAAGGTGTCACGTCTGATCGGAGCGTGGAAGATGTGGAAGACTGTGTTCGGCGACAGATCGGAGTAAATCAGTACTTCCACCCTCCAGAGCCGTCGTTCTCCCACCTTGTACCTATAGCTCTGGAATGTTGGCCTCTTCTTGTACCCCAAATGTTGCATCATCTCCCAAAGAAGCTCGGCCTAGTGTCCAGCAAGAACTCCGTGGGAGGTAGCGTCCGGTATCTCGGCCATCTACAATTTTTGAGAAAGAGATGAGTCAGTAACCGTTTTAAAGAGAAGGGTTGAGAGAGAACTTTGGATAGACTCAAAATAGTTTTAGTTTTTAAAAATAAGTCCTTAAGGAAATTGTGGGGCCACGACCTATAGTCGATATGGCTCTGATACCACTTTTGTCGAACCCGAGAACGAAGGATCCCGAATTCTCTATGTCTTTACACTAGTCCAGGATTTCTAGTGTACATAGTCAAACAAAAGTGATAGCACAATCATATCACGCACTTTATTAATAATAATTCTGGGTTTATTACAAAAGGGGCCTGAGGCCAAATAAAAAAGAAATAACACAGTGGAAGATAAAATAGTAGTAGACCACACGGCTTGCCACGGGCAATCATCTGGGGGTGTAGCCTAGTCGTCAAGATCCTCACCGTCCTGATAGAAGTCTTCTCCTGAATAAAGATTATTCAGCAAGAGTAAGCACAACTTCCGTGCTTGCAAGTTACACACAATATTGAAAGTTAATGCATGCATAAGGTAAACAAAGGATAATGGCAGGGTTATTTTGCATAAACAGCATTTTCAGGTTAAATACTAATAATAATTTCTAAGACCAGTTTTTATATTATAACTGAAATCAGTGTTTAAAATGACAATTAATAGTGGATAACCTCCATTGATTGAATGATGAAGGTTATCCTCCTATCACTTGGCTAACCGCCTAATTTTACCATAGGATTATCCATCCTAAAATCATCTGTTGAAATCATTTTATAAACCAAAAATAAGTCTAACTTAGAGTGGCTTTGCTAGCATGTCCATGACCGCGAACGCGGCTATTCGAATAGTATCTACTTTGCAGAGTTTGTACAGCTTTACCCACACGAGATAATTTGCTTTTAATATCGGCCAATGCACGCTTCCGAAGGCGTGTGACTAAGCAATTATCATGAGGCCGTTACAATGCAGTGTCTTAATGTATTTATGTCCGCTAAGGTTTCGCTACCATTCGACTAACCATCCTCCGGGAGCCCCCTCTTGCGCCAGGTGGGACTAATGTCTAACCAACACCCACACATACAACATAGCACAAATAACACTAAGACACCACAAGTTATTTAGCCAAATCTGTCCCATTCCAGACATGTGGTGGTACGGTAAGGCGTAGCAAAAATACGCTCAAAGACCGGTCCTTAACTGACTCAGGCGACTTCCAATTAAAACTCTAGACCTTAATCCTAACCAGATTAAGCCCGTGCATAAACCTGCACCCTCCATCCATCCATCTCGCCCAAGTCCAAACCCATTTTATTTTATTTAGAGGGAAAACCTCTTTGTACACCTTTCGTGGTAAAACAATACCACCAAATCAAATTTTAAATCAAGTTGTAAAAGATTTGGTTAAATCCTCCCAAATTTATAAATATGATCTAGGCATAGCTAAGCATATGACAAATTTTACCTAAGGGTGACAAGGCATCCATATTCAATAATCAGATTGGCCATACAATGAAAGTTGGATTAACTATATACAAAAATAGGACATTCAAACATTTATATAAACATATGCATGCAATAATACTTTGAAAATAGGAATTAAATACTTTTAAAATATTGAGAACAATATGATCAATAGCGTAACTTGCCTTCGTTGAAGTCTTGAAACTCTAAATCGTCAAAAGGATCTAACTCTCCGGAGTCGTCGAGATCTATACGCAAAAATACGATAAATTAACTTCAAATTCAAATAAATTCAAAAAGGCACTTCAAAATAACTCCAAATTGAAATATTTTGATTTAGTTAGCTAGATTATGATTTTAGACAAATTTTGCAACTTGAACCACCCAATTTGGAGTTCAGATGCAAAAGTTATGAATTTTAGAAGTTTAAAACCTAAATCTGAAATTTAAATGAATTTCCCGAATTGTTTTTCCACAGGAAAATCTACTTATTGCGCAATGCTGACGCCAGAGAGGGATTTTTCGGAATTTCAAGGAATTAAAATATTTTTTCCTGGCAAGTGGGCCCCACGTGTCAGAGACCCAGTCTATGTGGACTAAGCCCACGGGCTTTTCGCTGGGGGGGGTGGTGCTAACGCGGCGCCACGTGAATAGGTTTGGCGACGTGGTGCCCACGCGGCGGTGAGATGGCGCCATGGTGGCGTGTGTGTGGCCAAGCCACGTAGGCCCAAGGCCGACGGTGCCTCGGCGAGTGGCTCGTCGGCGTTTTACGCCACAACGAGGGGTGTGGGTGTGCTCAATAGAAGGAGGAGGTCACGGCGAAACTGTGGCTTACCAAAACAGCGGCCGAGCGGGATGAACAGGTCGTCGGCGATGAGGATTGGCGGCGGCGGCTTGAGGTCGATGGCGACGGGGGTGTTCCGGCGGCTCTCCGAGGGAGTGAGTGGTCGCGCGGGCTTCGCGACGATGAGGCGATGTCGCTGGTGTCGGAGACGAGGACGAAGCGGCCCCGGTGGAGGCGCAAACGAAGCTCGGAGCTTCCGTGGTCGCCGGCGAAGAACTTGAAGCTAGGGCGCTAGGAGGGAGGAGAAGGGCAGTGGGTGGTGGCGTGGTGTTGCGGTGAGGGAGGCGCTCCCGGCGCCCCTATTTATAGGGCGCGGGCGTGGCCGAGGCGGCGTACCACCCAAGAAGGTCCGCACGGCACGGCGGAGCGAAATCGGGGATTCGCGGCGAGGAAAAGGAAAGAAAAGGCCGTGATGGACACGACGGTGACCCTGGGTTTAATTGCGCGAACAATTAGGGAGGTGCGGTCGGATTTGTTCGTATATGGAAGGTTTTCGAAAGTGGCAATGGCGGACGTGCGGGCGAGAAAAGGAAAGGGGCAAGGAAGAAGATGGAAAGGAAGACGACGACGCTGGGTCGTCCGATTTTGATCGTGCGGTGGACAAGGATGAGGCGAATCGGTAAGTGTGGGTTGAGCGCAGCCGTTGGATTTTAATCCAACGGTCGCGATAGATCGAGAGGTTGCGAGGGCAATAGTTAAGTCTCTGATGCACGTGAACCATTGGATCCAGATCGGATGGTCCACACGCGTTGGGATGTTCGGACCGCCTGGACGTTCCACCGAAATCTGGCCGTTGGATTTAGATCCAACGGCTGATGAGCGTTGGTGCGGTGCGAGTGAGGGGAAGAGAGAGAGACCGACGACGGCCCCCGTATCGGTGAGAGAGAGAGGTGGCGTGAAATTGGGTCACCATGTGCGAGAAAAGCGAATGGGTTGGCTAGGTTTATAGTTGGTGCTTTGGTGATTTCTTTTTATTTTTCTAATTAATTAAATACTGATAATTCAATTAGGCTTTAGAATATAGCATATTAAGTCCAAAAAATTTGAGAAAATTTATAAAAATTCTCTAGAGCATTTAGGACCTAAATAAAATATTTTCAACTATTACCTGGTAATAGATTTTGTAAATAAATTTGTTTAGCTTCAAAATGATTAAGTAAAAGCTTTTAAAAATTTCAAAAAAAATCCACAAAAATAATTAAACTTTATTTTCAACTGAAATTTGAAATTTGGGCTGTTACACACGCCGCCCACCGCTCCTCTCCGCGCCGCACCGACCGCCCAGCCATAGGAACCAAATGGGGAGGAGTTGGAGTATTAGAGACAGAGATGGATATGGGCTGGTAAGTGATGAGATATTGAGATGGTTGTGGGCTGGTAGAGGCACGAGCGGGCCATGGGTTGTGAGCTGAGCTTCCAAGAGAGTGCATACCAAGGAGTACTATGAATATGGCCAAATGCAGAACGGATCCCTAGAAATGTTTTCGATTTTTTGATGTGTCTGGGCACCTCTACTGGCTCCTCCCATGATTATACCCAGAGATAAATTATTAGTACTCTGCAGGTGTGCATCAGGAAGTGATTGTTTCAGTTGGCGATTGTAGCTAGTCGAGATGACACCGTGATAGGAACAAAAAGCTGCGCCAAGAACCGAAACGTTTCGTCAGAACAAATGCCAAAAGCCTTCGCTAGCTTGTACAACTAGTCTTTTGTGATAGTACTCTCTATGATCGATTATACAATGACTTAGGAAGGCGCAGGTGCGGGTGTCTCACTGCTTCAGTGCCTGGCAACTTGCTCTAGTTCGTGGCCTCGTGGGCTAAATTGTTGAAATGACCAGCCTAAGTGCCCAACTGCTGAGTGCTAATACCTAGTTTAAAAAATCATTTATTTTTGGGGGTGCCCGTGCACCAGGGGCACCCCCTGCCGCCGCCTATGTGTGAAGCATACAAAAAAAGTTGAAGCTTTCTAAATCGGCTCTCATTATAAAAAAATCGGAGTTAGGAATGCAAAACAATTCCGTATTGCATTCTATGGCTCCAAATTTGTTTGAACAAAATCTCAAACGGTTGTTCAAAGGAAGAAAAAAACACAAATTTATATTGAAAAATTCTAGGGACACAGTTGAAGTTAGACCAAACAATTCTAATAGTTTAAGTTATACACACATTTACAGCCAGAACTCAGAACCAATGATGTTTTTTAGATAAACCAATTATAACATGTTCATGAATGAATTGATTCCCTGCATCATTGTATCCTAGTTACATACTTGTGCGTTGCAACAGATAAAAAGAATCATATATGAGATGCGATATGCTCCACAAGAGCGAGCAGAAGTGGGAGGAGGCGGAGGAGGAGCTGAGAGCCGCGGCGCGGGATGGGGACACGCGCGGGCGGTCGAAAGAGTGGTTACGGTGGGAGGCGAGGAGGTGACACCACCGTCTCCCTCGGCAACCGCGTTGTCATCGATGACGAGGATCGAGATGTTCGAGTGCGCCTTCTGCGGTTTTTTTAGGCCATGAGGATGTGGGGTATGCACGGGAGAGGTGGAAGGAGTCGGCACGAGTTTGTTTGCTTCCTCTCTCTAAAAAAAAGTTAGAAAAAATAGGAACAGACGCTTGCTTGTATTATACGTCTGCACCATTTATAACGAAAGCAACACAGGCTTTGTTCTCCCCATTGTTTTTTTAAGAGGTTGTTCTCTCAATTTTTGAATTTTCCCATTTTACGACATGCTTGCTTGCTTGCAGTAGCATCTGTAATAAATTTGTTATATTAGCCGAGTGCTCATACGTTACAACAAATATCAAATAAATATATCATGTATGTACATTTCTATCAAAAAAAAAACAAACACCAACTCACAGTGTGGAAGATAGATAACAGACTCACCGTACCTGTCATTTTTTTAATATCTGACGTGTTCGTAACAAGTTTTATGCTAAATTATTCAGGTACTGCTACTCATCGGTGCGATTTTAATCCAATCCTTTGTCGGGTCGTCACAGAATTCCGTTCGGATGCTTACTGCAAACAGGCCAGAAAACAAAAGGCATCAGCATTCAGCGGGAGCATGGCAGACCAAAAGTCTATGGCAACAGTCCTCCCACATACGCATGGACCCCACATGTCATCCACCGTCGTTCTATTCCGTGTTTGGATAAAGTTCCTTCGCGTCGAATCGAGGCCAACTCCACTCATCTGACATCTCCCATTCGGAATCGCCTCCTCCCCTCCCTTCCCTTCGACACGAGATCTTTTCTCCCACTGTACATTCTCACAAAACACCCTCACGAATGTTGTATAAAAAAGGAACCCCTTCCTACACTTTCCCCACTATAATAACACCCCTATCTGCATCATCACGGCATTAGAAGGTCTCTTCTATAATTCTCCCCACGCATATAGGACGAGACATTCGGGAGAAGGAGGCGTCAGGTGAGAACTCCGAGTGAGAAGAGAGGACGCGCCATGGGAGGAGGCGTCATGCGCACCGCCGCAAGGGTCGGCATCGCCAGCGGAGCTGCGGCCGCGGCAGCTGGAGGCCGCTTCCGCCGCGCCGCGCCGGCGTTCGCCACAGCCCCCGCCGCCGAGGCGGCCGCGGCGGCGCCGCTGGTCTCCGCGGCTGGCGAGGTACCCGCGGCGGCGGCGCCCGGGGCACAGTGGGCATCCTGGGAGGTGGACGACTGGGAGTTCGCAGACCCGAGGGACGTGGCGGTGGCGGAGGCGGAGGAGACGGTGGTCGGGAAGCCGAGGCTGGTCTTCGCGCCGCCGTCGCGGGAGGAGGCCGAGGAGGCCACCACCGAGCTCAGGGACGCCCTAGAGAGGTGAAATATCTCAGCTTGGATACGTCTCTGCAGTGAATTTGTCGAGTTCGAGGTCTAATTGGTCGGAAATATAACTGTTTTTTCTTGGGGGGGGGGGGGCAATGAATTGGGATTTTTCTGATTGTTTTGGGCGATGGTATCGATTGTCAAGAAGTTGGATGCTTTCTTGGTGATCTGTTCGGCCTGATTTGATGGTATCTAATTGATTTGCGAGGTATTGGGATTAATTTGGGACTTCGGATTTTGAAGGTTTACGTTATCTATTTCAGGATTAAGAAAAGAATCTAGTCTTTGTTTAGAGTGTCAAATTGTGGAATATATTTGCGATGTGGCATGTGATGATCAATTACGGTGCAATTGAGGGGAGTGTTCATTTTTTCGCATGAGAAGCGTGACATCAAAATTAGATTTTACCAGTGTCCTATTGCTGTTTCAGTGCTACGAAGTTCAAAGGAATCTGGATGGCAATTTTTGCTAAGAAATCTTTGCAGAAAATTTTGCTAACAAATCTAGACAGCACTGCCCCAATAGGCTAAACTAAAACGTGAATCCAGTGCTAGGTTTAGTTTTTTTTTTCTCCTTTATGTTACTCCAGTTGATTAGTTCATGTTGGTTAATTCAACAAGGTAATCCTGGAATAGGCTATGATACATCCTAACCCCTTCCGTTTTCTTGTATATAGGAGGAAACCTTTTGTGCATTTCATATAAATGTTTTATTTTTCATACTCAGGTATATGCTGGCGTGATGCTTTAGAATCTGTTGCATTTGCACAGGATCCCTTATTCGTCGCATTTGATTGGAGACCAGTACATATATATTATCTTCTTACAAAATGATCGGTTGTAGGGTTTATTTTTCTGAGGCTCCAGTAGAAGTTGTTAAAGAACAGGATAAAGAGCTCAACAAGCTTGGAGCCGATGCGATAATTCCTGCTATGCCGGGACATGTAGTTGCAGCTTTCACATTGTTGAAATCAAGCCCAGAGGCTCAGGTTTGTAACTATATTATTTTGTTTGTGTTATGGTTGATTTCCTTAAGTTGTTATGTACACAAACTGTCTTTTTATATGTTAGACTTTGGATACCTCATAATATTTTGGTAAAGATACTTTTTTGGAAGAACTGAATGCACTGTTATCACTGAACATGTGTTGTGTTGCTCTATATGCTAAATTCATCAATCAATTTATAGCTTGTTTATGTTGCTTTTGTGCTATGTCCTCGATATTTTTAGTAGCATGCATATTTTTAGTTTGTTTACGAGGGCATTGTAGTGTTAATCAATTCTGTATGGAGATTATTTTTTATTTTTCAGTTACATAGTTTTCAGAAGCACGGCATCTTGTCCTTACATAATTTGTGTTATGTGATTGATTATATATGGTATAACATTTAATTTAGCTTGATTCCTTCTGATAGTTCATGTTTCACTGATCTCATTTGTCTTGATCTCCAGAGTGTTGTTGCCTCCCTTGCATCAGATAAAAATGTCTGGGACGCAGTAGTGAACAATGAGAAGGTTATGGAATTTTACAAGACCCACCAGCAAAGTATGTACCACCTAATTCTTCACCTGAACTTATATCATCTGTTCATTGTTGCTAGCAATTATTTTTCGTTTTTTACGGTACTGTGTGACCATTATTGTTATCTTGCCCTGTGATACAGCTCAAGTTCATACTTTCCCTGAGGACACCGCCACCACAGAGTCCCCAGAGAAATTTGAAGACGCCTCCCCTGAGAATGCATCTCGTTTCTCAGACTATGTGGATAACGCGAAGAAGCGAGTGATAGAGATAGTCGACAACATAACCCACTTCTTCCAAGACATGTTCCGCAACCAGTCAGAAGAGCAGGCCGGAACGAGCTCATCAGATGAGAAGGGTAGCTCCCATTCTTTCGCCGAGATTGCTGGTGGATCCTTCCTGGCTCTGGCCATAGCGGTCATCCTAGTTGTTCTGTTCAAGAGGGCATGAGATACAGCTTAACCCTCTTGGGACTGATTGTGCCTTAAATCTGTCGAAAATAACTTGGTTTATCCTTTATCGTACGGTTAACTACGAATGTAGTGTACAGCTTTTGTCTCGTGCGTCTGTCTGCATCGAGACCTGTCATGACCTCTTCTACATCAGCACGAGGGACTCGGCTGTCTGATGGGAGCCGAAGGAGCCAGAGGGTGCGCAAGCCTACCAGGTGTTTCGCTGCGTAAGTTTGGGCCGAGTAGTCATGGGCCGGCAGCAGAAGTACAACGTGAAGGGCAAGAAGCTATATTGTCGTTTCTTAAATAGTATGCAGGGGACGCTGGGAGGGTATCGATTGTAAAGAACAGATTAGACCTCCTTCCTGTCTCTTCCCCAACTCTGTTCTTCCTCTTCTCCCGAACAACTCCCTTCTAGACTTCAACTTCCCTATACTTGTTGATATTATTGGACATACTATCGGGTATATAACATTTGGTATCAGAGCAAGAGATCCTAGCAAGGAAAGGCAAACTGGAGAGACCGAAATTTCAAACCCGAGCGCAAGAGAAGGCTGCGGCTATGGAGCAGGAGATGGCGGCACTTACTCGGGCAATCCAAGCGCTGGTAGAATCGGTCGCGGAGATCAAGCCGGTGGTCCTTGATCTCAAGGATTGGAAACCGCTGATAGTGGCCTCGTGGAGGATTTGCATGAGGAATTGGTAGATTTGAAGAATCAAGTCAAGCAGATGGCTAGTGATGACGCAGCGCCAAAGACGGCGGAGTTGCCTCCGTTGTTACCACTGCCGGAGCACCTGAAGCCCAAGGAAGAGGTTGATCATGGATCGAGATCAGAGGGCAATGTTTTGTCAATCCAGAAATGGGGAAGGGCAATGGAAAATGTCCCAATCGGACCTTCCCCAAGCAAGGGTATATTGGGCTTACATCCTTTACCTCGGCCACCGGTTGATACCCCGGAGTTGGGCAACCGATTTCAGGAGACTCATCGTTATCACCCAGCATTGCCGAAATTGGATTTTCCCCAATTTGAGGGAGAAAACCCAAAGGCATGGAGATTGAGATGTGAGGTATATTTTCAGGTATGTGCAACCAGACCCGATTTATGGATTAGCGTTGCTGCTATGCATTTCGTGGGTAGTGCTGTGTTGTGGCTGCATTCGACTCAAGCTCACACAGGATGTACGAGTTGGGAAGAATTCGCAGATGCAGTGTGTTTGCGTTTTGGTCGAGCGGAGTTTCAGCAACAACTCCGTCAATTCAACCGGCTCAAGCAGAGTGGAACTGTCACCGAGTTTGCTGAAAAGTTTAATGAGTCGATGCACAATTTGATTGCTCATCATGCTTGGGACCCCATGTTTTTTGTGACCCAGTTCATCGATGGGTTGAGGAGTGAAATTAGGGCAGCAGTGATACTACATCAGCCAAAGAATCTGGATACCGCGGTCTCTTTAGCATGCTTGCAAGAGGAGGTGGTGGAATCAATGAGGCGCGATAATCGTCGACCAGAGTTTTCCTCAGGGGGACGATCTCTAACTCGAACAGCACTGCCGTTACCAGCACCCCCGGGGAGACAAACGGTCACATTGGTAACCGTCCAGATGATCGGAGAGGTGTAGAGAGTACTCGAGCAAGTGGAGGGGACGACAAACTATCTGCTCTCAGGGCATATAGAAGAGCCAAGGGCTTGTGTCATACTTGTGGTGAGAAGTGGAATCGGGAACACCGTTGTGGACCTACTGTGCAACTCCATATGGTACAGGAAATGTGGGAAATGGTTCATGAACCTAGTCCTGAGATCACACCTTCTGAAACCGAAACCTCGCATGGAGAAGAAGTGCGGCCATTTTGGTTCTTTGCGGTGAATGGTTACGAAACTCAAAACAATCAGACTTAAAGGGACTATTCAAGGTATAGAGGTTTTAATCCTGATTGATTCGGGAAGCACCCACAGCTTTATAAGAGAGGCTATAGCAGACCGAATAAAAGGGGAGCAGAAACCATTTAAGAAGATTCGAGTCGAATCGCGATCTTGCGTCCCGCAAAGTACAAGGTGTAGATTTCAGAACATCATTGAATGTGTTAGCATTGAGTGGGTATGATATTATTATGGGAATGGATTGGTTGGAGCGACCGTCAGATGAATGTGCATTGGCGCAAGAAACTATTGACATTTTTGTACCGAGGAAAGCGCGTTGTGCTTGAGAGGAATTAAGGATGGAGTTCGATGCGAATCGAAGACTCTATCAACGGATCACCGCTCTCGAGGATGGAGTTAAGCTATACTCGATCGGGCGAAGATGTTCCATTGCCGACTCATCCGGCCTCTTGTCGAATTTTGCGATGTATTTGAGGACCCAAGTGGCTTGCCTCCATCACGACAATTCAACCACGCTATTCCTTTACTACAGAGTACAACCCGTCAACTGCGACCATACAGGTATCGGCCCCCGAAAGAGCGAGATTGAGCGGCGGTGAATGAAATGCTCAAGCAAGGGATCATCGGCCTGATGTTAGTCCCTTTGCATCCCGGTTCTACTTGTCCCAAAGAAGGATGGAGCGTGGCGTTTTTGTGTAGATTATAGACACCTAAATGCTATCACTGTGAAGAACCGATACCCGATGCCAATCATTGAGGAGTTGTTGGGCGAGTTAGCGGGCTCACGATGCTTTACCGGTTTGGACTTGCGGGCCGGATATCATCAGATACGGATGAAGCGGAAGAGCGAATATAAAACGGCATTCCAAACGCACCAAGGACACTACGAATTCAAAGTGATGCCCTATGGATTGACTAGTGCTCCTGCCACCTTTCAAGGATTGATGAATACTATCTTGGGGCCGCATTTGCGTCGAGGTGTGTTGGTTTTTATTGATGACATCCTGATTTATAGCAAGAACTTGGAAATGCATGTGACACTATTAAAGCAGGTGTTAGAAATTCTAAGGCTGCACAAACTGAAGATCAAGCATTCAAAGTGTGCTTTTGTTCAGAAACGGCTGACCTACCTCGGACACATTATCAGTCAAGAGGGAGTTGCTACGGATCCAAAAAATATTGCTGCAGTCAAGAAATGGCCAACCCCAGAGAATGTAAAACAAGTGCGGGGATTCTTGGGCTTAGCAGGGTATTACCGAAAATTTGTTCAAAATTTTGGCATCATCAGTCGCCCCCTTACTGAATTACTCAAGAAGCGTGTCGTTTTTTTTTGGACCCAAGACAAGGAATTGGCATTCCAAGCTTTAAAAGATGCTCTCATCTCAGCACCTGTGTTGGCTTTGCCGGATTTTTCTCAGGTGTTTGTGGTAGAAACTGACGCTTCTGATAAAGGAATAGGGGCAGTGCTAATGCAAAACCAACATCCGGTTGCTTATTTGAGTAGAGCACTGGGACCAAGAGCACAAGGACTGTCGACATATGAGAAAGAGGGCCTGGCTATTCTTCTAGCAGTAGAGCACTGGCGACCTTATTTGCAAACCAAGGAGTTCCTTATCCGAACAGACCAACGTAGCCTAGTGCACCTTGGGGATCAACGTCTGACGACCATCTGGCAACAGAAAATTATGACCAAGCTATTGGGATTGAACTATAAGATTGTATACAAACCCGGCATGGCGAACCGAGCCGCCGATGCTCTATCGCGCCGAGGAAAAGGTGAAGAAGGGGAAGTATCAGCAATATCCACGGTGATACCGGATTGGATGGAGGCGATAGCCAAGGGTTACCAGCAAGATCCGCAGGCCAGTAAATTGCTAAAAGACTTGACTGTTTCTGGTAATGGAACATACAAGTTTCGGCTAAGCAATGGTTTACTCAAGTTGGGAAATCGAGTGTGGGTTGGCAACAATGCAGCAGTTCAGCACAACATCTTGCAGTCATTGCATTCCAGTGCAATTGGGGGGCACTCGGGTTTTCAAGTCACATATCACAGAATTCGGAAATTGTTTGCTTGGCCCGGCATCAAAAGAAATGTCCGGGAATTTGTGGACCAGTGTTCGGTTTGTAAACAAGCCAAGGCGGAGCATGTGCGTTATCCAGGTCTGCTGCAGCCCTTGCCGGTTCCGGACCATGCCTGGCAAATCATCTCCATGGATTTCATTGAGGGCTTGCCTCGATCGGCTGGTTACAATTGCATATTGGTGGTGGTTGACAAATTTTCTAAGTATGCCCATTTCATTGCTATGGCACATCCTTTCACTGCTTTTCAAGTGGCGCAACTCTTCATGCAACATGTCTTCAAACTCCATGGCTTACCACAATCCATCATATCTGATAGGGACCGAGTGTTCACGAGCTTAATGTGGAAGGAGTTGTTTAGGGCCACCCAAACACAGTTAAGGATGAGCTCCGCATATCATCCACAAACAGATGGTCAAACGGAGCGGGTGAACCAATGTGTCGAAGCATATCTGAGATGCTTTGTTCATGCATGCCCAAATAAGTGGTGCAATTGGTTAGCACTATCTGAATACTGGTATAACACTGCACTGCATTCTACCTTGGGAAAATCCCCTTTCGAAGTCTTGTATGGCTATACTCCTAGGCATTTCGGTATCAAAGACACTGCAGTCTGTCAGAGTTCGGAGTTGTTAGTCTGGTTAAAAGAGAGGAGACTGATGACCGAATTGCTCAAACAACATCTCAATCGTGCCAACCAACACATGAAGGCCAAGGCCGACGCAAAGAGATCTGACAGAGTATTTCAGGAAGAGGACTGGGTGTATTTGAAGATTCAACCGTATGTTCAAAGTTCTGTGGCAGTAAGAGCTAACCACAAATTGGCATTTCGTTATTTTGGTCCGTTTCAGGTTGAAAGAAAGATTGGACCGGTGGCTTACAAACTCAAATTGCCTTCTACCACGATGATCCATCCAGTGGTTCATGTGTCGCAGCTCAGGCGAGTTGTTCCCCCTTCGAGTATAGTTCAGACTGAACTTCCAGACTCAACTGAAGATTTACAAATTCCGTTGAAAGTGTTGCGGCAGCGCTTCCAAGACAAAGGATTGTCGGCAACTACCCAAGTACAAGTGCAATGGTCAGGACCTTCTACTTCGGCACCTGTTTGGGAGGATCTTGACGAACTCCAATCGCGTTTTCGCATGCACCACAGGGGACAAGTGAAGCGAAGAAGGGAGGGATGTCATGACCTCTTCTACATCGGCCACGAGGACTCGGTATGCGATGGGGCCGAAGGAGCGGAGGGTGCGCAAGCCTACCAGCGTTTATTTGCGTAAGTTTGGGCCGAGTAGTCATGGGCCGGCAGCAGAAGTACAACGTGAAGGGCAAGAAGCTATATTGTCGTTTCTTAAATAGTATGCAGGGGACGCTGGGAGGGTATCGATTGTAAAGAACAGATTAGACCTCCTTCCTGTCTCTTCCCCAACTCTGTTCTTCCTCTTCTCCCGAACAACTCCCTTCTAGACTTCAACTTCCCTATACTTGTTGATATTATTGGACATACTATCGGGTATATAACAAGACCTCTATAAAGACATATATGTTATAGTATTATCCTGCGTTAATGGCTAATTGGTGAGGTTATACTTCCTGAAGCATGTGTAAAATAGGAAGAAAGATGTGCAAAAAGATTTGTAGGTTAATGGCTGGCTAATTGGCGAGGCATGGCTAAAAAATATAGGAAGAAAGATGTGCAAAAAATTTAGAGGGAGTGTCTGTCAGACAACCTCTGAGCCACCCTGGACCGGCCTGAGCCAGGCAGGAACGATCCTCTACAGCCGGGGGGGATGGCTCCGAACCGGGAGCATCCTGGCCGTCAATCACGCTCTGGCCCAGAGGTCACGACGCATCAACCAGACTTTAGTGCTTGCCTCCTTATTGGTAAAGGATGCAGCGGTACGATCCTATAGAACAGATCCTGTTCAAGTAAGGTCGTGATGCAGTCTACCAGGCCCTGGGTTATACGCTGTGCCACCTCCATCTAAACGGCCGAGGTGGTACTAATGTTTAGTGCGGCGCTCCGCTCGAAGGTATCATGGTTCATGGCCCATGTAGTTCGACAGAGAATGAAGCCCAGCCTATTTGAGAAATATTTGTCTCGTGTCGTTTTCTTTTTTGTTGGATCAACTATGAGTTCTATGATGTTTGAAACCAGTTTAATACACGCGTATATGCATTGTTCTACGTTGATTAGAATGTGCACGCGATTAGGGAGACGCACAAACTAACACGAAAGTCGGACCGTTATTACACGAATGTTGGGGTGCCACAGTGCCACACCGTCGTTCATTTCCAGCGTTACAGTATGCATCAAGATTCGGTCTCCAGTCCGTGCAATCAATCATAATCCATTCACTGCCGGTGTTCGAACAATCCTGAGCTTACCCTTTTTTTTTGCCCCTCTTCCTGAGTGGATGCTGAAGCTTACACCTTTTTTTTCACCCGGGCCCTTGGAGCTATAGCTACGAAATGCAAGTATATCACGAGAAAATGAAATGCATAAACAAAATTCTCTGAGCACGGTACGAAACTTCAAAGCTTATGAGGTATGATGCCTGTTATTCATTCATTCCTGCAAAAATGGAATCATGAGTCTTTTGGTTTATACATTTAATTTAGTGAGGTTATACAACAGATACAGCTTGGACAAATAACAGGTGAGCCACTAAAGGTACAACTTTCTTTTATGCTAGGTGAAGCATAGAATCGTTAAGTTGTCAGTAAGCTCTAGGAGGGCAATTTCTGCTTTTATATACCAAGAAACTCGATGTCGCCCTCGGCGAGGAACGTCTTTCCTCTGTTTGCATTGTTGGCCCTCCGCTGAGAGGGCGGTTGGCCTCGCTCTCGCTGTGAAAAGAGATAATATTTTAGAAAACAGAGCTGTGGTTCTGTTGTTAACAGGATGAGAAATGGTGAGTTACGTAATACCTTCCGCAAAACAACAGCGAGGTAGAGATAGGCTACCTCCCACTCATCCTGTGAGAGTGTACCTGCATAACTTCTGATGTTATGGTGGCGAAAATGACATTTATCAAGGGCAGCCAATCTACTAGGTTCAGAGTGAAGTTACTTTGGTCCTGCCGCCCATCACCGAGGGCACCCAGCCTCCGCATGAGTTCAGCAAACTCTGGCTTTTGCAAGTACTCATGTACAAATTCGTGGAAGTTCTTCATTAGAACCAGCTCTAAATCATACTGCAAAAATTTCACAACAGTACGTGTCATAACCTCCAAGCATCTGTTTGTGCAGCAAATATGTCAAAAAAATGAAAAGGGGTTCATGTGATATAAATGAGAATAGCAAAGATAGGATACAATAAAATTTCAACAAAATCTAGCAATCATCTTGTTGGAAAAAAAAAAAAAAAAAGGCATAAGTCACGTGAGACGCACACTGTTAGAGCAAGAGAACAATTTCATACCTCCTCCGCCAGTAATTTGAATAGATGGAATGGAACAACCCACTCTGGGCAATCAACAGCATCCTGCATGTTGCCAAAGAATTTGTTACAGCCTAAGTTTTCAAAATTTTATCAAAAAAGAAATGTAAAGAAAACCAATCTGGAGAAAAATAATAATCTGACATGCCAGTAACACATAAATAGGAAGCTGAAAAGTAGGCCAAAGAGGCTTGCCCACTAAAAGTAAAGTGCAGAACGCCCAAACTAGCTGTAACAAGGAATGTTTGTGTTAGATAAGGCCAATATTCTAACAAGTAACAATAGCTAAGGACATCGCTTCTGAACCCTGCAAAGAGAATGTCTAAGCTCTAGGTTAAAGAAACATCAATCATTGCTGCAATCAACACTGTGTAACCCAAAAGAGTCTAGAGTTTGTAATAAACAGATAGTGTATAAATGCATGTCACCTGAGGTACTTTCAATGCTGTAGCAACTGAGGCAACACGTATCACGGACTTAACATTAAGCAAAACAAAGGTATAAACTAGAAAAGCATTACAAATAGTAGGGCATGCAAAACCACAAGAATGCACCCTAATCAAATTTTATTTTACTTGCATTCCCAAATTTACAAAATTTACTTAGTTACTAATTGAGTAAATACTAAAAAATGAGACTATCATTATTCAGTTCAAAAAACTAGAAAAGGCCAGTGCTAAGATTATTGAAAATGATATGAGGCACAATTCACAAATTATTGAAAAACTGGTCCCTCTGTTACCTCTAAGTGAAACTTGTACTTGATACCAAAAGGTCTGGATGCAGGAATTTCTACGCAATTGTGAAAACAAAGCAAAGGACCAGTTAGTAATGAAAAATAACAGAAAAGTAGTTATTATAAATATTTGAACAGAATTACCTTTTCGGTGTACTCTTCACCAAAACTTATCCAGTAAACACTGTTTCCAAATTCCATTCCTTCAGCTGAGGATAGTTAAAATTGAAAACAATTTATCACTCAGCTTACGACAAGTACAGTTTGATGAAATCAATCAAAATACAGATGAAGACAGCAAGTTACTTTCTCTTAGCCTTTTGATAATGACATTGACATCAGGCATTGTCCCAATGAAAATGCCTCCAGGACGAAGCAACGCTGATATATTAGCCAGCGCTTGTCTTGCACGTGCTTCAGTTGACCATGAGTAATGTAATGCAAACTGAAATACATAAATATACCTTCAAAACAGGAAGTGTAATCAACACTCAAACAATTAGCAGGAGGAATTTAGAACAGCTTGTTATAATCATACTCATTTAGCTTTTGGATATTCTAGATCTTCTGATGGTATACATCTTTTTTTTTTTGGGGGGGGGGGGATGTTTTAAATGGTAACTGTCAATAACGATTGTACTATTGTACATTTATATTTAGAAAATATTCAGGAAATACAAAGTTGAACTGACAATTGGCAAGAATAAACACAGTTGAAGCCACCCCATCAGAGCAACAGACTATGGAAAATGAAAGCTCGTGGTTTGGAAATATAAAGCTAGGTCCCTCACCTGGCAGCTGCAAATGTCAAATGGAGCATCCTCGTATAAATACTCATCCAAACGAGCCTACCAAATACATGAAAAGAAAAGGATTGGTCATGTACTTCATGATCCTTGATGAGCATGTGACTAGTACCACAAATAATGGGAGTATGGGGTTAAGCATATTCTTCTTGGTGATGTGAAAGTAAAGACAGAATCATCTATCATCGGGGAAAAAACATATGAATATGCTAGCAAAAGTTTTATGGAAGGGACTATGCATATGATTTGACTTAACTACAGAAAATATGAAAGTGTTTGAAACAAACTTTGGCCCTAAGCCTTATAATAGCTTCAGTCTGTTTGTGCATGCAGAGCATACCATCACGTTAGGTTAATGTCAGATTAGGTAATTTTTTGCATTTATTTTTCTCATTTACCTCATAACAATCAGCGCAAATAAGCCGTGCAGGAAAACCGAACTTCTTCCTTCGCTGTTGATCCGTGTCACCGTTATAACGGGTCATGCAGTCTTTTATCTGAAAGTGTAAGGCCATTATTTTGTCCATGTTCCAAAGTAACGCAAACACCTCAAAACATTTTGCACAGAAAGTGATTTTGCAATTGAAAATGCTCAATATGTTACTGCCTACTTGAGAACTAGAGAAGGCATGACGCTGGGGTGCAGAAGCGAGTACACAAGCTTCTGAGGTCTGGAATGATAATTGATAAATCTTGAGAATTTATCAAGTATCGAGGATACAAATTAAAAAAGATGAAGTGAAATATAGATTGAATATATAGCATAATCTAGCTTCAAATAAGTTTAAATTTTTTAACTATCACAACATGTTACATATTCAACTATACCAAAGGCAGACAAAGCAAATACAAGGCATGCATGCCAAAGCATCATAAAAAACCAACTCATTAACCACATATTCCGTTATGTCATTAACTTGTATGCATATAGTGTACATGTCTCATGTGATAAGAAACTAACCGAGCCTTCGGCGATATCAACCCCTACATAATAGCCAACCTTGGCCTTATCCCACTTTATTAAATCACCTCCCTGTGTTACGAAACAGATCAGTATAGGACAATACTACTCTTGTACTGCAAGAATCACTGCTCTTCCTAATTAATACTCACAATACACCGCTTACCTTGCCACAAGCAAGATCAAGAACGCAGTCCCCTGGGCGCGCATACAGCTGGATGAGAACACTCTTTATCTGCCCACCGTGAGATTCAGCAGTTAGCATGGTTGCCCACAGGTTATACCAAACACCGTAGACGTCTCATTTTATCAAGGATGTTATGGTATGGATGGATGGGCGGCAAATTGAGTGGTGTACCCAGTTGTTGAGCTTCTTGAGGTGGATGATGGGGCTGTTCTCGCGCTCCTCGAGCGTCTGGTTCGACCGCGCGCTGTAGTGGTCCGCCACCCGCCGCGCGCTGCTCCGCTCCTCCGAGTACCCCTGCCCCCCATAGCCTCCACCGCCGCCGCCCCCTGCGCAAAACCCAAACCCTAGTTAGCTATGCGCCGTCTAGCCCCTTTATGCCAGCGCACAGGATTGGCGGGTTCGCGTTAATCAGACGGGGTTTGGTGAGGAAGGAGGCAACAGGAGGTACCTGCGCCGAACTGGCGCTTGGGGGCGGAGGCGAAGGAGGAGGAGGGCTCGTCGCGGGGCCGCTTGTTCATCGCGCCAGCGATCGCCGCCGAGCTTACGGGCGCCTGGAGGAGGATTTCGATTCGATTCGATTCGGTTTGGGTTGGGAGGAGGGCTTCGATTCGGGATGTTCAGCAGCAGCTTGCGGTGGCCTCGTGCATCGTGGGCAAAATTTGTCGTGCAGAGGACGAGGGCGGAGGAGCCTGTGCGCGAGTATTCGGGTTTGGTGGGTGAAAAAAAGTAAAAAACGCTGCAACTCGCAAAGTTGCAATTCCAGCTGTTTGATTGTTGCGCTGAAAATGAACACAACACATATTTGGTTCGAATATGTAAATTGTAAACGCATTTGGGATGAGGTTCTTTTTTAGGTGAAATTGTAAACGTAATTTTTTTGTTTAATCATAAAGAAAAGCTACATAATTTGCATGCAAGGAACCCATGATCTAGCCTCAAGTTCACAAAGCAGATCAACACTAGTCGATAAAAAATGATGTGTTAACCTAACAAGAATGCAAAAACACGCACAAGCCATCACACAACACCAACAAAACTGAATTTAAAATGGAAATGTGGCTGCTCTTTAACAGAGTTAATCGCATCGACATCGATATCCCTACTCCCTAGAGGAGTTGGGACAGGGGAAGGTACGAAAAGGGTCTGATGGTCAGGAATTTTTTTAATATCGGTTATGAATGGAGGAAACAATTGTGTGCTAGTGAAGACACGTGGTGCCCAACATGCGATATGGGAAGCGATTCAGTTGTGGCGAGATATTGTGAATACCACCTGCTAGGGTTGTATAAGGTTGCTAGCCGGATCTGTGGGTTGCAATTGAAATCGACTGGATCAAACAACAAACAATGTATTGTTTACCATCTAAAAAACTACATTGCAAAAGGCCAAACAAAACACATTTGCTCCTGATAAAAGCGTATCAAATCTTATTTACAAATGCACGCACGTGTACTTTGTGCTTACAAAGTTATCAAGGATTAGGTTTCGTGATTGAAAGGCGAATATTATTACATGATTAATTAGATAACTCTATGCAAGTTCGCATTGTGGTAGGGTCAATTTGGAGTTGTTTTTTTTATGCTACTCTCTCCAGTTTTTTATATTTGACGTCAGTACTTACATGATTCATCACAAGTAGTACCTTTGTCTACTTCATCCAGAGACACACTTTAGAAAAATGAACGTGGGTAGTACATCTATTAAACTTTTCGCTTTTACTATCCCACTAAATTCGTCCATCTACACTGCTATTTGAATTTACATTTTCGTCTATTGATAAAATAGTTTAGTGACATAATTTTATAGCGAAAGACGCTAGCATAGACTTCAACACAAGCAATCAATGCCACAATAATTGCATATCTTCTATTTTAAATGAGTTTGTACCTCAAAGTTTTCAAAAATCTTTCGTTCTTAATAGGTCTGTACCTCAAAGTTTTCATAAGTACTCAAGTAAGTTTTACCATTGGTCCTATATTTTTATTGGAAATTCAATTGAGTCATTCGAAGATATACCTTTCTCATAGCAAAAAAAAAAAAATCATCAATGGACAAACTAAGGACCTCTCCACAATATACTATCAAGCCAAGGAGGCAACATGAAGGCCTTATTTGGAACCGGAGAATTTCATGGGACAAGAAACATCCGAATTTTTTTAAAAAATAATCCATTTTTTATTAAGAATTACAAAATTATTCCAACAATTTTTTTTTTACAAAATTAACCTCCTCATGCGCCGCATGTTGGCGCGCGGTTCCAGATCGCTCAACCGTTGGGCGGCGGGACACTGTCGTCCAACGGTGTACATGCATACCCTGCTACCTGAGCAACCTGTATACTAGGACCAACCGTTGAGCGACAAGTGTCCCAGTCGCTCAACGGTTGAGCTACTGGAACCAGTCGCTCAACGGTTGAGCGACAGGAGTATATTTCTGTAAAAAAAAAAGTTTGCAGGTATAATGTTGTAATTTATAATAAAAAATAGATTATTTTTAAAAAAAAATTCAGAAACATCCAATCTCACTAGATGTGAATTTCCTAGAAAAGTCTTACGAGCACAAACGGAGTAAAAGAGTATCTACCTCGCACGCATGCCATCGTAGTCACACCGATCTCGCTGAACTAACTATTGAGCTTTATTGTGCTAGCACAAAACATGAAAAGAGTATCCAACATGGACCTTTTTTTAAAAAAAAAAAGACGAGGACATAGGTGTTCTTCAGCAAGAAAAAAATGTTGAAATAGTTCGTATAATTTACAGGCTTATTAGGTTTATATCTTAGATTTGCCAAATCTAAATGATTAAAGTTTACCATTATTCTAGTTCCTCGTCTCAAGTCTACTGACTCTGCAAGCTTGTTGATACAACTGGTTTAGGCATATTTGTTTGAGGTTGTTAAAGTCTCTTTTGGGATGTTTTTTTTTTAAGAAGAACTAATGATACAATTACAACTTAGTGTTTTATAATGACATTTTTTATATTTGTTTGACAAATTTTTTCATATTTTGCCTTTATTATGATTATAATATTCATCAGGGAAAATTTATATGAAATCAAATAGGCATTTCAGTTTACTCTGATACAATAGTTTACTGATATATGAATTTTCTAGGAAAAAAAGTGTCAACAGAAGCCTTCGTTAGCAAGCAATTAATATCGCAGTAATTGGAATACTTTTGTTGAAGTTTGTTATGTGTGCAAATTAATATCCACAAGCACACAAGTATTACCAGGATGAATTTGCTTCCTTCCTGTTTTATTATGTCTCTTATGCAAAGGTATCGAATCTACTGGATCAAAAGTCACCAATTGGTTAAATTCTTTACATGAAACTCATGTTGGATTTTTATGTGGCTTTCAACATTTGTTGTGGTTATTGTCTATTTAACTCAATGTGGAATTGATCATATTATTGATGTATGTGACGGGGAATACTTTGATGCGGAATTTAACTCGAGGAATTAATACTCGAGATGCTGATGACAACTGTGCTGGAATATGGTAGACATATTTATTGACGTCGAGTCTACTAGAATTTAATATGCATGCATGTGATTAATCTGGATACAACACATGGCGAAATAGCTGGTTTTGTTTTGTAGGATTAGCTCTGCAGACTGTTGACCCACATGATCATATTGGAATTGATCTCGTGAACAATCTGATCATGGCACTCGCACATGTGTGCTAGAGACTAATATATTTTAGACTCATAAAATTAGCTTGTCTGATCATGGTTGGTGACATAGTTTAGGAGTCTCACGGTATACCGAAAACAGGTGAGTTAATTTATAACACCTGGAAGTGGAGTCTATAAATAGGTCCCTACCCCTCTAACCTTAGAATGCAATTGTGGCGGCACCACGAAAAAGGCAGAGGAATAGAGGGTAGACCGAAAAGTCTCCACAAATCAATCTAGGGTTTGGTGAAAATCCAACAACTCTTATTCAATCCTTTGAAAAAGCACATCTCACAGAATAAACACAAATATGGAATATTGTACAAGAAAACAAAAGGCTTCTTTAGAATTGCGATAACCCTCAATGGTGGAATTATTTAATGCATTTACAATTTACATATTTCGAAAAACAGTTCGATGTCACGAAACATTTCTGGCAAATGAGGTTAACAGACACATTCTTTAGCAGCGAGATAATACCAATTTTTTTGGATAATGCTATACACAGTACGTCCGATGCATCAAACGCTCTTATCCCCCACCTAACTTCCCATCGCTCCAAACCACACCATTTACACCTGCCTGCTCTTCACGTCTTCCTCTTCTCCCGTCAAACAAACCACTCCCAGCTGCCACCTACCTCTCTGCTAGCTCTCACACCTCCTCGATCTTCTTGATCTCATGTACTTCTCTTGCCGCTGGTTGCTGGCTACCATCGTCTCGCTCGTCGTAGCCAAACAGCCAACTACCACTAACGGCGATATGATGGCGGTGCTCGCGCGCGACCTGCTAGAAGTGGCGCGTGCCTGAGTTTGCGGGGTGGTTGTGTGGCCTACGGCGCCGCATCCACCAGCACCCCCGGAGCTAGCCTTCCAGGAGCACCGCACTAGCGCGATCATGCGCACCGAGCTCGACGCCCTCGGCGTTGCCTACGCCTGGCCCGTCGCCCAGACCAGCGTCGTCGCCACCATCGCCGGTGTCGGCGAGGGCCCAGTGTTCGCGCTTCAGGTTTACATGGAGGCGCTACCCATCCAGGTCCATCCGATGTTTCTCCCGTCAATGAAAGTCGAGATGTTTCGACGGTGAAAAAAATGTTGCGACCGTCAAAAAAAAATGTCACATCCTGTTTTTTGATATGTTGCAACCCCTTAAAATAAATGTTGCGACCATCAAAAAAAATGTTGTGACTTGTTGAAAAAAATATTGAGACTATCGAAAAAAATATTGCATCCTGTTTTTTTTAATATGTTGTGTCACGTTCTTCATTTTTTTGACCGTGATGTTGCAAAATGAGCTTTTTAACACTTTTCTTTTTCCAAATGTTTTGTTTTAATTCTGAAATTTTTTATATGTTGCATGTGGGACCCCAAAATCGAATCTGTTTCCAATCAAGTGATTGCATCGGGAGGCTCAACCCTTAACAAGAAACGAGAACGATTTCAAGCTCCCGGATATGTGTCTCATGTTAGCTCCCAAGGATCAGTGGCTAGCATGCACATATCCAAACAACATTGATCACATCCATAATCAAGTATGCAAAAATATTAGAAGCATTATTATTACAACATCAACAAATAGGACCTTATGGCCCAATTTTGCATAAGGGGGTCGACTAGCCAAATATGATCATAATACCAATAAATTGTAGTGGAAATAAACATAGAAATAAAAGAAAATAACCAAGTTGGTATGCTCAAACCCACAAACAACCAACTGGAGTTAAAGTCGTTGCATTTGCCGTTATCGCAGAATTGGTGTGACAGCTATAATTGATTCGTACGACGTTCTCACCTGAAGCAAAGTGTACAATCCGGTTAAGTACAAAATGTACTCGCAATACTTATAAAAAATAAAAATTATACATGCTAGTAGATGACCAAGGAGAGGTCGTATTTGCTTAGTTTTGCATAAAACACACAATTTTTCAGTCCTACACATACTAGTTTGCAACTGCCATTTAGAAAACAAAATTTTAACCAAAGAAATACAAGTGACAGAGGTATATAGATAGATCAAACAATACCAAGGTGGCAGCCCACTTTGATAAACTAAAATGAATGAGCAACCCTTCATGCCGATACCAAGTAGTAGCCCATGTCAATTTTTAATTTAGAGTCTAACGATGACATATCCCGGTCGTCCGTAACCGTGGACATGGCTATTCGAATAGATTAATCCCTGCAGGGGAGTACAACTTTACCCACACGACTCGATCATCTCGTATGCCTCCGGAAAAGAACACACTTCCTAAGGTATGCCGGCGGGGGAAATTGAGACTAGGTATTTTTCAGCAAGACAACCATATTGAGTTGAATCACCCATACGAGATGAAACCCCAACTCAGTACAGCTATTTATAGAACTTGATAAGCGGGCACGCAAGTTATGTTGGAGATGCCAGTGTAAGGTAGTTAGTATGTGGGCAACCTCCAATATAAGAAACAGTGCTCACCCGCACATTATAGTATTACATTGGATTCCTACGAACATATGATCACACACATGAAGTCCTCAGTCCTCACACCACCTATGGTTCAACCCAATAAGACCCCCCCTTACTTGACCAAGCGGCGCCCATACACCGAGCATGGAAGTACGAGTGTTATTTGGATTGACAACCCAAAGTTCGGTTCTTAGCGATCTGGACAAGTCTACCACATACCCGAGTCTCGTGTACGAAGGCACCCACACTACTAGTCACTTGTTCAGACCAAAATCATTTTAAATAGACAATTTTAAACTCAACAACCAGATTTGAAGATCTGGACAAAAGCATATACATAAAATGTTTGGTGTTCCCCACAATTGACGGGCTAACCCCGTCAACCGAACTAACGCATCCACTAGACTTGCATGGCTAAGTATTCAACATAAATAATAGATACATCATCGCAAACATCTAACTTAAGCATATTTGTAATGAAAATATCAAGGATAACCTGCAAGAGTAGGATATAGCTAACTAACTCACAAAAATATCGATATATCAAATAGCATGCAAGCAAGTATCATTGCAATTCAAAATACTAAATTAACAAAAACTGGGATCAATATGATGCAAGATGATGCTTACCTTGCTGGTAACCCACTTGCTCACTCTTGGGCACGAAGTCGCTCACTTCCGGCAACTCGGAATCTATAAAAAGAATGATATCGATTAAACACTGAGAAAGTCGAAAAATTCAAAATGATCAAAAATACATTAAATTTATACAGTAGTGAGATTACAAATTTATATGAAAGAATTAGTTCATTCGGAGTGTGTATGTGAAAGTTATAGCCATTCAAAAAATCAATTTGGGAAGAAAACGTTGGAAAAAATAGGTTTGATTCTTGTAGCTCTAATTAATCCTTTTCGTGAAAATTTCTAGAATAGTAATGAAGACAAAAAAAACTACATGGTTGGACAGAGAATAAAATTTTATGAACAATAAAATTGGATTCATCACATTTGGAGATCATATGAATTTTCTATAAATTTTCAAAGTTAAATTAATTTCCAGCGTAAAAATAATTCATTTCAGAAATTAATTCAAACTTCAAAATTTTCTGTGATAGTAACATGTTTCAAATCTATTCCAAGTGAAAGTACATTAAAAATGAAAACAAAAAAAAATAGTTTCACTCAATTTGGAGTTGATTTGAATTAGTTATGAATTTTTGAAGTTTAAACCAATTTCTATTAAACATCTCATTGACCTATTGATATCACCAATATAAAGGCATAAAGCTACTGTCATTTTGATAATCATATAGTCTAACTCTTGTCTTTTAAATAGTCGTACTCTTTTAAATCAAAAGCTAATGGCTAGTTAACTCATTATGATTTCTATGACCTTTGCATTTGACCTGGCTTTAGCTCACTGCCTCATTCATTCACTTATCAGCTCATAAATTTTATTAAGAATTTGCCTAAGTGAAGTATTCTCTTGATTGATTTATTCACTAACCATTTTTTTTTTTTGTGTTTTAACCAAAGTTGGTTGGAGGTCCACTGTTACTGAGATGATGTAACTCATAGTTATATTGGTTTTTCTGTTCATAAGGTTGTTAAGGGTTACAAAGCACTGTCAAACATGTTCAACTTAATGGACTTAGCCATCAACATTACTTGTTTTTCATATTAGAGTGCTCCTTTTAGATCAATCTCTATAAGCTATTTAATGTAACACAACTTTTCCAATTACTTGAATTTGAAATGTTAGTAACTTACTGTTGTTCCCAAAAGCACTATAGTTACTTTCTCTGCTCAACAGTTCATCAAAAGGATTTGGTTGTTCTCTGTTGGTTCCTGAATATTCATATCCATATTTGTTTTCAAATTGGGTTGCTGCTGCTAGATTACTGTTCAATGGCTAAAAGAAACAATAACATTTTCAACTATTTGACTTAGCAAAGTCATTAGCCTACCGCCAATTTTTATTATCTTCATATTATCTCCTCTGGTCATCTATCTTGCAAAAAACATCTTTCTAAACTGAAATGCTACTAGCCAAACTTCCTACAAACTCAAACTTCAAATTTGATAGTTCATTTGAGTGACCTAAATGACATTAACAATATTAGTTAGCATTAGATAGATGGTTTTGCAAATGGGTTCCACTGACATTCCAATTTTTCTTCTTCTCTTCTCTGTTCATCATTTCATCCAAAGGATTTATCTACTAATCACATGACACTCTAAATAATTGTCCGCAATCAATTAATCCAATAATATATTTAATCCATCATCCACCGAGCTACAATGCACAACTAATATCATAACACGGTAACACGATTATCACTAAGAATTTTACCGTGACATTGTTCACATGATTTATTTGTATTTTAAATTCAACTTCAAATTTGAACATGCAAACTAAACAGGGAACCAAACAACCTCCAAAAATCCAAAAAAATCAAACAAGCATATCAGAGAAGTTAGAATCCAACTAAAATATTCCCAGCTATGGGTCCCACTATATTTTCGAAAATAAAAACCAGTTTGTATTTCTGAGCTAGAGAAAGTATATTTTCAAGTTCGAATTTGACAATTCTTTTGAAATTACCTCAAGCATCCTAGGAGCATAAGAGGTTTTACTGTTTTTAAGTTAATTCCAAAATAAACATTCTCACACTTGAAACCTTTTTAGTTTTGCTCCCAAATTCAGTTTGAGCTTTTGAATTGGAGAAGGAGTATTGGATTTCTAGGTTTAAATTCCAGTCTTCAAACATCAAAGGATTTTCAACATATGATTTACACTCCACTCTGAATTAAGTTTTAAGATGTTGACAAAATTTTATTTTAGAAAATTCATTTCCAGGATTTGGAAAAACAGGTTTAAACCTATTTACCTTACAACAAAAAGTTTTTAAAAGTCTAAAATTTCACAAATACACATTAGATACTTAACTAATCCACTTAAGGATTTTGGACTGTTACATTACAACAAATGAAAAAAAATATTGCAACTATTTTTACATTATGTTGTAACTAGACCGTACAATAAATCATACGTCTGAGCCGTAGTTGCCCCTATTTTTTTTCATACCTTCCGATCTCACCGGGTCTCTTCCGTGAAGCTGCAGAATCTACTTGGACAAAACTCACCGATTAGTCCAATTCTTTATGCAAAATCTCGATCCAATCCTTCGGAGAAGTTGTACGAAGAGACAAATGACTCCTCCAGAAATACGGCACCAACCCGAGGTCCAAAACGAAAATCATTAGCCCGTAAAAGGGGCAATAAAAACAGCCTCTCTACCCCCTCCACAAAAGAGAGACTCCGTCACCCGTCTTCCCCTATAAGAGCGAAGCCGAGGCGACGGAGGCTTTGCGAACAGACAGACCATTAGCACCCCCAAAGCCAAAGGAAGGCAACACACACACAAACCCAGGCGACAGCGAGCGAGCGCGCCCGACGAGACGAGACGAGGCGCGCGAGAGACGCGAGCGCGAGGGAAACCTCTCGCCGCCTCAACCCCCGGCGCTTTCCGGGGTAGCCTCGCTCGCCGCCGCCGGGTAGCCTCGCTGCCGCGGATCTCCCGATCTGAGGAGCTGCCCGTCAATTCCCCGCGGGTACGTGCCCCGATCCGGAGCCGCTTCGATCCGATTGGGTTTGCCCCTGTCAATTCGAATTCCTTCCCATTGCGCTCGATTTGGGTTCTGAAGGTTTGCTCCTTTGTGCTTGGAATTAGGGTTTTGCGCATGCCGGCGCCGGAGATGAGCGTGGAGAGCCCTGGTGGAGCCGAGGGGAGCTAGGGTTTCGCGCGCTCGCCGTGGGCTCACCGGAACGCCCCCGACACCCTCCTAGGTTTTCCATGGGAGATGGGGGAGTCGCGTGCGCCGTCCCGCCGCAGCGTGCAATGGAGGGCTTCCGCGCCGACGTCCTCGTGAGGAGAGGAGGGGGAGAAGCGAGGACGGACAAGGGGGAGAGGGGGCACGGCCACCACCACCATCGCAAGCACCAGCAGCAGTCGGCATCGGCTGCCGAGCTGGAGGAAGGGGAGCTGCTCAATGGGAGGCGGAGAACAACGGGCAGGTGGAGAGGACCATGCCTCCCAAGAAGTGGCGGAAGGTGATGGCTGCCTCGCCGGCTGCAGAGGTGGAGCCAGGGGAGATTGTGGGCGTGCATGCGGTGCCGTCAAGGAAGGCAAGGAGGAACGGGGAGCTTGAGAAGGGGGAGATTGTGCCCGAGAAGCAGAGGAAGGACAAGTCTGAGAAGAGTGGGAAGAAGTCAAGTAAGAATGAGGTGGAGCCAGGGGAGGTTGCCCCACTGGAAAAAAAGCGGGACAGGGATCATAGCAGGAAGCTGACTTTGTCAGCTCAGATACGCGAGGATGGGAAGAAAGGCTCTTCACGTGATTCTGATGAGGAGCCGGGTGAGATTAGGCCAGAGAGCAGCAGCAGTGGCAGTGTTCGGAAGAGCCGGGCAGCAGAGCCTGAGAGCAACAACCACAAGCACCAAGCTGAGACATGTGATCAATCAGGGTCAAAAAGTCGCAAGAAGGAGATTCAAAGAGTTCATCTGCTGGGAGACATTTGTCTGGAAGAAATCGTGAGATCTCGCCTCAAATACGGGATCGGCATGATAGGCACGAGAGGAGCCCAGGAATCTTGGGGCGCTTTCCTCATGATCGCATTCGTCATGACAGGCATGACAGGAGCCCAAGCTGCTTGGAGCGCTCCCCACGAGACCGTGGTCGCCACTATGGTAACAGAGACCGCAGCCCCTACATTTCACCACGACATAGAGCGCGCCAGTCCCATTACAGGGATAACACACCAAGCCGCATTGATAATTCCCCTCGTGGGAGGGCTCAGCATGAGGACTTCAGAGACCGAAGCCCAGTTCGTCATGATAGATCGCCGTCTGAACGTGGTCGGACTACTGACAGCCATGAAGCAGGCAAGAAGAGCAGAGGTGCTAAGCTTGAAAATGACAACCTAGAAAAGGCACAGCACAAAAGTAAATCAAAGAAGCAATCAACTAAGACTAAGAGTGGTAGCAATGGAAAGAGTGAGGAGAGGATCTCCAAGGAAAAGGCAACTGAGAGCACTCAGTACAGCGAGCTGCCCCCGCCGCCCCCACTACTGCCACCGCCACCGCCACTGCCTCCTCCGCCTCCACCTCCGCCTTTACCACCTAACATGCCTCCTCCCCTGCCCCCACCACCAGAATCCGAGCAGCTGAATGGGGTACTTGCAGAAGATGCCTCAATGGAAGAAGACATGGATATCTGCGACACCCCACCTCACAGCAGTGCAGCACCTGAACCCAGTATTGAGCCCACTACTGATGTGGGGAAGTGGTTTTACCTTGACCAATTCGGTATTGAGCAAGGACCTTCCAAGCTTGCTGACTTGAAGAAGCTGGTGGAAGACGGATATCTTCTTTCTGATCATCTAATAAAGCATGCTGACAGCAATCGGTGGGTGACCGTCGAGAATGCAGCTTCACCACTGGTTCCATCTGATTTCCCCTCAGTGTATCCGGATGTTTCTACACAGCCGGTTAGCCCGCCAGAAGCCCCAGGAAATTTGCTTGATGAAGCTCGAGAGGAGGCATCTGCCTTGGCATCAGGTGTTGAGGATGAACAAATGGAGGAATCTTCTGAAGAACAGAAGGAAGATCTCTACATTGATGAGAGGGTTGAGGCACTGATGGATGGATCTATTATGGTGGATGGTCAGGAGCTTGAGATTCTTGGAGGTAAAAATGCTTTCTCTGGTGTTTGGACCTAAGATTCAAATGTTTTTTTTGAAGTCAGTGGGCCGGGCTGAGCTTGGGTTTTATCAGTTTGTTTGGTTATATCCTTTGGGGTTGCATTTTTCAGGGCCCTGAAGCCCTCGACTTCGGTTTTAGGTTTTTTTATAGTAGGGGTCATCATAGCTTCGCCGTTGCGGTTTTGCAGTTTGCACCTAATCTCTATAGGCGTTTTATGATGTCCACGTGGCTGGGCCTGGGTTGGGCCCGGGCCTTATATGATTCTTGGTCTTCTTTCGGTACACTTATTTCCGTTGCACAATCTAATGGCCCTGACCTTGAGTTTTCTAGGATTTTTCGTTGCATATTTTGTTTTGCATATACACCCCCCGGAATTTCTGTTTTTAACCTGACTGCCATAAAAAAGTGACAATTCCACAACTATCCTTCGGAAGTTCTGTATTTGAAGTTGTTTTATATACATTTATTTATTTTTTAAATAACTATCCTTCGTGTCAGATGTCTTTGCACTCTTTTTTGAAGGTACTTTTTGTTGTTTGGTTTTGATTTTCACAACTGGAAGCCGTGCATTCCAGTAGTCACACCTCATGGTTATACTAATGTTGGTGCCTTTTGTCATTTGGAAATTGCAGAGCTTTTGAATGCCCGTTTTGAGCCTGCTCACTGGGAAAGGTGGAGTCACCCTGAAGGTACTAGGGATCAGTTCTATCTTCATTTGCCCTTAGGATTTGTACTTCACATCTCTTTTCTAAAGTTGGTGTATTTTTCCTTCAGTTAGCCTGATGTTACTCGTCCTTTAGACGCAGACACTGTATTCATCTTTTCTTTTTCTGAATCTTAATCATTTACTATTGAGCGCAATATTTGCTTACCAAGTATGACAAGTATGAGAAGAGGACATTTACTATCGAGCGCAATATTTACTTACCAAGTATGAGACCCCCCCCCCCCCCCCAACAACAACAACAACAATGTTTACATAGTTTCTTTTGTCTTCTAGTGTTCTAGTGTATGATGTCATGGTAGCACCCTTTAGTTGTTTGGTCGCCCTTCAACCTGTTATTCTAACATCTGGAGATTTTTGTATTCTTATGCCAGATTTTTCAAGATTTCAAGTGCAAACTGAAAGAGATGATGGGATCAACAGAGGCACTGAATTTGTAGACAACAGGGCCACTGACATTTGTGGTGTTGGTGCTGTTGAGAGGGACAACTTTTACCATTATGTTGAATCTAGCGAATGGTTTTCTGGGAGATGGTCTTGCAAAGGTGGTGACTGGAAGAGAAATGATGAATTCAGCCAAGACAAGCCTTACAGAAAGAAGCTTGTTCTCAATGAAGGATATCCTCTTTGTCAAATGCCAAAAGGTAGCCATGAGGATCCTCGCTGCCTCTGCAAGGATGACCTCTACTACCCTGTACGTGCTAAAAAGCTTGAGCTGCCTTTGTGGGCGTTCTCATCAACAGAAGAGAACACTGACACAGTTAATGATACCAGTAAAAGTGGTGTTATGCCTGGGAAATCAGGTCAAATTAGACAACCTCCTAGGGGAGTGAAGGGGACAACGCTTCCAGTTGTTAGGATAAATGCTCGTGTTGTCAAGGACCAATCCTCTGTTGAACCCTGTATAAAGCCCACAGGAGCTGATCAGCCACTTACTAGATCTTCACGCTCCCATTCAATTGGAACTGATAGGAGTTCTGTCCATGAAGGTTTGTCTCATTCCAAGAAGCATCATGAACACAATTCACAAAATTTTCACAAGTGCAAGTCTGTTCCAAACATTCCAAAGGACCATGTATGCACTGTTGAAGAATTGTCAGTCAAACTGGGTGACTGGTACTACCTGGATGGCACTGGTCATGAGCATGGTCCATTTTCTTATTCAGAATTGCAAGAATTAGTTAAAAAGGGTACTATCCTTGAATGGAGCAGTGTGTTCCGAAAGATTGATAGCACATGGCTTCCAGTTGTTAAGGATTTAAAATCTGACCGTGCTGTTCGGAATGGAGCGGCAGGAAGTTCAGATTCTACCTCTGCTCCTATGCACTCAGACGAGTCCAATGTTGGTGTGAACCATGGATCTCGTACCTTCCATGAGTTGCACCCCCAGTTTGTGGGTTATACGCGTGGTAAGCTGCATGAGCTAGTCATGAAATATTTCAAGAGCAGGGAACTTACTTTAGCTATAAACGAGGTCTTGGATCCATGGATCGCAGCAAAGCAGCCCAAAAAAGAAATAGAAACATACTTTTCTCACAATTCAGCTTCAAGGAATCTCCTGCCAGGTACTGTGTCTTCTCTTGTCCAAACATACATTATTTACCTACTTTCTGCTCTTAAATTTTGCTTCTCAGTTTATCATGATGCATTTCAACCATCAAGTTTGTCCCACCCCCCCATGTTGATTTGTCCTTCCAGTTGTACAATGCATACTCTTTCCTATATTTCTTATGTTCTGTTTATGCTGTTGTTGTTATTATTTTTTTACGGGAATGCTATTGTTATTATTGTGTCTGTTATTTCGTATTTGTATGGCCTGTATTTATTTTGTGGACCTTTGCAACAATTTCCTTTTTTTTGGCATTCGTGCAGAAGATGGTGGATCTGCAAAAAGGGCAAGGTTGTTGCTTGATGAAAGTGATGAAGATATTGATATGTCTGAGGACATTCTTGCCAGTCAGAAGGATGACTGCTGTTTTGAAGACTTGTGTGATGGGCTTGCTCTTGTTGACGAAAAGAATTCCAGAGCAGAAAATGAAAGCTGGGGTTTACTAAATGGTCATGTGTTAGCAAGAATCTTCCATTTTCTGAGGGCAGACGTGAAATCACTTATTTCTTCTGCAGCTACCTGTAGGCGCTGGAACACGGCAGCTATGTATTACAGTAACATTTGTAGATTTGTTGATTTGTCTTCTGTTGGCCCTCAATGCACTGATTCTGTGTTTCGTGGTATCATGGTATGTCTCCCTTGTCTGTTTAAACTATGAGATATTACTTTTCTCATCTTCTAACATACTGACTCAAAACAAGTTATCTTCCTTTCAGGCTGGTTATGAGAAGGAAAATATAAAAACACTTGTCTTGGCTGGGTGTTCAAATCTTAGCTCTCTTGCCCTTGGAGAAGTACTTGAGCAGCTTCCGCACATATCTTATGTGCATATTCAAGGTTGCAGTCAGCTATGGGATCTGAAAAACAGATTTCAGCATGTAAAATGGATTAGGAGCCCTTCGAATTCTGAGGAGTCATACCAGAAAATTAAAACCCTGAAGCAGATAGATGATGGGAACAACTACCCTTCCAAAGTTGGAAGGAACTTGACCAGTCAACTGGGTGGTTCTGATGAGCTCGACGGTTACTTTGCTGATATCTCAAATAGAGAGAATGCCAATCTTTCCTTTGGACAAGGGTTCTACAAACGGTCAAAGTGGCTTGATGCTAGAAAGTCCTCTGCGGTTTTGTCGAGGGATGCACAGATGAGGCGTTTGATGCAGAGGAAGGCAGAGAATAGCTACAGGAAGATGGAAGAGTTTGTCATCAACAGACTGAGAGAAATCATGAAGATCAGCAGATTTGATTTTTTCATTCCAAAGGTACTATGACAATTCTTTAATTTAACTGTCCGAATCTTCTTGATGTTCTGGTAAGGCATAATAATAGTTCATAATCATATCTTTACTTTCTTTTACAGGTTGCAAAAATTGAAGGTAGGTTGAAAAATGGATATTATGCTCGCCATGGCTTTAGTTCTCTCAAGAATGACATCCGTTCTATGTGCCGAGATGCATTGAGGTAAAGTGGCTCACTCTGAGTTGATGGTTTGCAGAACAGTAGAAGGTTGTGCGATATTGCATTTTCTAACATTTGATTTGCCACTACAGATATAAAGGACGAAGTGATTTGGGAGATATGAAGCAAATTGTTGTGTCCTTCATCCAGCTAGCAAAGAGGCTGGGGAATCCAAGGTTGATTTCTGAGAGAGATGGAGCAGCAGCCCAGAAGGACAGTTCCGACATGAGTCAGTATTCTTCAGACACCAAACTCAAAAAGAAACAAAATAAAACTACAGGGGAAAGGAGGGGATCGAATTGGATTACTGCCACTGGAGCAGATACTTCATCTCGTGCATTTGACCGTGAAATCAAAAGAAGCCTATCTAAATTAAAGAAAAGGGATATTGATTCTGGTAGTGAAACATCTGATGATGATGATGGCTACTCTGAAGGTGATGAAACTGAGAGCGAAACTACTGTTTCTGATACAGAGAGTGACCTTGACGTAAATTCTGCTGCATGGGATTTAAAGGGAAATGGTATGAAGTTATTTGAATCTGATTCTGTGACGGATGATCATGGATGGGGTGCTCGCATGACCAAAGCAAGCCTTGTTCCTCCAGTTACTAGGAAGTATGAAGTTATTGAGAAGTACCTTATTGTAGCAGACGAGGAGGAAGTACAACGAAAAATGCGGGTTGCTTTACCTGATGACTATTCTGAGAAGCTGCTCTCTCAGAATAATGGTACTGAAAATTTGGAGATTCCAGAGGTTAAGGATTATCAACCTAGAAAGGTACCTGGGGTTGAAATTCTTGAGCAAGAGGTATATGGCATAGATCCGTACACACATAATCTCCTACGTGAGATTATGCCTGCTGATCTTAATTGGTCAATTGCTGACAAGTATGCCTTTGTTGAGGAGGTATTGTGCTAGATATAGCTTTTTTTGGGTCATTTTTAGTTCACATGCTAGGCTCATGCTTTGAACTCATACTCAAATATTGTCACTGCAGGTGCTTCTGAATACCTTGAATAAGCAAGTTAGGCATTTCACTGGCTCTGGAAATACTCCTATGGTTTACCCCCTTAAACCTGTCATTGAAGAAATCCAAAAGTCTACAGAGGAGAGTGGTGACAGACGAACTATGAAGATGTGCCTTGGAATGCTAAAGGCCATGAGGAGTCGTCCTGAATATAACTATGTCGCTTATAGAAAGGCATGCATTCAGCAATAACTAGTCCATAAATGGAGTATTGTTTTCTTTCCTACCATCATAACTAAACGCTCCAGTCCTTTTAACTCTCTGTATGCTCTTTCAGGGTCTTGGAGTTGTTTGCAACAAAAAGGGTGGATTTGGTGTAGATGACTTTGTTGTTGAGTTCTTTGGCGAGGTGTGCTTTAATTTTTATATTCATCCAATCTTCCTAGAATGAAACGCACAAGTGTATAAATGATCATGAATTTGGGAATTTGCAATCTTTGCAGGTTTACCCTTCTTGGAGATGGTATGAAAAGCAAGATGGTATTAAGCATATACAAAACAACAGCCAAGATCAAGCTCCTGAGTTTTACAACATTATGTTAGAAAGGCCAAAGGTATTGTTCAATCTCAAAGTTTTAATGCATCTAACCTGTGACTGATGTCATTCCAAGCCCTGGTTGTTACAGATTACTGATCGTTGGCCTTTGTTATGATGAAAGGGAGACCGCGATGGATATGACTTAGTTTTTGTTGATGCAATGCACAAGGCAAACTATGCGAGCAGAATCTGTCATTCCTGCAACCCCAACTGTGAAGCAAAGTAAGCTCCTTTTAAGCTTCAGATGTGTTCCTTTTGATGATTTCATGTTTCACTACTTCTGTGATTCTATGCTATTCTTTTTTAGTGTTGATCTGAATTTCTTTTGTATTGTACTTGTAAAAGAGGTTCACTGATCCAAAGCTACGGAAGCTTATACTGTTAAGTCAACAACATTGATAAAAGCTTCATTCCAACTTCGCTTTTGTTCAAAAGGTGTACACGAGATGAGAGATTCTTGTCCTATCCGTTTATGCAGCTGCTTTCTGTTGCCATTCCTTCATTCTTTGAAAGATCTTTGTGAATTCATCATTGTTGTATTCTGTGGTCTATGCATGGGCTTTGGAATTTTAGTAGTGAACGAGCAATATGATTTCACTCTTCCTGCATATCAACTTCATTCTATTTGATTCACCACAGTGCTGTTATGAATTTGTCCTGACAACTTCAGGTTAATGTGGCCTGGTCATGTTTCTCCATGCTAATCAAATTGATAATTAACCACATATGTGTGCTCCCATGTTTACCTGTCTGATGCATTTGCAGCCTTTTCCCCCTCGGACTTCTTGTACTAACTAATATTTCTTGAAATTTTTTCCAGAGTGACAGCTGTGGATGGTCAATACCAGATTGGGATTTACACTGTTCGACCAATTGCAGAAGGCGAGGAAATCACTTTTGATTACAACTCTGTAACTGAGGTTAGCACCATTTATGGTTCCTGCCATAGCTTCGAAGTTACAATTTAAATTGCACTATCTTATGTTTACATTCTTTCCTGCCATAGCTTCGAAGTTACAATTTAAATTGCACTATCTTATGTTTACATTCTTATTCTGCTAGAGTAAAGAAGAGCACGAAGCATCCGTCTGCCTCTGTGGGAGTCAAATATGCCGGGGCAGCTATTTAAATTTTTCTGGGGAAGGAGCTTTCGAGAAGGTAAACTTTTGGAAGCATTCTTGTTAATAGTTGTTTAGGAACAAATGTGTGTGGTTTATCTAATTGTCAAACATTGATTTTTTCTTTTGCATCATTCCGACATCCTTACATCTACTAATTTCATCATGAATTAGGTGTTAATGGAATTCCATGGTGTGCTCCACCGGCATAGTCTGCTGTTACAGGCTTGCGAAGCAAACTCTGTTTCTCAACAAGACTTAATTGACTTGGGTAGAGCTGGTCTTGGTACCTGTTTGCTTGCTGGTTTGCCTGGATGGCTTGTTTCTTACACGGCTCATCTGGTAATTGTAGTTGCCATATTTTTGTTCAGTTTCTATTCTGATACAGTAATCAGTTTCCTGAGCCCTCATGGTAGCTTTTCCTGTAAACAAAGGTACGGTTTATATTCTTCGAGAGACAGAAACTTCCTAATGAGATCTTTAAGCACAACGTGGAAGAGAAGCGCCAGTTTTTTACAGATATAAACATGGATTCTGAGAAGAACGACGCCGAGGTTCAGGTAGATTTGCTGATGGCCTGTTTACTACCTATTTTTTTCTTTGATTACATGAGTTTGACCTAATTCTGTCGCTACTCTCAGGCTGAGGGAGTATTAAACTCAAGATTACAGAATTTGACTCATACACTTGACAAGGTGAATACTTTTATGTTCTAGAGCTTGAGCTTGTTCAGTAACCCTTCTTTTATTGACCTCTGGACTAAATGTTATCTTCAGGTAAGATATGTTATGAGATGCATATTCGGGGAACCCAAGAATGCTCCTCCTCCTTTGGTGAGGCTGACTGGGAGAAGTCTAGTGTCTGCCATTTGGAAAGGGGAAGGTTCATTAGTTGATGAACTCCTTCAGTCAATGGAACCACATGTTGAGGAAGATGTACTTACTGACCTCAAGGCCAAAATTCGTGCTCATGATCCATCTGATTCCGAAGACATCGAGGGAGACATCCGAAAATCTCTGTTATGGTAGGTTTGGAACCTATTCATGTTTGGTATTACCCGTATTTGGAATCCGACTCTTCTCTTGAATTACCCCCATCCGGAAAATCTGACTCTTCTTTCCTACAGGTTGCGTGATGAGTTGCGAACTCTTTCATGCACATACAAGTGCCGTCATGATGCTGCTGCTGATTTGATTCATATGTATGCTTATACGAAGTGTTTTTTCAGAGTCCGAGTAAGTGAAAGCTTCCTCTTGACTGTGAAACAAATGATTACGATTGTGATTTTCTCTGTCATCTATAATCCAGAGCTGACTATCACCACATACAGGATTACAAGACAGTAAAATCTCGACCAGTTCATATCAGTCCTCTTGATCTAGGTCCCAAATATGCTGATAAACTGGGACCGGGTTTCCAGGAGTACTGCAAGACATACCCGGAGAATTATTGCTTAGCCCAGCTTATCTATTGGTATAGCCAGAATGCGGAACCTGAATCTAGATTGACAAGAGCTAGAAAGGGTTGCATGTCATTGCCGGACGTCTCCTCCTCCTATGTAAAGTCTGTAAAGCCAACACAAGAGCGAGTCTATGGCACCAGAACCGTGAGATTCATGTTATCGCGCATGGTAAGTGCTACTTCTTAAGTATCTGTGGTTTCTAGATTCCAAATTTGTGCTCTAAGCCTCTAACTCATTCTAGCATGGGATACAAAAAAAGAAAAATTCTGAAAAATAGAAAATTATGAAAGTTAAATATTTTGCAGATGTTTTTTTTTTGTTTATTCATTCTAGAGAATAACGATCACGAAATTTGGTGAAGTTGTAGACCTCATATATATCCAACACTATCTTCATTATTTTTTCTGAATTATTTTATGGTACTTCCCACTATTTTACACCGTAAGGGTGCTTTGCACACGACACTTCCCCTCAGATAAAGTTAATTATTTTGCTAGTCATGTCCCTTTCCCCCACCATTCTAGAAAGTAGAAACCGTTATAGAGAGTTATATTCCGAAATTTGGTCAAATTGTAGAGCACATTAATAGTATTATTCTGAATTTTTATATATTTCCCCTTGTGTATAAATATTTGTGTTCATTGGATGCTAAATTAATTGCATCGACGATCTAGCTTGTACCTTTCGTTTCCTGCAGCCCTTAATCTAGTGATCTCACTTTGCCTCTGAAAATTGGAATAATATTTGGATATAAGACTGGCATCTCCTGTTATGGGCTAAGGCTGAGGCACTGTAGTGACACGTGAACAGTGCCATGAGTATAGTAATGACTTGTGAACAGTATTACCCGCGATTATTAGAAAGGATTTATTATTTAAGAATCTATCTACTAAGTGTTTGGTATTATCTATTAGTTAGACAAGTTATTATTAGACTAGATTGTTAGGATCATCTATTTTCTATATTAGAGATATGTTTCTAAAGAGTCAAGTCAAACCATCCCTATAAGAGAGACATCATTGTATTAGGTAAGGTGAAGGAAAGAAATAAACAAAGTTAGTCCCTAACCTGTTGGCTAGAGATCAGAGCCTTCTTGTTAGTCGGTAAGAGTCCCGACCAACTCACAATGGCTTTTGCTTCCGAGTTACCCTTGGTTTCCATGGCCGAGTAATCGTGTGACAGAGCCATTGCTATCTGTCAGGAGATCAGACACATTGCAGGAGATGATAGTGGCAAGGGACAAGGCAAAGAAGGCAAGCTGTGTCGCAGCACAATCGCCACCGCTGTCACTACCCTCACCATCGACGACTTCTCTTCAGGCTTCGTTGCTCTTGGCTGCACCATTGGTGCCTTTGCTGAGGAAGAAAGTTACCGTCGTCCAGTGGTGGTCCTCTTCACGCGGTCGGCCAAGGCTGTGCCTTCGGAGGTGCGGTGCGCAGCGACTGTCGTGTGGGGTTGTTATGATCCTTAGATCATAGGGGTAAACATCACCGGGAAGATAGCCGGGTGACGTCGGCTGCTAAGGGAGAGGGAGACTATAGATTGGGGAGACGAAGGGGATTGAGACTTAGACTTGTATTCTCATTGCTTGCTTATAAATAGTGCGGCTCCTCTCTTTATATAGATGAGGTTAGCCCCTAACAATATGGAAACTATCATATCTAATGCAACCAATCAACTAAGGATAAGATAATATCCATACTTTCTAAATATGAAGATATGCATCTAACTATTCCTAATATAAAGATAATATCAATCAATAATCTCTAGAAGATAACTTGCTAATAAAGGAAACAACCAATTTGTTTGGCGCACTGTTCACGTGCATGAACAGTGTGTGTGAACAGTAACTCCTGCCATGATAGCCTCCTTCCATGGTCGTAGCTCCCCCTGGGCCCACGCCCATGACACTACTCCCCTCTTTTCGCGACAGCTCGTCCTCGAGCTGTGGCGGCGGCCATGGTTGAAACCCTAGGAGACCCCATGTTGACGAGAGGTCGTGGTGCCAGCGGAACATTGCATGGAAGATAGTCCGCAACGCTCGAATAGATGTTGGCCGGTCACGTGGAGAAGACAGTCGTTGGACAGCGGCCTTCTTCCTCGGCGAGTGTACCGTTTGGGTAACCACGGGCAGGGAGGTCGACGATGCAGAAGTCACGGGCGAAATCAGAGATACCTCCGGTAGCGCAGATCGCGCAACAGCTGCTGCCCGTGCCTCCTCCTTCTCCTTTTCAATCAGCTTGGCCACCATAGCCGCCATGTTTGCCAAGATGGCTTTCATGTCGTCTACGCCGGCACTCATCTCGTTGAGGGTGGTCCTCATGGCCTTGAAATTCTCGGCAGCAGAAACCATGGTGTTGGCTCTGATACCAAGTTGTTATGATCCTTAGATCATAGGGATAAACATCACCGGGAAGATAGTCGGGTGACGTCGGCTGCTAGGGGAGAGGGAGACTATAGATTGGGGAGACGAAGGGGATTGAGACTTAGACTTGTATTCTCATTGCTTGCTTATAAATAGTGCGGCTCCTCTCTTTATATAGATGAGGTTAGCCCCTAACAATATGGAAACTATCATATCTAATGCAACCAATCAACTAAGGATAAGATAATATCCATACTTTCTAAATATGAAGATATGCATCTAACTATTCCTAATATAAAGATAATATCAATCAATAATCTCTAGAAGATAACTTGCTAATAAAGGAAATAACCAATTTATTTGGTGCACTGTTCACGTGCATGAACAGTGTGTGTGAACAGTAACTCCTGCCATGATAGCCTCCTTCCATGGTCGTAGCTCCCCCTGGGCCCACGCCCATGACAGGGGTCAAGTCAAGCCATCCCTATAAGAGGGACATCATTGTATTAGGTAAGGTGAAGGAAAGAAATAAACAAAGTTAGTCCCTAACCGGTTGACTAAAGATTAGAGCCTTCTTGTTCGTCGGAAAGAGTCCTGACCAAGCTTGGAGGGTGATCACTTGCCTCCCTGTCTAATTGGGCATCAGAGCCTCGCTACCTCGACAGGGAAGAACCCTACTAGTGGTTAGATGAGGACGAGTGCCATACTCTCGGTTCTCGGACCCATACCCAACTAACCTGCGCCACAACATTTGGTATCAGAGCCACTTACCATGACTTTTGCTTCCGAGTTACCCTTGGTTTCCATGGCTAAGTAACCGTGTGACAGAGCCATTGCTATCTGTCAGGAGATCAGACACATTGCAGAAGATGATAGTGGCAAGGGACAAGGCAAAGAAGACAAGCTGTGTCGCAGCATAGTCACCACCGCTGTAACTACCCTCACCATTGATGACTTCTCTTCAGGCTTCATTGCCACCGTTGTCACTAGTCACTACCCTCACCATCGACGACTTCTCTTCAGGCTCCACTGCCCTTGGCTGCACCATTGGTGCCTTTGCTGAGGAAGGAGGTTACTGTCGTCCAGTGGCGGTCATCTTCACGTGGTCGGCGAAGGCCGTGCCTTCGAAGGTGCGGTGCGTAGCGACTGTCGTGTGGGGTCAAGTCAAGTCATCCCTATAAGAGGGACATCATTGTATTAGGTAAAGTGAAGGAAAGAAATAAACAAAGTTAGTCCCTAACCTGTTGGCTAAAGATCAGAGTCTTCTTGTTCGTTGGGAAGAGTCTCAACCAAGCTTGGAGGGTGATCACTTGCCTCCCTGGCTAATCGGGCCTTAAAGCCTCGCTACCTCGACAGGGAAGAGCCCTGTTGGCGGTTAGATGAGGACGAGTGCCCTACTCTTGGTCCTCGGACCCGTACCCAACTAACCTGTGCCACAACATTTGGTATCAGAGCCACGCATCATGGCTTTTGCTTCCGAGTTACCCTTGGTTTCCATGGCTGAGTAACCGTGTGATAGAGCCATTGCTATCTGTCTGGAGATCAGACACATTGCAGGAGATGATAGTGGCAAGGGACAAGGCAAAGAAGGCAAGCTGCGTCGCAGCACAGTCGCCACCGCTGTCACAACCCTCACCATCGACGACTTCTCTTCAGGCTTCGTTGCCACCGATGTCACTAGTCACTGCCCTCACCATCGATGACTTCTCTTCAGGCTTCGCTACCCTTGGCTGCACTGTTGGTGCCTTTCTGAGGAAGAAGGTTACCGTCGTCTAGTGGCGGTCCTCTTCATGAAGCCGGCCAAGGCCGTGCCTTCGAAGGTGCGCTGCGTAGCGACTGTCGTGTAGGGTCAGCGACGATGTCGCCTCTCCTACAACCGTTGCATCTTGGGGCGAGAAGGATGCTGCTGCTGCTCCGCGCCGGTTGCCTTTGCCGCCGGCAACTCCTACAACGTCAACCGACGCGGGAGGGTTGTTGTCCCTGATGTTGTTCATGGAGGCTTTGTTAATCCTCTTCTACGCGACACGGCATCGTCATCGTACCCTTATTAACATGGAGCCACCAAGGACTTCAACCGTAGCCACCACCGCAACTTGAGGACGAGCTGCCTCGCCGCTAGAGGTGTAATGTTATGGACTAAGACCCAAGGTACCGCAGCGATGTGTGAACAGTACTAACCGTGATTATTGAGAATTATTTATTATTAAGGAATCTATCTATTAAGTGTTTGGTATTATCTATTAGTTAGACAAATTATTATTAGATTGGATTGTTAAGATCATCAATTTTTCTATATTAGAGAGATGTTTTTTAGGGGTCAAGTCAAGTCATCCCTATAAAGAGGGACAACATTGTATTTGTATCAGTTATGGTGAAGAACAGAAATAAACAAAGTTAGTCTCTAACCGGTTGACTTTTAGATCAGAACCTCTTTGTTCGTTGACTTTTAGATCAGAACCTCTTTGTTCGTCAGAAAGAGTCTTGGTCGAGCTTAGAGGGCGATCCCTCGCCTTCCTAGCTAATCAGGCCTCAGAGCCTCTCTACCTCGACATGAAAGAACCTTACCGGTGGTTAGATGAGGACGGCTGCCCTACCCTTGGTCCTCGGACCCGTACCCAACCAACCCACGCCACAACATCTTCAAAATGAGGATTAGGACTAATTTTATTGATAATTTGTTTGTAAGACTGGCATCTTGGCCAGGTTAATATGTTTGTTTGATGTTGTATTGTTTGTCGCCTGTTGTTCCGAGTGTAGAGATACGAACTTATGCTATTAAAGTCAAGCCATTGACCGTTAAGTTCATATGTTAATTAAAAGCTGGCTTTACTTCTTTCTTCTTAAATCATCTTCTACCGGATCTGAGTATTTCTCCTCTTAATTGAATTTTGTGATTATCTTGTGGGCTCAATTTGTCTATAGGATTCAGCTGACTAACTCTTGTCACAAATTACAGTTTTCTTGGTTCCATCTGTCTTGATGAAATTGTTGATGGTTAATTACAGGAGAAGCAGGCACAGAGACCATGGCCAAAGGACTGGATATGGGTGTTCAAGAGCGACCCAAGATTCTTTGGTACTCCAATGATGGATGCCGTGTTGAATAATTCTCCCCTTGATAAGGACATGGTGCATTGGCTCAAGACAAGATCGAACGTTTTCCTAGGCTAGTTGAAGGATTGTAGGCAGAGGGCATTGGTTTTTGGCTTTGGAGATTTTAGTCGACGACATTCTTTTTTTCTACTCACACCTGTCGTACCTAATCTAATCATGGGGAGTTAGCTTTTAGATGGCAGGGTAACAGTCTCACCTTCCCCATTTGTACAGTCACCCCTACCTTGTAGAGATGTATTCGATTAATAACTGATAGATCCATCATTGATTTAATGTAGCGCCTTTTCCCGTCGCATAGGAGATCGCTGCCCTCCCTTGTGGAATGTGGATATTTTGTGTGTAAATGCAAAACAGTTGCAATCTTAAACTCAGTGATGTGTTATAGGTTGTAGGCGGTGTTGCATTTCTTTGGCTTCGTTGGGCAGCTGTTCTGTTTCACCTAAGAAGAGGTTCAGGAACCAGGAGTTGGGATAACGTGGGAGTGCTACTGAAAATGACCTGTGCTAAAAAATGTGCCGGATGAGGGTCACGAGACCTTTACATGAATTACGTTGCAGATATGAGAGATGTGCTCTCCTTTTCTTAGCTTGTCCTAGCAGGGCAAAAGAGATAATATTGCAAGACTTGTCTCCAATAAATTTTTTGAGAGTTCTTGCTGACTGCATGGTGTTTACTTAACACGACAAGTGCTGAGGACTAATAATATAGTGTAAATGCTGGTCTAAGGTAAGGCTGAGAATCTCTGATGCTTGGATTTGCATGAGCTCTTGTATCTTGTAAAATAAGAAGATGCATTTCGCTCTGCATATTGATGTAACTCCACACATGCAAACAATACATGACTTCCTTTCGTTCAGACGAGAGTAAATTAAGAGCAACGAAACGAAGTAGTCCTAATTAAGCTGATAGTTGGCACATACGCGACACAGGAGCGTCCCTAACCTATGTAGGTTGGTTAGTTATTTATTCTCACTGCAGGTCAGTGAGAGCACGACCACTACGACGAAGAGGCAACATCAACGACGACGGCAGCGTGCATCATGGTTGCCCGGCGCTGGACACGACGTCGCGTCACGGCTCGTTCAGCTTTCCGCCGCGGCGCAGCATGTCGTCGCTCAGGAGGCGGTACCCCTGGACCTCCCCCCTGAGCATCTCGGTCCGGGAGATCTTCGTCCTACAGCAGGGCCGGGTTCGCCACCGCCCACCCGAGCTCGCGGGCGGCCAGCGCATCGCCCACCGGCATGCCGTCGGAGACGGTGACCGTCACCGCCGCGCCGGCCGAGCGCCATGAGCTGCTCGCTCGCCATGCATGTACGCACTAGCCAGCCCTGCTGCCTGCTACGCGTATCGACGCGATCCGTGTATGAACTACGAATCGCTGCAGAGTTGAGCTGCGAGCAGTGACAAGTAACAGAGCTCCCAAACTTATATGGGGGGAGCTGGACGAGTGAAGCGAATGATTGGTGATTGCACGGCCGCGGCTGTGCCAAGAGGAGAGGGCTGGATGAATGATTTTGCAGTGTGAATTATTGCACGATCGAGCCGAGAGAGAGAGAGAGACCACGCTTGCATGCAGACCCACCCTTCGGGCGAGGTCGGGCGACCGCCAGACCTAAGCCGCCGCGAAACCCCCACCTACCCCTAGGTACACCCTGGGCAGTCGCCATGGAAGCACATGAGGGAGGTTGGAGGAGAAGCGTCGAGAAGAAGACGAGCTGCTTTCTTGCAGAGACGTGTGGCACGGACCCAGAAATGAAGCAAGCGGATGCTAACTTATGACTGGCCAAAAGTCTAAATAGATTGTAGTTAAACTATAACATAACAAGATGTACATAACTACTACTGACCAACAACTGATATTACAGTGAAAAAGATAAATAACATTGAAAAAAAAGAATTCTAGCCAGAATTAATACCGAATTAAGAGAGATTCAGTCCACAAAACTATCATCAGTCATGACATATCTCCACACTACATTAGCACCATCGTCACCTGTATAGACAAAGTAGCATATATAAATCATAAACCGGAATGACAAACGACATTAAAGGTAAATCCACAAATACAAAACAATGAAACATACCACTAAATTATAGCACGTGATAATTTGTTCCGACGTGATTTCATACTTCAAAAACGATGCAAAATGCTATCATTTTTAATCGTTGCAAATATGTCTCACTCAATATAGCATATCATACTATCATTCATCCAATTGTTGCCTATTCTAATTGGGGGATTGGATCATATACCCTCCCTGAATTTCAGGATTTCAGGATTTACCCTCCCACCTCAATGACATGTGGGGTCACCATAGGTCAATGACATGTGGGCCAGGAGGGTAAATCCTGAATTTCCATCTAAGGGGAGGGTATATGATCAAATTTTCCATTCTAATTAGTCATTGAAATTTGGGAATTGCCATATTGAAATTTGGGAATTGCTTAAATCCCAGATAGTCTTTTTCAAGCTCACTAACATTTCTCATACTAGAAGTTAACCCGTGCCATTGGCATGGCTGTTCTTGCTCTACGTTGGCCACGAATGATGGGTTGTTGGTCCGTAAAATGGTAGTGTTAGGGCCTTATAGGCGAGAAGATATGGGTTGATGGTCCAAGCAATAGGTGTTAGGGGCTTGGTACACAATAAATAATAACTAATAGTGTAATTTTAGATGTAGTGCCATGTTGGAGCAGTACATGCACTTGCTAAGGCCTTGATACATAACATATAATAACAAATAGAGTAATTCTAGATGTAGTGCTTTGTTGGAGTAGAAAATGCACTTTGCATTTTAAGGACACAAAATGTACATTTCACAATAGAACATAACTAATAGTCATTTTAGATGTAGTGCCATGTTAGAGTAGCATATGTACTTCTCATTCTAGGGACACAAAATCTGCATTTCAGGGGAGAACTGCAGTACAGTAAGTGGAGCAATAATAGAAACCTAGATTGGAACCCTTATAGGAAAACTCGTTGAATCAATCAAGAAGCAAACGCAAAGCGAATGGAGAGAAGAACTAACCTGCCCGTGGGAGGACATGACAATTAATTAAAGATCCCTCCATGCTGACACATAAAACTTGTATTTCCTTTTAAATCTCCATCGTACCATCCATGTACACCTCAAAGTCTGAAAAAGGAGTAGAAGTGTAAAGTCAACTAAACGATTGCACATCTTCACTGAAGTACCAATAAATAGGATAACTACGAACCACTGGTTCTTTTTATGAGAATTGAGTACATAAATAGACAAATTGCACGTGCTTTCATGAGAAGTGAGTATATAAATCAACAAACCATAAGAGCTTTTCATTTGAATTAAGTACATAAATGAGGAAATCACACGAGCAATCTATCTACACATGATGTTTTTTTTTAAAAAAAAATAGTAATGTACGCACAAACCTTCATAGGAAGCAATTCAGTGTCTTGCCATGTTAAAATAAAAAAGAGGCCCTCTATGGCACTAATGGTAAGGACCCATTGCCAACCGTTTCATCAGACTAAGAGCACTATATAAACAAAAGAATATTTTATTTTGTATAAAAACGGGTTGGTCTTGAGAAGGTTGTGTGCAATGCAAACGGCTAAAACCTACTATGATATAATCGGTAGGAGGCACACATAATCAAATGGTAAGCGTAAGACAGATACTTGGCATTTTCTACAACATGCATGCATATTATATAAGAGGACTATACCTTGAGGCAGTAAGCAACAAATATGACATACAATAGACAAACGGACGGTACAATCTTTCAATATAAAAAGATGGTGTCTATCATTATCAAAATGTAAATTGACAAGAAAGAATTTAAAAACCAATAAAGGAGATATGTGCAGTTTTGTACAACCTTACTAATACTGTTAACCACAACCATATAGCCTTCCTCTTGAAGGTATTAACTATTATGTTCGTACCTTTCGGTTTGTGAACAAAAGATAAAGCGCATAATTTGTAACTGGACTACTCCACGTCCATGCATGACGCATCCTATTCCATAAAAGAATATATGTAGCATTTTTTAGTAATCTTCTAAATATTTGAGATGATAAAAAAGCTAGAAGATAGACGTGTAAACTGAAATTACACCTAAAAGGATGTCCTAAACACAATTTTTCATAGGTCCACCACTATTGCAGCCTATCATGCAGCATGCACGCGGGAAGACTGAAAAGGAGCCGCAACGTACTTGCAGTGCGTTTAACTAGTATTACATTCAAGTACCAAGTGCTAGCTAGTTCCAATTTCATTGTTGGGAAACATTAAGGCTGCTCCTAATGAGCAGTATCTTAATGCAGTTTCTTAGTGCATGAGAAGTGTTATGATACCATCTTCCCAATGCATGGTTTCTTATAGTGTAGTATCTTAAGCTGTTTCATTTAATTACATGCATGAGACTGGTTTGCGTTGGATTTCGAGCCGGAGTAGTATTTAAATTAGATACTAGAGTACCCTCTCTCTTCATTAACTATGATGCCACATCATTATTTTGCCTACATGGCAAGCTAAGATACCAGCCAAAGTGGAACATTGAAAGCAGCCTAAGCTCACCGAATTGACTAATTAATCGGGTCACTTCATCACTTGATCGTGTTACGTTGGATGCCAAAAACAATGCAAAATCGTTATTCGGGTGTCGGTCATTGCAAAATCGCGTGCATTTGCCTGCACGAATGTCTGACTCTGAGCGATTTGGAGAGAGAAACAATTCGGAATTCCCAAGCTACCCTGCTCTCTGTCTCTCTGTCTCTCTCCCTACTCCCTTTCTAACATGGTGGTACCCATATGTCATAGGCACGATGCCTTTTTTCCTAGCTGTGAAAGATAACAAGGGGGAGAGGAGGTATCCAGATGCTAGGAGGGTGCCTTACACTACAACGCGACACAGCATCGGTGGCACTCATTCTGCCGGAAAAAATGGTTTTCAAGGGCATTTTTTTTTTTTGCTAACACACGTGCTTCTGACACCGTCTGCTAGGGACCTAGCCGTCCACAATTGTCTTTATTGACATACATCCTTTTTCCCGGCAGAGGGTTAGACTCTCTTGATTAGGATTTCTTCCGCATACATTTTATTACCGACAGACAGTCTATTTCCGATAGACAAGTAATTGCTGACAGACGTTGTATTGCCGGCAAACAGTGTGACACCGACTTAAAAAATTATCGACATACAGCTTGCCATTATACGGGTTCTGAAAATTAATTAATATTTGATAATACTAAAGAATCACCGATAGACATGCAACCAAAAAGTACTTTTTTTATTAGTTTTGTATTTTTGCTATAATGCAGTAATCATTCAAAACAAATAAAGCATCACAGTGCATTCTGCTATAAATACTATAAATCAAGCATTTTTTACTAATTAGGTGGCATTGGTTGGTGACGGGGAGTGGTGGGGGGGTTTGGGATATGGGCAAAACAGAAAGTCGAACGACGAGGCTATTCTAGTGCTAGCGGTTTCGTAGCCGCATGCCTGCAACTCTCCTCTTTTTTTTTCCCCCTTTTACTTGTCAGGTAGGTGCAAGTTGAAATGAGCTTCTGCACGCTACAGTGATGGAGTATATGAATTTTTGACTAACCTAAATAAGGGACTCAACACACAAATTGATCGATCAGACATTCTTTTTCTCTGAGATGTAACGATAATACATGGAGTTTTTTCAAAAAAAAAAAACGATAATACATGGAGTTCGTTAATTCAGGAACTGATATGCTTTTCTCTCCATAAGAAAAAAAAAACTTATATGCTTCTAAAAGCTACACGTATGTATGTATAGCTGGTCCAAAGTCCAAAGTTACATGGGCAGTGAATGATTGCACATCGGGAGACGGTGAGAGAAATCGTGCGCGTAGCAACTGCGCGCAGTGCTGGAGCCCTTATCCTTGATTCATGCCTGCGTATGTTCCTTCGAGTTAATTTGGATCTCGAGACTCATTGATATTTGTCTGTCAGATGTTTCCGTGCTTGCAAGTTGCAATTTGCAAAGATCTCTGTTGGAACAGTATGGAACCGGCGACAGCCGTTGAATGCACGAAGGAATAAGCACAGTAAGTATACAACAGACAAAAATTTTGTTTACAAGATTCGATAAAATCTACATCTTTGAAAGCCGAATCGCTTTGAAAGCGAATCGCGGTGGCTCCTACAACAAGTACACAATAAGTTGTAATTAATTACTACTAATTACAACTTACTAATTATCACTAAATTAATTACGATTAGTTAATTATTATAAAACAGTAAGTTTTCAACCACTAACAGTAAGTTTTATAAACTTATTGCAAAAATATATGGTTGTTTTATAATAATTTATAAAACTTACTGTTTTATAATATAGTCGTATGTGCAGTATCCGTAATTTATTAGTGCATGGTAATTTTAAGTATGAATTAGTTAGTGGTTGAAAATGAGTGAAAATTAAATAGTCATAATTAATCAGTTGTAATTACTTTAGTGGTAGTTAATAAGTTGTAATTAGTGGTAATCATGCCGACATATTTAAATAAGTGGAAATTAACTACTCGTAATTAATTTAGTGGTAATTAATCAGTTGTAATTAGTTTACTGGCAATTAGTTTAGCATAATCGATCATTTGCATGCAATTTGTGTCGTGGGTAATCAATGACGATTAGATTACTTGTAATTATGTACTATTAATTAATCAGTTCAGTCGTATTACATCTGTGGTTACTACGTACCATATTTGTTATATCGCGTACCGCAGAGTGAACATATTAAATCAGGGGGACAACAGCGACGAGGCGACAGATGTGCGGAGGAGAGATGTTCGTGCGATAGCCACCTCCTCGACCACCGTGAGATAAGTTGATTAGTACATTCACTCAAGCCTCATCTGAGAATATCAAATCAACATTAAGCCTTAAGTATCAACTATTGTTGCTTTGTCTAAAAAAAAGAATTTGTATGCAAATTTTGCACGACCAGAGTTGCTTTGTATAAAAAAAGTATTTGCATGCATGCAACTTTTGCACGGTGGCACAGTTGCTTTGTATAAAAAAAGAATTTGCAACTTTTGCACGGTGGCACAATTGCTTTATATAAAAAAAGAATTTGCATGCATACAACTTTTGCACGGTGGCAGAGCTCCACCGCACGGTAGTCGTGCGGGAGCAGCTCCACCACACGGTGACAATGCGGTAGGGGTGCGTGTCGGCCTGGTAGTCATTAGAGTGGTGGTCGTGCGGACCCGGTGCCAAATCCGCAAATTCTTCGCGATGGACGCTACTTCTGTAATTACCTATCGCAATAGCGCTAAATCGGCAAAAGACTACGATGAATTTACGCTCCAAGATTTATGCTACCATGTGTCAAGTCTAGAGAGGGTCCAACTTGACTAGAGAATAGACCATATCCTATATGATTTTTTTTCTGATGCGCGCCTGCGCCTCTTCCCCCAGTCACGCTCATTCTTCGCTCTCCTTCCCCACATAGCAAAATCAAAGTAGAACAAGTGCCTTGAGTTGAAAATGTATAACTATATGTGTCTATGACTACAAGCACTATCACACCTGTTGGTAGTGCTCCGAAATTTATGCATCTCTTCCTCCTCCTCTTCTCTCTCCCTCCCTCCTGACTCGTCTTCTTCCCGTGCTTCCACGACACCTCCCCCTTGCGCGAGCCACACCCCAGCGTGATGTGCCTCGTCACCATGCCACGATCCTACGCTGATCACGCTGGTGAGCCGCTTTGCCGGTCGCAAGCCGTCCACGAGCCACTCTGAGGGAGGGTGGCGAAAGTGTGGTTTTGATCCTCTAGAGCCAAGAGAGATGGAAGGAGACAGAAGGGAGAGAAGGGAGTATTAATCTCAAAGCATGTTGGATGGTGAAAATAGTGCATGTGGGAGATCCACACTTAGAAGAGAGGGAGGGAATCTCACACGCAACACCCTCCTCATGTCTCCATCTTCCCCTCTCCTACCATCTCCACCCCCACTCCACAACACTGATCTTTCTCACCACCATTGTGGAGGATGTCCCAACGACATCGCACAAGGGAAACCATCTCGTGGTTCCTCGTGGCCATTGTCGCAAACTTGCAATGCACACACAGCATCATGGTGCATCACCTTGTGTAGACATTGGCCGCCAAGCGCATCGTCGTTGTTGTCGATGCCGAGGTTGGCGAGAGTTGGGTGTTTGTTGTGGCTATAAGTTTTTTTTTATGTAATGGGTGATTTGTGATGTTGGGATTATATTCTTCGACTATTGTAACAAAAATTTGAAATTGTATGTTTTCCTCAACAAATTTCTCGATGTTACAACTACTGTTGCTGCTGATTGTTGCACACATAAAATCAAAATATTTTATAAGTTATCCCAAATGTTGCACCGTTCAAGTGCTAGATGCTTTGTTGCACACCGATAGTTTTTTGTTGGTCTCTATTGGATGTGAGAGTGTTGCGCTTAGGTGTTGGTTTGTTGCACATGCAATGGAAAAAAAAACATTTCTTAGCCTTTTATTGCAGACAAGATACATTGTTTTTAAGGAATTTTTTTTGACACAGCTACACCATGGTATCCCGTTGGTTTCCCAATCCGACAGTATAGCTAACAACCGTTCAATACACCATGATCGTGCCCTCTAACTTCTTCCACACGTGAGCCCCCCATCGACTAGTTTCGTTAGCTTGGCCTTCCTCCACAACGCTATCACCTACCTAGAACCTCGCCGCTAATAGACACGAAGCTATGAGGAATCGCAAAACACTGAAACATGAAGTTTCAAATGAGTTTCAAAGGTGTTAGAGTTTGAAATCTGAAAGCTTGAAGTTCCAACAGGTTCCAAATCTAAAACTTGAAGATTCAACAGGTTTTAAATCTGAAACTTCAAGTTTCAGATGTGAGTTTTCAAGTGTCATATGACTTTCAAACAAGTTTCACACGTTTAAAAACCTAAAACTTAAGTTTAAGTGGGTTTCAAATCTGGAACTTGAATCTTTGAATGTAAGTTTCAAGTTTTCGGCCTAAAACATAATTTCAAATGTGAGTTTCTAGTAAGTTTCATTGAGGTTCACACAAGAAAAATTTTATGGTACATTCTACTAGTAGTATATGGTGGTAGTATAAATCAAATATGGTCATTGATTTATTAAGAGTATAATAGACTTTTCTTTATATTTATAATTTTTTGTGAGGGTATTATAGAATTTTTGAAATTTTTCGATAATGGAAGAGAAAACCCTCCCAACCTCTATATCAAGGATACACACAGCCTATTTTATTAAATAATTTAAAGTACAAAAATAACCAGAAATGTTAAAGGTGACTCGAAACCTTACAACCAAAAGACGACTGAAAATTAAACTCAATCATTACAAATCCTGTGACGAGATCGCCACCCATGAATGATGAAAAATTTCTTAGCCACGAACTCCAACCTGATGTGTAACATCCCAAAGTGCTGTTACCAAAATAAAATAAATAAAAGTTATTGTTTTATTGGCTTCTCTGAAATTTGAAAGAGTTTCATTGCCTTGTTTGAATTTCTGAAGTTATAAAAGTCAAAATTTAAAATTTACTTGAGGATCTTGAAGTTTTATTTGGTTTGAACTGAGAAATAAAATTTTAATTAAATTCTAGATTTTTTTTGAGATTTTAAAAGCTTTTTCTTAAATATGTTAAAGCCAAAATAATTTATTTTACAAAATTAATAGCCATTAATAAGTTGGAACTATTTTTATTAAGTCCAAAATAAATAAGGGAATCTCTGTGAATTTTCCCAAAATTTTGAGATTTAAATTGCTATTTTCTAAAGTCTATTTGAATTAATCGGATTAAAACAATTGAGAAATCATTCAAAAACCCCAAAACGATTTGGGCCTAAACCTTGGCTCGGCCCAAGCCTTTTTCCACCGCGCCACCGCCCATTCGGCCCATTGCTCCACCCTCTCCCTCTCTCCATCCACCCCCACCACTGGATCGGCATCCAACGGTTAGCACGCTCCACACCGTTGGATCACGAACAAACGGACAACCGCGCCCGCCCCTTTCCCTTTTCCAGCCGCCGCTGCCATGTGGGCCCGCCAGCCACAGCCCTTCTTCTTCTTTCCTTCTTCTCCAACGCGCCCGAGCCGCTGCCGCCATTAGCGCCCGGCCAAGCTCCACATTCGCCGCGATTCTCGCCCCCTCCCCTCACGCGGTTGTGCGCATTGATGACCCCGCGCCATGCCGAGCCCATTCCGGCCATCTTCCCCTCGTTCTCGCGCGTAATCACCGGGATCTCTCCATCACCGCCGCGACGCCCGCGATCTTCTCCCCCTGCCCTCCTCCGGCCCCTATAAAGAGAGCCTCGGGTGCGCACCGTCCCCCTCATCCCATCGCCGCCACCCGCTCCTCCTCCCTTGCCCTAGTTCGGCCGCGGTTCAAGTTTTCGCCGCCGCCACCGTGCTTTGCTCCGCCGCCTCTAGCGTCGCAGTCACCGCCGCCGCGTCCACCCCGACCACACCAACGGCATCGCCGCCACCCCACCGTCCCTGTGCGCACCCCCTCGCCACCGGAGCACCGCCGGAGCCCCATCGCCGCCACGAGCCGCAACGCGCCGCTCTCTCTCGCCACGGCCGCCTCCATCCTCCTCCGACCACCGGGTGGCGCCCGTGTTCTCCACGCCTACCTCTCTTCTGGTACCCTCGCCGGAGCCCAACTCGCCGCCAAACGCCGGCGAGCTCGCGCCCGAGCCGCCGCCGACCACTTCCTACGTGGCTTTGCCACCTGGGCGCCACCTCGGCAAAATTGCTTACGTGGCAGACCTGTGGCGCCACATCACCTTGCACACACAGCACCCCCACCCCCGTGTGTACTGTAGCCATGAACCGGGTTCACCATGAACCCTTGACCAGCCGTGGGCCTGGTCCATTGACCAGGGGCCCACATGTCAGCCACTATAGCTTTTCTCCCGAATTGTTTTAATTCAGAAATTCCAATGCTGACGTCATCTTGCGCAATAATTAGGATTTCCTTTAGAAAAATAATTCAAGAAATTCAATAAAATCTGAAAATTAGGGTTTCTGATATTTAAAACTTCCAGGAGCTCGTATTCCTTCATACGAACTCCGATTTCGTCGATTCAAATTCCTATTTTTTGTCTAAATTCAAAATCTAGCTAACTAAACCAAAATTATTTAATTTGGAGTTCATTTGAATTGTTATTTGAATTGTTATTTGAATTTGGCTTATTTCGCGATTAGATTTCGACGACTTCGGAGAGTCAGATTTCGACGTCGTTTGAAGAACAACAAAAGGATTAATTTTGACTGTATGATCATCGTGATCGTACACTTGGACTACCTGGAGAAAGTACTTGTGAGTACTAGGTGACCTGTTAAGGAAAACAACATCATCTCAGTACCAAGTGACCTGCATCACCTCATCAAGCAAGGCAAGTTATACCCTTGATCATATTGATCATATTATTTCAAATTATTTATATTCTGTTTTAAATTATTACTGTATGCATATGTTTATACAATTATTTTAATTCCTTGTTTAATTGCCTCGTTGCTCTAATTTTCCTTGTATGGCCAATTTGAATATTATACGTGAATACCTTGTTACCATTAGGCAAAATTATACTAAATTAACCATATGCTTAGCCAATGCTTAGATCAAATCTTGTATTTGGGAAATTTTAGCCAAATCTTCTAAATTTGATTTAAATTGGGTCTGTGGTATTGTTTTACCATAGAAGGTTTATAAATGCTTTTACTTGGAAAATAAAATGAAAATGGGTTTAGACTTGGGCGGAATGGATGATTGGTGGGTGCAGGTTTATGCACGGGCTTAATCTGGTTAGGGTTAAGGCCCAGGGTTTTATTTAGAAGACGCCCAAGTCAGTTAAGGACCGGTCTTCGAGCGCATGATGCTATGCCTTATCGTACTACCACATGTCCTATGTGGGCGGGACCTGGCCAACTAATTTGCAACGTTTCATGGTTAGCTGTGCCATTTTGGTGTGTGGGTGTCGATTAGATAGTATTCCCACTAGGCGTAAGAGGGGACTTCAGGCGGATGGTTAGTCTAAAGGAAGTGAAACCTTAGCGGGCATAACTACCTTGGAATGGCGCATTGTAAAGGCCTCGTGATAATCACTTAGTCGCACACCCTCAGAAGTGTGTCAGACGGACATTGAAAGTTGATTATTTCTTGTGGGTAAAGCTGTACAACCTCTGCAGAGGGTAAAACTATTCGAATAACCGTGTCCACAGTCATGGACATGCTAGCAGAACTACTCAAAGTTAGACTTTGGTTTTGATTTCAAAAGACTTTATCAAATGTTTTGGATTTCTATCCAATCGGGAATTTGGGCAGGAAGCCATGTGATAGGAGGGTATCCTTCACCATTCATGTGTGAATGTTATCTGACTATAAAATTTAGAATCTATAAAATGATTTGTAGTTATAAAATATCTGCTTTTGAACTTAGTACAAGTATTTAAAGAAAATGCTGCTTTATACAAATCAACCAATAAGCCATCCTTTGTTACATCCATATATTCATGTCATTCTGTTATTTGACGGGTGTAACTTGCGAGCACGGTAGTTGTGCTCATACTTGCTTTATGCAAACAAAATTTCAGAGGAGAAGGACTTCGCTACCAGTGTGGATCTCGACGACTAGGCCGCTACCCCAGTCGATTGTCTGTGGCAGATCAGCTGGATTCCACTACTTCTTCATCGTCTTCCGCTGTGTTTATTTAAGGTTGCCCTGTAAGGCTATCTTGTAATCAACTCTGTTGTTTATTAATAAATTCTAGCGTTTATGGTTGTGTTATCACATTTGTTTACTGTGTGAGCTAGCCACTGATCATGGGACTAGTTCAGTTATGCACAGAGGATTCGGTAGTATTAATTCCCGGGTCTGACATGATGCTTCCGGCCAACATGGACTCTTGGGTCGAATTCTGCAGATTTACCCAAACACTCAGCCAGTGCCCACACAATAAGATTACATGCAAGGGATTAGTGATAATATTTTGTTTTTGTTAAAAACGACATCATTCTGATATAACTAAATAGACTAACATAAGGCACTAGCTCCTACTAGGAGTTGTGTCTTTAAATTTTTTGGAATACCGACTAACCAATTTCCAAAAAATGTTTGCTATACTCGCAGGAGGAGATAAATTAAACGCACATTAAACAACCCACCAAGCAAGATGTGCAAAGGAGCAGTCAATAAAAGATGTTGAATTGTTTCATCTTTAATACAGAATAATACTTTTTTGCTTCCCCTTCAATTTCTTTTGAGCAAGTTATCTTTAGTTAATACTACTCCTCTTTTGAGATACCATAGGAATATTTTCACTTTTAACAGAATTTTAATTAGCAAAAAAAAAACCTAATGGAGCCTCGATAAGTTCCAATTAGCGCAACATATAAAGACTGTACCGAAAAAAGTCCAGACTTATTCAAATTCCACCTAAAAACGTTTTTTTGAGAGCTCAATTGTAAATTAGCAATTCTCAAAATTCTCAAAATTAACTTAGGCTCAATAATAGGTCTTCGAAAAGAAATATTTAAAGAAGCTAATCTCATTATAGTTGCCACTGTATCATCCTTTCTCCTCACCACATTATAAAGGAGTGGATATTGTCTTTTCAGTGACGAATTTCCTAACTAAATATCTTCCCAAAATCTAGTTTGTATACCATTTTTAACCTAAAATGAACCAAAGCAAAAAAAAAGATCTTTAATTCTCATTAGACCCGACCAAAAATGGGAAGTTCTAGGTTTATTAACCACCTGCAAAAGACTTTTCTCACCCAAATATTTCCTTGTTAGCAAAGTTTGCAAAACCCCTTTCTTCATTAAGCAATTTAAACAGTCATTTTCCTAGTAAACTTTTGTTTTTTATGTCTAAGTTCTGAACGCCTAGACCGTCCTGCTCTTTGGGTGAACACACTACACTCCATTTAGCAAGCCTATATTTTTGTTTATGACTGTCACTCTACCAGTGAAATCTAGATCGATAAAAATCTAGTCTTTTGAAAACTCTCTAGGAACCTCAAAAAAAGACAACATAAACATTGGCAGACTACTTAGCACTGAGTTAATAAGTACTAGGCGTCCACCAATAGACATATTTTTTCTTTTCAACTACTAAGCTTCTTTTCAACTCTATTCTCAACCCCTTTCCAATCACAATTCCTTAGTTTTTTTGAAGTGAATTGGAATGCCTAAGTACCTGAAAGAAAGGTACTCAGTTCACAACCAAAAAACTGAGTATACTGTGGTTCAACTTCTTTGACTTTACCAAAACAAAAATCTCATTCTTATGGAAATTGGGGATATAGGATCGCCTTGCCTAAAACCCTTCTAAGTTTGAAAAAAAGATCTAAGATCATCATTGACTTTTATTCCAACACTCCCTCTCTTAACGAAACTTCCACCCAGGAACACCACTTAGTTGAAAAGCCTTTCATCCTTATGATTTGAAGCAAAACTGGCTATTTTACTTTGCCATAAGCTTTCTCAAAATCGACATTGATCACTATTCCATCCAATTCTTGCTTATGTAGCTCGTGAATGGTTTCATGAAGGATAACAACTCCATTAAGAATAAATATCCCCGGTATGAACGTCGACTTGGATGATCTGACAACTTTTTGAGCAACACCAATAATTCTATTAGTAGTCACCTTAGTAAACAATTGAAAACTAACATTTAAAAGACAAATAGGTCTGTACTGCTGTATTTGCTTAGCATCCATTTTTTTGGGAAGCCATGTAATGATCCCAAAATTCAAGCTATAAAGAGGTAGAGAGCAGCTATAAAAATCATGAAACATGACCATCAAGTCATTTTTAACGACTTCTCAAAACACCTGATAGAACTCAGCTAGGAAGCCATCTGGTCCAGGTGCTTTGTTATATTCGATTTGAAAGATTGCTTCTTTCACCTCCTTCTCAGTGAACAACTCTGTAAGGAAAATGTTTTCAGCCTCTGAAACTTGAGGTATATCATTTCTAAAATCAGCAATCATGGATAAATGATTATCTTCAAATGGTCCAAACAAACCTTTATAATAATTGGTGATATACTTCTTTAATTGTACATTACCCCGAATTATCCCCTTCTCTTGTTCTAGTTGAAATATTCTTTGTCTTCTATGCTTACCATTCACAATCAAGTGATAAAAAGAGTATTTCTAGCTTCCTCTAAAAGAAACTTCACTTTGGACCTTTAGTACCACTTAATTTCTTTTTCTCTTAAAAGTTGTGCCAATCTCGCCTTAGCAAAAATTTTCTGATGAAGGTCTTCATCAGACAAACTAAAAAACTCAGCTTTTTTATCTAGCTCATCAATTATCAAGTTGAGTGCTATCTTTTCCTTTTTTGCAAGTCCCACTACTATTTTTAGCTCATCCACGAAGATATTGTCTAAGAGCTCTAACCTTGCATTGCCAAATTTGTAAGGCAGAACGACCTCTAATTTCCTTTTTGCATACTTCAGTCACCAGCTTCCTAAACCCCTCCCTACACAACCAACCTAATTCAAATTTAAATAAAGGTTGATTCCCTCTATAAGAGGCCTCTCTCGTATTTAGAAGCAATGGCGTGTGATCGGGCAAAGACCTTTCAAGGGCATTAACTGTGACCAATGGAAATTTATGCTCCCAGTCTATATTCATTAAAACTCTGTCCAACTTTTCAAACATTGGATTAGCTAACGAGTTGGCCTAAGTAAATTGTCTACCAGATAAATCAATTTCTCTTAAATCTAAATTATCAATCACAACATTAAACAAGAAATGCCATCTATACTCAAAATTATTATTATTATTTTTCGCCCGAATGGCTGATGATATTAAAATCACCCCAACAAAAATGGGAAGTGGTTCTTTCCTACAGGCATGAACAAGTTCATTAAGGAACTTCTCCTTGATTGAGGTTGAGCTGCACCATAAACAATCACAAGAACCCATTGGAAATCATCCTCTCTATTTTTTAAATGAAACTTTACATAGAAGTCGATGGCATCAATAGAACAAATATCATAAACCCGAGGGTCCACCCCTAAAAGGATCCGCCCCGACCGTCCTTGTGGTGGAGAAAAATGACACAAAAATTCCCGTCCACCACAAAGATTATTGAGACTAGACACTAAAAAGTATATTTTTTTTACCAGTTTCAAGAATGGCCACCAAATCTAAATGTTGCTCCTTGACCACTTCACAAATGTAACGATGTTTAGCCAAGTCACCCAGACCTCTGCTATTCCAAAAAGTCCTTTCATTTTTTACTTTAATTTGATTGGCCTAAAATGAGAACTTTTTCCTTTCTTCTTCCCAGAGCTGGATGTCCTCTTTTTATTTTTGACCAATGTAAAAGCATGTCATCTAAATCACTACATAAATGATTAAGGGCTGAGAAATCACTGCAATCCTGATTCTCATCCTCCAACTCCTCAACATCTACATGTCCTGTATTTTTTAGTCTTCCGAATTTAAGATTCTTAATATTTTTAATAGTACTAGCAATCTCTGCACTACCATCTCCCAAAGAAATTCCAATGGTAGCAACTTTTTCAGAAATTTGCTCATCAGAAAAAGACAAAAAAGAAAATTTAGTACCAGACTTACTTGGATCAAGTTCGAGATTACGAACATTCGCACGCCGCGTAGCCTTTTGGACCAAGTCTTCATCACCGAACTACTGCCTCTTGATGCGCTCACTCTGCCTAGGCTCCACTGGATCAACCACATGGATCAACGCCAGCCAAAAAACCCCATCTGGTTTTGAATTATAGCAGCCTTGACAATCGCGGAGTCCTCAACCACCCCTCGGTTAGCCATGGAATCAACTAACCGAGGGACCTTATCCGCCTTGGTAACAAGATCATCAACTGCCAACGACCTTCCCCAAGGGTTCGTCCTCAGCTGCAGCCGGCTCTTCCTGGACCTCCCAAATAGTTCCCGCTACAAAGCACTCACCCAACACAGAGAAATCAGAAGGAGCTACTGAGGCACCGGGTGGAGTGGCAGAATTTGCTGACAGGCTTGTGAAGTGGATCGGATGCCCAAGAGGTGGTGGTGGTGGGGGGGGTGAATTGGGATTCTTTTTGCTAATGGACAATTTAAAAACTAATAAGTTCTAACCAACACTATGTGTCTATAGATTCTAGTGTGGTCAAACAAATCCTACACAATACTAGAGAAGTTTATAAAGAGCAAGAAAGTAAATACGTAAATGTAAAAAAGACAAGAGACACAACCAACTTTTTACCGAGGTCTCGGAGATTCGACGATCTCCCCTATTCCTCGTTGGAGCACTCTCACAAGAGTATTGCTCCAACTTGAAACCAAGCAAGGTATCAAGCCTTCCACTCGTGGTAGTCCTTCTCCTCTCCGGATGGGTGGACTCCAAACCTTCACAACCTTCCCGGTGCCTTCTACAAGCTCCTCCTTAGAAGGTCACCGAGAACCACGCCTCCAAGCCGTCTAGGAGACGCCGATCTCCAAAGGTAACAAGCCTAGACCATCACTTGAACTTAGAAAGATCAAGCAACTAGAGTGATGCACACAAAGCCTATGCTACCTCTTCAATCTCTCAAAATATGCTCTTGTATTCTCTTAAGTGCTCTTGATCTTCCCTTGGTGTTAGATGAACCTATAGAGTGGCCAAGAGCACTAACAAAGACGTCCATGAGCAATATTTATAGCCTCCTTGACATTCAACAATTCCATTTTGTTGAGGAGTGTAAGTAGTGGAAAGCTCATGCTTAATGCCTATCTCATCACAATATTCTTCAATGTTAGTATTTTTAAACTCGGTTCCATTGTCACTACGGATTTTCTTAATTTGAGTTTTAAATTTATTTTGGACCCTTTTTGCAAACCTTTTGAAAATGCCGAAGGCTTCGGACTTGTCTTGTAGAAAGAACACCCAAGTAAACTTTGAGAAATCGTCCACAACGATTAAACAATAAGAATTGCCCCCGATGCTCTTATAGGACGTTGGACCAAACAAATCTATATGTAAGAGCTCTAGCGGTCTAGATGTGGATAAGAAATTCTTTGTGGGATGAGAGTTTGCCACTTGCTTGCCAGCATGGCAAGCACTACACAACTTACCCTTCTCAAATCTCACATCCTTCAATCCCACAACCAAACCATTTTTGAAAAGCCTTTTTAAAGTAGATATCCCCACATGTCCAACACGGCGGTGCCAAAGCCAACCAAGTGAAACTTTAGCAAGTAAGCACGTCGAGATGCATAAAGCATTAGAGAAGAAATCCATAAGGTAAAGATTTTGAAAACAAAAGCCTTTGAAGATTAAACTTTGGTCATTTTTGTTTAAAACCAAAACACTTTCTTCTAAAAAGAGACAATGAAACCCTAAATCACAAAGTTGAGCAACAGAAAGTAAATTGAAGTTGAGGGATTCAACCAATAGAACGTTGGAGATTGAATGATCGTTGGAGATTACCACCTTTCCTTGTCCAATTGCTTTACTTTTGCTATTATCACCAAAGGTTATCTTGTTGCTTGAATCCACACTTTCTTCTAGGGAGGTGAACATTCGCGAGTTACCAGTCATGTGTTGAGTACATCAACTATCAATCACCCAATACCGGCCTCCGGTCTTGTAGTTCACCTACAAAATTAAAGATCACGTCTTTGCTTTAGGTACCCAAATCCTTTTGGGTCCTTTTGGATTAGTGCATAGAGACTTAGGCACCCAAATGACCTTATTTTTTATCATTAAGCATCGGAACACCTATGAACTTAGCAATAAATGTACCATCCTTGCTCTTTTGGAGAGCGGTTGGCGTCAATGAGTTCAAATCTCCATTAGTGAGAAGCACCACAAACGTCTTGTACTCCTTGGGCAAAACCCTAAGCATTCGTCTCACAATTTCAAGGTTAGAAAGGGTTAAACCAAGACCCTTCAATTCATTCACAATACTATTCATGCGAGAGAACATTTCATTTGCCGTCTCATGTGGTCGCATCACGAAATAGTCGAATTGCTCTTTAAGAACATACATTTTGGCCTCTCGCACATTAGCTGTTAACTGTAATTTTTTGAGAAAATAGCACCTTTCGAATCATCCGAAGCCCTTCCGAATCATCCTGAAGCTTGATATCCAACGGTCAAAAAACTAGCCGTTGAGGCTTAAAGTATCATCCGATAGCTTTCGGATCATCCTTACAATCGGATCATTCGGAATGTACAAGAGTTTCAGCCTATTGAAAAAAATACCCTTCTAGTCCAATGATCCGCTTCATTGTCCGTTAGCTTTCGGATCATCCGGAATGCATTGACATTGAAAATCAGCCTTCTGTTCCCCTGATCCGCTTGCTTGTTCATTAGCTTCCAGATCATCTAAAATGCATTGACATTGAAAATCAGCCTTGTGTTACAATGATCCGTTTGCTTGTCCGTTAGCTTCCGGATCATCCGGAATGCATTGACATTGAAAATCAACCTCCTGTTCCAACGACCCATTAGATTGTCCGATAGCTTCCGAATCATCCGGAATGCATTGTCATCTTTCAAACTTAACCAATAATGCTCCAACTTTGATTTCGTTGCAACTCTAACTCTTTTAAGGGCTTCCTTAGACTAGAGATGAACTAAACAAGCCTAGTGTGCATCACAACTAACTACTCAACCTAACCAAGTTCAAGCTACTAGTCTAGACCCCCTTTAATAGTTCAGCTAAAACAAAAACAAAGAACCTATTACTACAATGATCCATCATCGACTCCTTGGATCATTTCTAAAACACAAAGTTCTTAATCTTCAACACATTTCATGCTTTGCCTTCAATGTCCATGTTGGGTCAATACTTGGCCCAAAAATCCAAACCACCATCGCGACCTAACTTGAACTTATGCTACACCAACAAAAAAGTTAGTCCTGATGATTAAGTCGTCATTAATCACCAAAAAACGAATTAGGGGCCTAGATGCTTACAGCTTGCCACGACAACAGAAGGAGTTGACTCGGCAGCTAGATTGCCTGGCACAACAGCGGAATCATCTAGCACGACAGGGCCATCCGGCTCATCCTGGACCACCACAAAAACTTCCGTGACAGAGCAATCTCCTGACACAGCTTTTGTATCATCCTTCTAATCTGAGGGTAAACAAGATTTGGTAGCAACCAAACTCTGCTCCTCGACATTCAAGATGGGCACACCATCCCCTCGAGTAATAGTCTCAAACTCCTTTCTGACCGCCCTCGATGTAACCCAGATGGTATCCGATGCCAAGAGCCCCAAGGTACCTTAGTAATTGAAGTAGACTGACCCTTGCGGTTCTCAGGAGCATGCGATTTAAGATCCAAATTATTCTTCAATCTCTTAGCATCTCTATCTTCCATCTTGACATCTTTGCCCCTGTCTGATTTGTCCTCCCCCTCATGGTCCTCACCCCAATCAAAAGCGTCGTCAATAGCATCCACATCAGCATCTTCAACTTTGAAAAAAAATATCATAGACATATTCACCAACCACAATCTCTACACTAGAAGGTATGACATCTATGTCCAGCACTCCCACCAGCATACGAACCAAATCATTCTTATGTACCTTTTCCATGTCCACTATCATTGCTATGCTAATGATCGATCCTATAGCACAAAGGCTCAGAAAGTCACGTACTTCATAAGACACTCCTAAAACCTGAACCCATACCTTCTAGAGCTGATACTTGGGCGTGGGTTTTATATTCCATTCCACGGATTGCAACACCACCTTATGCTCCTTCACATGCACATCACCAATAACCGCCATACGAAGCATATCAAGCCTAGTTGAAAAATGAAACAAAAACGCATTTCCCCATGAATCTCCACCTTTGGCTGCCAATTCATTGGAATTAATCTTTTTGGCTCGGTAATCAGAAGGTCTTCTGACAGTTGATCACCTGTGATCTAAACCAGCCCCGTCTTATTGTTCTCTTTCTTCAATTCTTCTTCCCGACTATTGGGATGTGATAGAACCTAACCCATCAGCACCAAACCCACACAGATTGGTAATAAGTCTTGACAGTAATGACAACGGATACTTATTTGCCAAATGGTCAGTGCCCTCACAAATATCACACATTACGCTTGCTTTGCAATTAGTAATTCCATGTCCCTTCCCTTTACATCGAAAGCAAATTAGGTTTGAAACTACACCTGAGGAACCGATGTTGACTTGAGAATGATTCCCCCCACCAAACCGACCATGTCCCTGACCTCTGAAGTTGCCATCTCCAAACCCCCGCAGCCAAAACTGGGTGTCCTAGCTTGATATTGGTTAGATATTGATCTGTTTCCACCAAAGACTAGGACACCTCCCTTCCCACCGAAAGCACCACAGGCCCAACAGCCTAGCCACCAGCACCACCATTGACGGAGAATTGACCACCTCCATGCTCACCGTCCACAGCCTGGCTTCCAGCACTACCGAAGATGGGGACAACACCTCCATTGCCCGAAAAATGGCTAGCACCACCATTAGCGAAGGATTGTCCACCACCTCCAATGCCCGAGAATTGCCCACCGCCCACATCCTGGCCGCCGGCATCACCAATGACAGTGATAGCACCTCCTTTGCCCAGAACTTGACCATCACCGAAGCTGACAAAGGAAACATTCGCGCTAAGATCCTTTCTCTGACCGCCTGCATGAACCCATCCAAAATCCATATCCCTACGATGGCAAAGCACTTCAGCGAATGAGCGACGATCGCCATTTGCAGTCCCAGCTAGCCACTGGTAGAAAATTTAGGGTTTGACAAAGCTGTACACCCGTTACGCTGAAAGAACCTGCGAAGCCAAGGCAAACCTTTCTTGTGGGCCTGTTCCGAACTATTAAAAGGCAACCAAGCCGCTATCAATCCCTGTCAATTGACCACAACGCCAGACATATTTTGGATGGGCTGCAAATCCGCGAAACCACCGAGCCATTCGATGTTTGAAAGGGTAATAGAGCCAGTGGATTTTGAATGGGCAGCAAATCTGGCGAAATTGTCTGGCCATTCAAATTTTGAGAGAGTAGCAGAGCCAGCGAAACTACCATGCACTTATCACAGCACACTGGCCAGGTCGAATGGATTCGATGAGCATGATCAATGGCATCGCCCATTGTCATCGGAGGCGACATGTGAGGAGGTGGCACAGGCCCCTGCTAGGGCCGAACAACACTTTGCTCGCTACGTTTCGGCAAAATCCGCGAAGCTCCGCTGGAGAGTATCCCGCAGCAATGGCGTCGCCATAAAACATATTCTTTGAAATCTTTGATGAAGACCCTTGGCCATTGCCCCCCTATCTTCAATCTACAAAGATCTACAAAAACCAGATGAGACGGGAGATTGAGCTCCATTACCTTGAGCAGATTTTGAAACATCGACGGAAAAGTCGGACGACCGATTTTCAGCTTTCGATTCAACTGCCACTTCCGTCAAGATGATATCTTCATCATTGGAAGAATCACCCTCTTACAACTACCAAAACCTTGATCCAATCGCAGCACTAACTACACAATGAACCTGCAAAAATGGAACAAGGACCTCACCGGTGTCGGCAATACCTTCAACGCCGTCTTCAACCACCTCCAACGTCGGCCTCAATTCCATAGCCGCAGTCCCATACTCGCTCGGATCTCCTACCGGGGTAGCTTCCACGCCTGCCGCAGCCCCATCCTCGCCCAAATCGCCTACTACGACAGCATCCTCGCCTGTCGCGGCAACATCGGCGGCTGCCATCCCGAGGTAGCGGATGAGGATGAGCGTGAGCCGGGTGTGGAGGAAGGTCTCGCCAGCCGCGCGGTCGACGTTGCGACGGAAGGAGCCACTGCACTGCAATTAGTGGTTCCACTGCACTGCAAGTTTTTCCAGTAGATTGCACTTGTCTTTTTGCAGTAGCTAGCTGAGCATGTCCTGGATTGATCGATAGCTTTCCAAATTGAAATGTTGGAGCTTCCGGATTTTTTCAACTAGGGTTGAAAATATTACTCTTGTGGCATGTGATTCCCTTATGGACAATTACAATTCTACCTTATCGGGATTCTACTACTCATACTAACAAGTGTAGTATAACTAAATCCCAACTAGTCTAAACTATTAGATCAAAGAGAATGAATGACCCGTATTAAATCGAGTGTACCGTAAAAGAGCTCCTACCCCAGCCACATCTTATGCCGACTGAGCTGCGCCACGTTTGCGCCGCACACCTTGTTGCAGCTATTGTTCGCATCCATCGATCGCTATGGCTTAGGCCGGGAATTGCTTCGGCAGCGGTTGGAGCAGGTGGGGCTAGAGTTCACTCCGGATCCTAATTGGCACCCACGTAGGACAATACTAGGTGGGGGCTATTTGATCCAGTATTGACATTTATAGGGACTGATACCTAAGTAATTTTAGAACATATCAAATAAAAAGCAGCATACTTACCCTTTCCAAAATTATGGATGTATTTTGATATCCATTTTCTCCCGGATGAAATCTTGACCATATTTATTGTATATGCATTTATAGAAGTTACAAAAGTGTGTGATTATGATGTGTTTTTATGATGAGTCTACATGACGACGACTACAAAGTTTTTTCTTTTTAAAAAGAATGACATGCAAAGATTTCTTAAAAAAATAATAACATGTGACCATTGACAATAGCTGCTGGGACGAAGTGCATAAAAAACATGCGATTACTGACCATAGTAGCTACTAGGTTGCTTGGTCATTGAACATGTAAAATGTTGGAAACCAAAATGGGCAAAGGGGGTATACGTAAAATACACTACATTAAAATTAAGTGAAGTCTAAAGTGAACACATTTGGTTGTTGCCGTAACAATTTCCTTTTCTAACTAAACTTTTAGTGTCGTTGGTGCGTAAACAATTGGCAAAGTATTTAGTTAAAACAGTTGGTGCAAATTGAACCTTTACCATAATTCCATTTACGCATCTTCACAAACAATCTGAGAATGTTAAGGGCCTATTTGATTTAAAGGAAAAACTAGGATTTGAGTTCGTATGGATTCGTAGAACCAAGCAAAGGAAAAACGCAGGAAAAATTCCTTTGCATACGGTTTCAAAGGAAAAACGTAGGAAAATTAACATCCACTGAGAGCTTTTTTTGTTCCACACGTAGGATCAAGGCAAAACATGCTGCCTGTGTCGCTAAAAGCAAGTCACACGTAGACCGACTTTTTCTACGGATAATTCTCGTACCCAGCAAGTCGTATAGCAATGAAACAACATATACGAACAAAACACTAGTACACACATAGCATACACCACCTACAAGTTCCAGCTTCTAAACAATGCAGCCGTGCCATGGACCTTGAGAGTTGAGACCTTCCCTGCCTCTCCCACTGACACGGTGCCCCCGCGCAGCCAGTGAAACAAAATCGCAGGCGCGTCGCATTGCATCGGGGGGAGAAAGAAAAGAAAAAGAAATCCGACACGACCCAACACAACAGCCATCCCTCTTCCTTCCTCCGCCTCCTCCGCACGAGGCGCTCCTCCACCTGTCGCCTCCCCTCCCAGGAAACTCCGCGGCGACCTCCCCAACCCAACCAAAATCCCCGCCGCCGCCGCCGAATCCGGCACGATCCCTCCGGACGCGCCGATTCCTCCTCCGCCGCCTCCGATCCCCCCGCCAAATCGCGCCCCGCGGGGGGCCGATCTCGCGGATTCGCCGGTTCTTGCGAGGTACTCCGGCGCGGGTGCGGTCCCATGCGGTGGTTTCTTTCGGGGGTCGTTCGTTCGGGTTTGGAGTTGCCGTTTGCTTGTTCCTGTGTGGGAGAGGTGGGGGCTTTCGGGCAAATTTGGCGGTCTTGGATCGGATTGCGGTGGGAAGTCGGGGTGTTTTTGGCGGGTTTTGGTGCGCCTGAGATGGTAGATCGGTTGATCCCGTCGAACAGGGGTCTCCCGGTGCAAGATTTGGTCTGGTTGCGCATTCGTGGATAGTCTTTTTCTGATCTTGAAATGGCCTGTTTAATTTAATCCAGTTCTTAGTGTAGAGCTAACTCTCTATGAATCACTAGCATAGGCATAGCCTTTGATTGATCCATATGTGTTAGCTTCTTTAGAGTTGAGCTGATTGAGCAAGTCTCTCCAGTGAACACTGTCTTTCTTCTGACTCAGAGCTGTTAGGTTATTATAATTTCTAATTGATCTGTTGTCATTTTTCAGAAAAAAGAAAAGGTTGATATCTTTTTAGTATGTTTTTTTTGTTCTTATTAGATAATGCTGAAGAGTTCTACATGACTACCCTCGCAAAATGATAAAGAATTCTATATGACTGTTAGGAGGGCTTCGGGCAAAAAAATTCCTCAAAATCTTGCGAGCTATTATTCCTTTGCTGTTTTTTCACAACTTGATATGTACTCAGCTACAACATTATTTGATCCGCTTGCAGGTTAAGTGAAAGTACTACCGCGAGCTGGGTGGTGTGCTTTATCTGTTTGGCTTGCCAATCATATGCAAAAATCAGGAAGTGGGTTTGCTTTGACAAGATGAAGGTCAAACCATTGGTTGACACAGTGTGATCTGACCTTGTCTATGCACGGCTTGTAATGCTAAGCACAACCGAGTCCTGATAACACAGACTTGGTGCACATGCTCGCGGGCGATATGAATAACAATGATATTATTGACTTGATTTCGGATAGTGATGATGATTTTGACTTTGACTCTGACGATACAGTTGGTGGTTCTGACCAGCAGTCAGGTTCTACAAATGTAACATCTGCCCAGAATGGTGGAGGGCAGCCAATCAGGCTTCAGGATGAAGATTGGTGGAGGAGCACTCCTGCTTCATCCTCTTCTAGGCCTGTTGAAAATAGTAATGGTCAACACAGGACTCTGCCACCTTCCTTTACAAATGGTAGACATATTGAGAATGCTCGCTATACATTGGGTTCAGGGGACAGGACTTATCCGCATTCAAGTTCTTATATGAGGTCACCACATGATTCTGCAAGGGCCACACCTGCTTCCAACAGAATTGATAGTGTAGTGAAGAAGCACAACAGTTCTGCAGCAGATGCAAATGACAATAACAAGAGGATTCTTCCATCATCTTTTCAAATGGCAGCACAACAAAATCTACGTATGCAAATGTTGCAAGTGAGGTCCATAAATTCCCACCACCTATCAATGGAAATTCACAAAGATTGAGTGAAAACAGGATGGGAAAAAATATTGCCAATGAAATTGGGCAACCTTCATCTTCAAGGCTGCCGAGCCGAAGTTCGTTTATGAGTAACACCCAGAAGGTTATTACAGAGAACAACGATGGTTTGTATAGCTAGTCTCGACTGATTCTAATTCAATCATATAAATACTGGAAACTGGTGCAGGTTTTATGTAAGGAGACTAATGTTTTCCCCTGTTCAAAATTGCCAGATGATATCTATGTATATGGAGGCCCCGGCTCACATAGGGTACTGCCTCCATCTTTTGGAGGCAAAAATTCTGCTAATAACAGTGAACTTGTTAATGGTATTGATATGCAAGGTCGTCCTAACCTAGAAAATAGGCTTTTGGATACTGATGAGAGAGCAGTATATCAAGAAGCCCTGCAGGTATGCATATTTGGTCCATTGAGACATACATGTAGCTTCCTGCCCAGCTAATAATGTTACGCCTCATCCATAGGCAATTGTGTATAATAGAGCTATTAACTTATTACTCTTGTCTATGTTTTTGTGAATTGCGTTGCTGACTTGGCTTGATGGATTAGTAGACTGTTGGCAATTATTTATAATAGAGTTATTAGCTTATTACTCTTCTCTATGTTTTGTGAATTGCATTGCTGATTTGGCTTGATGGATTTATTTACTCTAGATATTCTCCCAGATTGTCAAACCCAAAACTCAAAAGAATATTCTGTAAATAGATGCTATTTGGTGGCACTGGAGAGAACCACACATAGTTACGTTGTGTCACAATGTGCCATTGTTGTTTAAAGTACTTTCTTAAAGACAAGCCACAGGTTCTGACCTGTTTGAATTTGCATAATATTGTACATGCTGATATTTATCTTTCATTTATCTTTATTGGTTACTTCCCTTTGTCGTGGCACTGGTTCAATGATTTAATGGCCTTGTTGGTGCTTTACAGTTTGTTGAGAGAAATTTAGTCCATGCAATGATTCGTTGTGTCTAATTGTCTATCTCATGTGTTTCTCACATCGCTCCTAAAGTTATTTCATGATCCGAACTCTGCAAATGTTCAACCTCCATTTTTTTCACCAGTTTTGTCATCAAACTAATTGTGTTAATTACACTTCAATGAAGGAAGATCAAAGTTCTGTAAAGATGATGGTACATATTTCTTATTTTAATCAAACTACTTTATAAATATATTTACCATCACATCTACGAACTTCAAACCTTTATAATTATTTCATTGCATTCTAAACGCATGCTACTTTCGACTTTTGAATGAGGCATATACATTCGCATGTTTTTATGTAGTTTTGCTTAATTTGGTGTGCTCCAATCTAGGATACATTTTCCGGTAGGAATTATATGTTTTAATGATCCAGGTAAATGTAAACCTGGTTTAGGTGTTGCCCTTAAATTTGATTCTGCTCGTTGAGTGACATTGTTTTTCATAATCTGTTATGCAGAATATTAGTCAGGATAAAAGGGAAGATGATCTGCCTGAGGGTGTTCTATCGGTATCTCTGCTTAAGCACCAGGTAATTTATTTCTGTATAAATTTTAATTATTTACCAGTTTCCTATGCTGGATATCATGTTCCTTACATACCTTTTCTGCTTGAAAGAAAATGGCATTAGCTTGGATGGTTTCAAAGGAGAATAGCTCACATTGTGCAGGTGGAATTCTTGCAGATGATCAGGTTATTTCTGATTTCCTGTCTTCTTCACAAGTACTTATTCTTATCATATTGCCGTCCTTAAAGTCAAGCAGTTTTCTTGTAACAGGGTCTTGGGAAGACAGTGTCTACAATTGCCCTTATACAAAAACAGAGGATTCAGCAGTCTAAGTTCATGTCTGTTGATTCAGATCGTTTGAAATCTGAAGCACTAAACCTTGATGAGGACGATGAAGCAGAGACTGTTGTGGATAAGGGGGAACGGACTCTGAACGATGAACCCAAGAAAGATCTATCATCAACAGCAGCTGGTACTAGTGGTGTTGAAGCATGTGCTAGTCAACTGAATACTGTTCCAGATAGTATGGTCGAAAGCAAAGTTGAGCGCAAGAAGAAGACTAAAGCAAGTGCATCATCCACCATGCGGTCCATGACGAGGCCAGCTGCAGGTACTCTAGTAGTATGCCCAGCTAGTGTTCTTAAGCAATGGGCTAACGAATTGACGGACAAGGTTAGCGAAAGTGCTAAATTGTCTGTTTTAGTCTATCATGGTGGTTCGAGGACCAAAGATCCAAGTGAGCTCGCACAATATGATGTTGTTGTCACTACATACACAATTGTGGCCAATGAAGTGCCAAAACAGAATGCTGATGATGACTCAGATCAGAAGAATGGTGAAGAATCTTCTGCTGGTAATAAAAGAAAACAACCATCAAATGCACAGAGTAAGAAGAAAAAGAAGAAGAAACTTAAGGATTCAGACATTGACCTTAACAGTGGCCCAGTTGCGAGGGTACGATGGTTTAGGGTTGTGCTTGATGAAGCTCAGACAATAAAAAACTTCCGAACTCAAGTGGCTAGAGCCTGTTGTGGACTAAGAGCGAAAAGGAGATGGTGCTTATCAGGAACACCGATACAAAATACAATTGATGATTTGTACAGCTATTTCCGTTTCTTGAAATATGATCCTTATTCTACATATAGCTCATTTTGTTCAATGATAAAGCACCCAATTGCTAGAAATGCAGTTCAAGGGTATAAGAAACTTCAAACTGTGTTGAAGATAGTTCTCCTGCGTCGCACAAAAGGTGATAAAAATGTATTTTTACAATTTTACTGCATATATCTATCTGTAGTTCTATTTTTAGAAATTCATATCAACTTAGGATATCTCATTGCAAACAAATGAAATTCCAACTGCAGTGCCTAGCATTATTTGTTACTACAGAAACTTGATATGAGCTATATACAAATTTATTTCTGCATGTGGTTACATCATCTTCTGCGGTCAGCATTCACTATTTCGATGACTTTCTGATAAACTGATATACCATGCGACCATTGGTAAAACAGATTCTTTGAGTTCCTTAACAGAGTAGAAGATAATGGAAAATTTATGTACCTATGTTATTCTTGTATATTGTTTTCAGTATTCTAGAGAACACTGTATTAACATTGCTTGCCGGTTACCTGTTTACTAGATGGCATTCTTTTTTCTTTGCTAGTAGTTTTGTGTTCAGTATGCAATTCTTCCTTTCTCTCTCTCTCTCTCTTTTTCCGTTGAAAGAAGTTCCATAAGGTTTTGCATTGTATAACTTTGTTCGATGATCTTTAAGTGCATGTGGTGTGACTCCATTTTTCATTTGTTTAAAATCTCTGTTGTTGATCTCGTGTTGCTTTTTATTAATGTAGAAACTCTGATTGATGGAGAACCAATCATAAAGTTACCACCAAAGACAATTGATCTTAATAAAGTAGATTTCACAAAAGAGGAGCGAGCTTTCTATTTGACACTGGAAGAACGCTCTCGGCAACAGTTCAAGGTTGGTTAAATCTTCAAGTTGAACTTGCCATATCTTGTCCATCTTTTGTGGACGGCCTTGGTGTATTTTGATTTGTACTGTTTAATCTCCAGTCTGGCTGACTATTTTTTTGTATCCTTGAGCACATATATGCATACTATTATTGTCATGATCCAGTGAGTCATTATTTGGGGATGCTTGTTATCATTGCTTAATTAATCCGCTTTTTCTACCAGCTTGCTTTCCCAACTCTTTGCCTCATAATTGCCTTTTGAATTCATGTTTCTATAATACTTAATTGGTATTTAAACCATTGTTCTATATCAAAGGATTTAAAGTGGATAGTAGTTTCTGAGAGGTGAATTTTCTTTTTGATCAACAGAAGCCAAACATTTGCATGCCTTTTTGTAAACTGGAAATTTTGGAAGTAAAATTTTTGAATGCTGATATGTTGTCCGTTCATTCCAGGCATTTGCTGCTGCTGGGACACTCAAACAAAACTACGCCAACATCCTTTTAATGTTATTGCGCCTGAGGCAGGCCTGTGATCATCCTCTTCTTGTGAAGGGCCATCAGTCAGAGTATAAGGGCGATGGTTCAATAGAAATGGCAAAGCAACTTCCTAAGGAAATGATAATAAATTTGCTTGCAAGGCTGGAAGTATCAGCGCTTTGTGCCGTATGCAGTGTAAGCAATCAAATTTCTCGTCACTATTTGGAAGTTCACCTATTCTCTCTTTTGTCTTATTTGAGTGTAATCTGCAAACTATCACGTGGGTCGTTTGGATGAGAGTTATATTAGTTAGCTTCATTGGGTCTTGGGAGGTGGTTACCCTCGTAAACAATTACCCCAACATGTGAGGGTGTTAATAAGAAAGCTATCATCCATTTATGAATCTAGTCCATCCAATCCTCATCCGATGGCCCATCTGGAAAGTTTGCTTGCTTGGATCAAGCACGGTTTACACTAGATATCCCCCCTTCTCTTATTTCATGCTCTTGGAATAAGATACAATAATAAGAATGGCTGATAGTTGAGCACCCAAACTGGCCAAACCCTATATATTTTATGTGATAACAGAAAACCAAGCTGGGCCTTGCTCAACTTGGGAGTCTTGGATCCAGGACTAAAATGCTGTTCCCAGCTGGGTGCCTGGGTCAGGTTGCACCCATTTTGCCAAGATCTTTTATTTTTTGTCGGTTTGTGCACCAGTGTGAACAATGTAATCACTGGTTTATTCAAGTTTTCAACAATTACGTTTTTTTGCAGGACCCACCTGAGGATGCCATTGTGACGATGTGTGGTCATGTTTTCTGCTATCAATGTATATACGAGCGGATAACAACTGATGACAATATGTGCCCATCCCCTAATTGCGGAAACACATTAAGTACTGATTCAGTATTTTCGTCAGGAGCATTAAAGATTTGTATCTCTGGCAAGTCCGGTGCTTGTGCAACAACGAGTTCATCAGCAGATGATGAGTCATCTTCAATCAGTCAAAGCAGTTACATCTCCTCAAAGATACAAGCGGCCATTGATATACTGAATTCGATTATTAACACACATGCCCTTACCGACAGTGATACTATTGCATCAAATCCAAGTCGTGTAGCCCCAGTGAAAGCCATTGTCTTCTCCCAGTGGACTGGCATGCTGGATTTGCTGGAGCTTTCACTGAATAGCAATCTTATACAGTACAGGAGACTAGACGGAACAATGTCCCTCAATTTAAGAGATAGAGCAGTGAAGGATTTTAACACCGACCCAGAGGTCCTTTTGTTCTGTTTGTTTTTTCCTACCTTGTTTCTTTTACTACTGGACATTCATCTCACAGCTATTCTGATGAGAACCTTTTTCTTTCTTCAGGTTAGAGTTATGATTATGTCACTGAAAGCAGGTAATCTTGGTCTCAACATGGTTGCTGCTTGCCATGTAATTCTCCTTGATCTTTGGTGGAACCCTTATGCTGAGGACCAGGCAGTTGATAGAGCACACCGAATTGGGCAGACTCGTCCGGTCACTGTCTCTCGTTTAACCATTAAAGATACAGTGGAAGATCGTATTTTAGCTCTGCAGGTAATAGTTTACACTTTTGCTGTGAATTCATGAGCTTTTTTTTATCTACTTAAGGAGCATGCGCCTAGTTAGTTTTCTTTTTCATTTTGGAGGATGAAAATTATGTGATACATGAGTATCACTGATACTATTGTGGATTGTTTAAGTGATCATTTGATGGTAAGTTGTTTTTTCAATCTTGGTTGTGAAAGAATTGTGTGATAGGTGCCCGAAATTCATGTCTGGCTTGTCACATTTGCAATGTGATGGTTAAGAAATGGACCACGACCGTGAATAAAGCAAGTTGCAATATTCGTGTGAAGCAGATCTTCTTTTGAGAATCTATATTATATTGTTATATGTGAACGATGCTAGCTGAAGTGTACAGAAAGCCAAGCAACTCTACTGAAGTTTACTACTAAAGCATTTTTTTTTACCTTGGGGACAAACACAATTTAGATAGGATTACATAAAATTTGGCTCTGATGTAGGAATTATCTTATCATGGAACCAGCATTACTTATGATTCGCTGTTGTTTGTGCCCGTCTGACCATGTTACTGCCTTCTTTGACAGGAGGAAAAGAGAGTGATGGTTAACTCTGCCTTTGGTGAAGACAAATCCGGTGGCCACGCCACTCGGCTCACCGTAGAAGATCTGAGGTATCTGTTTAGGATATGATTGGGAGGATCCCTCCTAGCGCTGGCGAATTTTGCGACGTGAAAACGGCCTGTAGCTTGTAATCTCACTCGCCTGAGGCAGAACCGACGCCTGCGTACCGTTGCGAGTATTCGGGAGCGAGGTACTGTGGGCTTATCTCTCCCCCCGCCCCGCCGCAGCTCCAGTTTTGTTATGCTCTGATTGCTAGATGCAATGTTGTAGTGCTAGCCTAGCTAGCCTGTGTAACAATAACCCCAGCTTGTAGGAGAAATCTGCTGTGCTATGTTCCCTGTGATGTCAGGAGATCCATCTGGTGTACATATCTTACAGTGTTACTGCTTTGACTTCATATTTGCTGTCATATGCTTGTGGGGGTGTCCTGCTGTTTTGCTGAGGACCCACGGGCTGCTGGTCCCGCAGACCAGTGACCTCGCGCAGTCGAGTTGCCGTACCATCAAATGGGGAGACCACCACCCCGTAACGTCTCCTCGTGCCATGTCGTAACATCCCACTTTTTGGGACTGTTGAGGGAAGTTTGAATTCAAAAAGTGCATCTCAAATTTCCCTCTAATTCAAAATCCATGGTTTTATTTCTTCCTTGGGCTCAGCCCAGCCCGTTTTCTCCCCCTGTCGGCCCAAGCCACCCTATACCTGCGCCTCACATGTCCAGAGCGCTCTCTGGCCCAAGCCACCCGATGCCTGTGCCTCACATGTCCAGAGCGCGTAGAGCACGCTACCGACCTGGCTCCGCCGTACCGCGTCGCCTTGCCAGCGCCCTACCTCTGTGTTTGTCCCTCGCCCGGACCCCCTTGCTTCCCTCCTCTCTTTGCCACGTGTTTCGGCCAGTGCGCGTCACGCCGCCTTTGGCCTCCGCGTCGCCACTGTGCTTGCACAGCGTAGAGCCGCGCCACCAACGGCTCCTCCTTCCCCCAGGCTATAAAATGCCCCTGTCACCCTCGCCCTTGCTCCCCTCCTCGCCATTCTCCTCCCTTTCTCTTTCGCCAGAAAGAGCACAAGTCCTGTATTAGCCGTCGCACCGCTCTGGTGAGGTCCCCGCATCGCCACTTGCGTCACATTGTGTTCCAGGGCACAAGGAACCTTTTCCCCAAGTTAATTTCCCCGTTGGCCCGCAGGAACTGCCGAAACCCGCTTCTTCCTCATCTCCAGCCGAAACCGCCCCTTTCGTCGCCAACTCCGGCACAGTGAGTCTCCCTCCAATTCCTCTCCTTACTGCGGCCTCCTTATCCCCCTTGTGCCTCTTCAACCTTTCTCGGCGCCTTTTTCCTCTCAGGTCATCACCACGACCAGGAAGCCCTGCCGCCGGCCATCCTCTGTCCACCTCTATTCTCCCTCTTCGCTCCGGTGAGTTCCCTGTACCTCATAGATACTCATGCGCTCGCTTCTTTGCTTAAAGTGTTGCCGGGTCGTCTTTGTCGCCGTAGCACCGAGCGTCGCCGCCGCTCTTCGTCGTTGCGCCGTCGCAGTGAGCCACCATGGCCCTCACCGCCGGTACTGTTGGGATCGCCCGCCTCGTGGGGTTCCATTTTGGGCATTCCCAGCCGCCACCGTAGTCCAGCTCGTTGGCGACGAGCGCGGCAAGGAACTGCCCGAGAGCTCCTCTTCTCTATCGGAATCAGACCGGGACTGTAGCTTGGTCATTAAGACCGAATCCCGGTCGTTAGGGTTAAGCATTGATTAGGAGTCAGTTTAATTACTGCTGTGTTAGACTGACGTGTGAGCCCGAGATTAATTTAATGAGGGGTAATTAAAATCTGGATCTTCTGTGAGTCACTGACAAGCGGGTCCCACTGCCTTAAGTGCACAATGTGCACCAAGCCGTAGACCGATACAGTGCATGTGGACCATGGTCCACGCGCTTTTCCCGTGGGCCAAACCACTGACAGCAAGACCCTTCTCTCTCTCTCTTTTCTTTTTCAGGATTTAAACTAGGGTTTGGACTTCGGAAAGCCTGTTTTCCCTCATTTTAGCTCCAAATTTAATGAAATTTATTTCTAAAATTTTCTAAATTCAAGATCTATCTGTTGGAAGTGGTTTTGTTCAATCTGTATTTATTTTCCTTGTTTATTTGTTTGTTCATTTTTCGGCTACTAATCTAGGGATTGGCGCCATGAACACAGAAGATCTCGAATTTCAAATTTGGGGGTCTGACACACCATCAATGATAACCTTACACGAATGCTCCTTGATCACAAACTTGGATTGAAATAGATTGTGACGTTGCCCTTGCTCTGCTTTCTCCATTTGTGAACTAAGAAATCGGCGAACAATCAAGCTAGCATGACTTGCATTAAATGCGATATCCTCCAAATCAGAATCAAAAGTGAGCTCATGATCAGGTGCTTCTTCTTCAATATCGCTAGCTGACGTGTACTCACCATCTCCTCGGATAATAAGAGCCCGCAGGTTTGGGCAATATCGCATGTAATGCCACTTTCCCTTGCATTTGAAACATTCTATCTCCCTGGTTCTTCCCGTGGAAACAACCGATGAGGAGCTCTTGGTCGGAGAGACAGTGGTCGACCTTGAATTGGCTGGTTTGGTTGCGGAATGGCTTACTTATTGGTCTCGACTAAATGTTACTAGGTTACGACTAGAGTTGAGACCTTGCTTCTTGGATTGTGAACTTGAAGATTTCCACAGCGTGTCCATACTGGGTTTGCCACGACTGGTGTGACTTCTCTCCCCTTTCACTTGCTTCTCTGCCTTGCATGCATATTTTGAATTTCCTTGTTTAAACCACCCAAGAAACGAGCCATCTTTGCATTGTCTTCCTCTTCCACATTAGCTCGTATCATGCCAATTTGCAACTCTTGGTAGTAATCCTCCACCGAATTACTTCCTTGTCTCAATCTATGTAATATATTAAGAAAATCACGTTCAAAATAAGTTGGAACAAATCTAGAACGCATTACCAATTTGTGCTCTGCCCAAGTGCGAGGTGCATCTTGTCGTTGTTTAATCAAACTCCACCAAATAGAACATAGTTGGTGAACTCGCTCGTAGCAGCTCGTACTCTACGATCTTTAGGCTACTTGTGACAACAGAACTTTTGATCCACAAGCATCTCCTAATCCATGTAACCCTCTGGATTGTATTTGCCATCGAATGTTGGAACAGAAAATTTAAATGTTCCCAAGGTATTGTCACCTCGGGGAGCAATAGGTGTGTGGCCTCCCATGCCATGACGATTGAAACCCAACCGCTCATGTAGTCGTGCATCTCTTGCATTGCGGATGGGTGTCATGTAATCTTCTTCATCATCGACGAACTCATCCTCTCGGACGTCGCCATCTTGGGGTGGTGGTAGACAACCCATCGCAACAACTCCCCTCTATGCCCCTGGTCGTACCGCTTGAGGTAGTCGTAGTCGAGGAACAATGGTAGCTTCGCCGTGCAGCGGTGGATCTTTGCGATGCGATGTTGAGGATCTAAAACCGATCGGCATGATTATCTTGCATAATTTGCACGCAAAATCTTCAAACCTTTTCCACATTCTCCAAGCGTGGAATGACTTGATCCTGCACCAAAAGCTCAATGTCGCGGCAGAAAACGTTCACCAGTTGGCGAGCTCGTGGTGTTAGACCTTCGGTGTTTCCATCGCTTTCATTCGAATCACCATGTTGGGATGCTTTAGACCCTACCATGGTTAGCACGGATACAGCAATAAAGAAAAACCTACCGACTACAAATTTCAACTAGAACTCAAATCTCACAATTTTACCGGCCGAAGCTCTTACCCTCCTCGTAGATTGCTCGTGTATTGTTGATTCATGGCAACTTTCAAACGGAAGTTGGTAAAGCGATTGCAAAGATACTAGTACTCAATGATCAAGGCTATTGTCTGGAATTCTAGGTGCGGAAAATATGTAGCAAGGAAAAACAAACTAGAATTATAGAAATTGCAAAGTTGAAAAATAGTTTGGATAGTACTAGTCTTAGTTGCTTTGATCGGAATGACCAGAAAGAATGAATATTGGTCAGGCGTACTGGTCGGAAACTTCAACGACTTGATTGGTCGTGTATGATTTTTTTAAAAACTTGGTTGCACAAGATGTTGCGCAACTTGCTCTTTTTTAACACACACGAACTGAGCCGTGTGACCAGAACGAAAAACTCTACGATCAACAAGAATCGGTCGATCAACAAAAAACTGGTCGATAAGCAAGAACTGGTTGATCAACAACTAGACACGACTAGAATGGATCCAAATTCAACAAAACAAACTGAAACAACAGATTGAAGTCACAAAGGCTAGGAAATAGGATAATTTTTTGTAAGACAATTTTTTAGGTATTTAGACAAAAACCATTAAATCTACTACTAAGGTTTGATTAATTCCTACCGGTATGAAAGCTCTGATACCACGATGTACTGCGTGTCGACTTAAGATGCGTACATGCAAGTTTGTCCCGATCTTCGCCGTAGGAGAAATTCGATAACTTGAGTTACAACTTTCACGAAGGGTGGGTAACCAAGATCCGGTCAAGACTAGCAAACATCGCAATCGCTACACCTTCTCGATTGGTTACCAACCGTGTCAAACACAATTGTCTGTTCATGAAGAACCGCCAAGCGAATCGGAGAAACACAAGAGCAACAACGGAAGATGAATCACTCGGCGAATGATTGAGTTGAGACTTCAATTATGGCGAGAGGCCTTACAATAGCAATAGCTAAATCAATAATCAAAGTCTAATCTATTGATGGCGCAACACCCAAATGTTTAGTGACTTAAGTTGGTGCTAATAATTGAAACCGTAACTAACTAAAACTATCTTTCCGTACGGAGAACTACCAACTAGAATATTTGAGTTAGGTTTGAAGTAGAATCCGCATTCGAAATTGACAAGAACTCTCCCAGCGTGTCGAAGCAGGACTTCTTGTATAGTATCTTTAGTTGGGTCGGAGTAGGACTCCCATAGCAGTCCTGTTGTGTCCTGGTCAGTGGTTGAAAGGTCTGGTCGACGCAGGCTAGTCAAAGGAACTGGTCGGCGTAGGCTGGTCGAAGGAACTGGTTGAGGGCACTTTAGATCTTGTCGTATATGGTCTGCATCTGGTCGGGTGCATGTCGGGACCTAGAATTACGATTCTGGAACCCTCTGTGTATAATGCACTAGTCCAGGATCACGCTAGTGCACACAGGTTAACATAGGTAAATATCGATCCACACAAGCGATAAATAAAGTAAGCGATTAGTTTGAATAACAAATAAGGGTTTTGACCTTATGGTCGAGTTTACACTTATTAAGCCACGCGAGGCTAACAGAGAATAAAGCAAGCGGCGAATGAAATAACTCCAAAGATAGATCCCACCAATTCACCACAGGCAACCAACTGGGATCCAGACCTTAACGATCAACAACCTTCGGCGTACTCCTCCTCGAAAGCAGGCGTAGACTCCTCCTCGAAAGCAGGTTTGGGCGCAAGTTTTACAACAAGCGTGAGTACACAACCGTACTCGCAAATCATACCACAGAATGCAATTTATAGATGTAGGCTTATTCCAAAGAAAAGGCTTCTGTGGTTCTTTTGCATAAAAACAACATTTGTAATTGAATACCAGTAATAGATTGAAAGCTTAATTCAAAACAAATAGACAATATTAATTTAACAGTTATTTCCACAAAGACACAAAGCTAAACCGATTATGTCACATAGCCATATGATTGAAGTCACATAGCTCCCATCCCAAACATTTTATGAAAATCTACCCCTCGTGTGAAATACCCGAGCATGTCCATGACCGCGGACGCGGCTATTCGAATAGATTGATTTAACACTCTGCAGAGGTTGTACACTTTGCCCACAAGATATAACTAGTGTAGCAAGCACTAATCGTAACAAAACAGTTCAGAAACTTCATCTCAAATATTGACATTGCCGATGTGCTTTCCCGCTATACCAGCTCACATAGAATTGGTATAACACACACCATTGGACAGGGAAGCGACGAATCGTCCCGCGATGCAACCACCAAGTAGTCACACCTCCACCCTGTCACACAGCCTAACCTATCCACATGAACATCAATGCCGAGAATCCATAACTTACTAAGTTAGACCCGTCCCATACCAGGCATGTGGTCGTACAGTAAGGCTCAGTTCAATGGCGTACAAAGTTAAGTCCATAATTGACCAAGGCAAGACTTCCATGTTCTAACTAAGTCACAAAGATTATCATTCCCATCACAAAGTCCACCATATCACATAGTTTCCACCACTTGCCTCAGTCTAAATCCTTTACCACACAGTTGGTTTTAGTGCAACACATGCCATCACGAAGTAATAACACATAGCACATAGTTTTACACGAAGTTCCATAGTCACTTAGTCACATTTAATAATTGCAACTTTCATGAGATGTGATACTCGTAGCATGGCTAAGCAATTGTACTCGCATCTAACCAACCCACGTTGGTACTACAATATTACCAACTAATAAATCAATCTAGGGTGACAAGGAAATATGACATACAAGGCCAAGGTGTGATAACAAATTTGGATAATAACTATACCCAAAGCATTTAAATAAATAGTTGAAGTAGAATGCAATACTTTAACACAAAGTAATTTGAAAACTGGGTTCAAGATGATCAAAGGTATGACTTGCCTTGGAAAAGGTCTATGTACTGGTCTTGATCTTGAGGTGCTTCTTCTTCAACGAAATTCCCATTTAATCGACGTCTACTCTCGCAAACAAGACAAATAAATAAAACAAATAAATAACAGAGCCAAAAAAACTCCAAAATTAAATAAAAATCTCAGATAAATAGATCTCGAATTTAGATAAATTTAGAAATTTGAATGGGCTCAATCGGAGTTAGGATGCAAAAGTTATGAGCTTTGGAAGTTTTAAATCTAAAAGAAACCTAATTTGGATTTTATGGAATTTCGAATTATTTCTCTAAAAACGGATTATTGCGCAATCTTGACGTCAAGAAGGAATTTCGGGAATTAAAAGAAATAACAGAAAATTCTGACATGTGGGACCCACATGTCAGTGACACGGCTCACGGTAGACTAGGTCTACCGAGCCTCGAAATTTGGAGACCGGTGGGCTGGCACGTGGATCTGAGCTGGACCAATCCCAGTGCGACACGTCAGCAGCGGCTGCTGACCCGGCGCTGACTCGGGCGCACACGTGCGAGATGACGGGGATGCCAACGCGGCTGCCACTCGGGATGACACACAGGCACGGCCGCTGAGGTGGCTGCCGACATGGATGGCCACGTCAGACCGACGGACGGCGGCGCTCGGAAACCGATGACAACGGCGAACGGCGGCTCCTCGCCGGCGGTGAGTGGTATCGGCGTGTAGAGGGCGCTATTGCGAACCTCTGGTGCAACTCCGGGTGGTCGAGGTGGACGGAGACGGCCGGCGGCGAGGGTTGAGCGGCAGAGCTGCTTCGGGTTTTGTCGGACGGGGGCTCTGGTGAGGTTCCGGCGACGGCAAAGGCTCCTGGAGGTAGCCCTGGTGATGCTGAACCCGGCGGTGCAGACCACGGGGGCAGAGCGACGTCGACGGCGGCGCAAAACGGAGAAAACGATCGGCGGCGAAAACCCTAAATCTCCGGTTGCGGCGACGCTAGGGCTTAAGCGGCGCAATGGGTTGGGGGGTTTTGGTGCGGACGTCAATGCGATCCCGGGGGTGCCTTTTATAGGGGCCGGGAGGGCTAGGCGGCGTCGCGGCGAACCCTAAAAGAGTCCGAGGCGGCCGCAAGAAAACGGAATTAGAGACGAATCCGGATTTGGTTTGATCAGAAGATGCGGGAGATAAAGGATAAGATTCTACGCGTTTTCTAGAAGGGGTTCAATTGGAAAGGAGGCGTTGTCGTACGAGACTCGAGCTCGGAATCATGGCGGGCGCGCGGCGCTGCGGAAGAAGCCGGGCGCGAGGGGACGACGCAGCGTGGGGCCACACGTCGACACGGAGGCGGGCGCGCGGAGCTGGGCTTCCGCTGGTCGGGCATGTGAAGGAAAACGGGCGGAGGAGAGATTCGGCCGAGAGGCTTTTCGAGATTTTAATAGCTTTTTCTATTTTAGAAAATACCGAAATTCAATTAAGCGATGAAAATAGCAAATGAACTCGAAAAATTCTAGAAAAATCTAGGAAATATATCTAAGCACATAGAACCCAAATAAAATAGTTTTGGCTAATGTTTATGTTGGGATTATTCACATTAAATATTTTTGATTGTAAAGTCCAATATTAAGCTTTTGAAATTAAATTCAAATAAATTCAATGGTGAATTTTCTCCTACTAACTATTAAAGATTTTAAACTCGGAAAATTGGGATGTTACGATTGCACCGGGGACGTGATCGTACTTTATCGTGATTTCTCCAAAGATGCTCTCTCAAGTAGAAACAAACAAACAACTGTCATTAGACAATATCATTTATTTGTTCTATAATTAAATAGTTAATTTGCCCGAGGAACGGGTTCATCTGGTGTCCCAAACGACACGCTCATGCTCGTGTTATTGGTCCTTCCACAGGCACAGCCATAGAGCCACTGTCCTCGGTGTCAGCATGGTCCTCAGTGATGTCCTCATCACGTTCCTTCGTCTCCTGTATGTTAATCCCAGTAGGACAGCAGAAGAGCCGATGATCATATCCCGTGGCCTGGATGAACAGTTCACCAACAAGAATGCTGACAGTATGCTAATGCTCTTCTGCTGCAACTGAGGAAACTGGGGGTAATTCTCCGTGGTAAGAAAGCTGGCTTGACTATTCTATTCCAACAGTTTGACAAACTGCATGGATGCCTCCGCTCCTTGTAAATTTGGATCAGCCAACAGACCACAAGAGAGAACACAGAGGTGGTGGCTGCTTTAGTCTCACCCCCGAACTTGTTGAAAGCTTAAACATCAATGGCATCACAGGTGGGCTTCCTCACTGGATTGAAGAGCTTGATCAACTTGCCAAGATTACACCGAGCAATACTTACTTGCGGGAAGATGCTATAAACATCCTTGGCAAGCTTAGAATCTTGCGATACCTCAGCCATGGAAATAATTCATGCAGTGAACGCGAGCTCACCTTCTGGAAGGACAAATTCCAAAGCCTCGAGTCTGGTTGTTGAGGGCACCAACTTTATCAACATCAGGTTTGACAATGCAGCAGCTCCTAAGCTCAAACAGATTGTTTGGTCTTTATTGGATCGAGGATGCGACTAGAATGGGGTTGAATAGGCGTCATACAATCGATGGCCTTTTTAAATTCTTTTGCTTTAAGTAGTTCAATATTTTTTCACTCCAATAGCTATGTGGAATTATGAAGATCAGATAAAATTATTCAAAAAAGAACAAGACAGCAAGAAGATCAAAACGTGCCAAATCCCCACTGGACCGGTCAGACCGGGGAACTCAGAAGCATGGACACGGCTGCAAGGTGCCGAGTCCGTGTCGGACACAGACACGGCTTTGGCATGGCTTCGACACGTATTCCAGGCATGTCAAAAATTGCATTCATGAAAAAACCAAAAATAAAATCGAACACGTATCGGACACATATAAAATACGTATCAGACACTTTGGCCCATTCAATTCAGCCTAAAACAGTACCAGCTCATTCCACCACCAGGGGAGCTACCCGAGCTACTATAGAGTCCAGAGGGCATACCTTTGATGCCCCTACAGTCCTGAGCCCCGACAATGCCCGCCCGCCACTGCTGCATCGCCAGATCCGGCGGCTCCCGATGGCCACCAGCGGCGCTCTGCTTCTTCCTTGCTCCGATGCGCTCGGCTTCTTCTCCCCGCCGACGCGCTGCGGCGCTCGCCTACCTAACTGCGTTGCGGATCGCGGCTCCCGCGGCCACCGTTGGCGTTATGCTTCTTTCTTGCTACCAACGCCGCTCGGCTTCTTCTCCCCATCGACACGCCTCTGCCGGCGAGCCCCGATGCGCGCGCCCGCCCGCTACGTCTTTGCGTCACGAGATCCAGCGGCGGCCACGCGGCGGACGCCGCCCCTTCCATGCTCTCGACGACCCGACACCGCTATGCTGCTTCTTCTCCCTCCAAAGGCCGCCATGCTTCTCCCCTTCAAGGCTTCGATGCCGCTCAGTGAGTGACTGAGTGTACATATGAGTTGAGTTGTTTCAGTTGTTTCTTGTATACATGTGACTATAAGAGTTGAGTGCTGAGATAGTGAGATCATGTAGTGCTGTTTAGACTTTGTTGGTTCCACCCTTGTGGATGTACATGGAAAATTGGAAAGTGTGGCCTCATAAGTTTGTCTACTCAATTGTTTAATGAGATTGAATACTATACTGACATTGCTTAGAACTCGGTTGGGTCATAAAAATGTAATGTCTAGTTGTCTTGTCTACTATTGTAGTCATGTAATGTTATGTTTTTTCCTTCTTGAACCATGACGCCTTGCTGTAAATTTAGGAATTAGGACTTAGGAGATGGAACCGGGTGGTTCAAATTCAAGTGCCGAGCAGCAAAATGTGAAGACTCCGTTGTGGAATCATGTCGGGTGCCTAGAGAGGACTAGTGAAGGAGGTGAGGAAATGTGAGATTCAAATGCAGGTATTGTAAACTTGTGTACACCGGAAGCTACTCTAGAGTGAAAGCACATTTGCTCAAAATATCTAATGGTGGAATCAAAATGTGCCCAAAGGTAACCGTACCTATCCTTACTCAACTTAGAAGTGAAGTTGTAAGGCTGAAGAAGAGTTAGCAAAAACAAAGCCAAGACATGTTCCCTTGCCAACGCACGTCAGTAGTACTACTGATAATGTTAGTGTTGCTTCATCTAGCATGAGTTCAAGCGGAGGGAACTTGGGCTCAGCTTTAGAAAAGCTTTCAACAATAAAACTCGCCAACAACTTGATGCTATGATTACGGGATGTTCTATTCTTGGGTTTGTAAATAACTTGAATCAAAAGTATTGCTTGAATTTATCCAATTGACACAATTCCTTGGAAGCTTTCAACTAATTTATGGTTATGTTTTTGTTTACGGATTGTCTTTCAATGTAGCAAGAAATCCACATTATCAAAGTTCATATACCTCTGCTGCGGACCACATTTACGTTATGTTCCTCTGGATAAAACAAGTTGAGGACCACTCTTCTTCAACAAGAAAGGGCGGTCGAGTCCTTATTAGAGCGAACAAAGAGCACATGGTCTGAAAAGGGAGTGACCATTTGTTTAGATGGGTGGTCGGATGCACAGAGGCGACCACTCATAAACTTTATCGCTGTTTCTGAGAGTGTACCGATGTTCTTGCGAGCTATCAATGCCGAAGGCGAGGTGAAGACAAAGGAGTACATTGCAGAGAAGTTGATTGCTGTTATTGAAGAAGTGGGTACAAGAAATGTGGTCCAATTCATCACTGACAATTCTGCAAATTGCAAAGGTGCAGGTTTGATTATTCAGCAGAAGTACAATCGCATTTTCTGGATACCATGTGTTGTTCATACTCTTAATCTTGCTCTGAAAAGTATTTGTGATGCTAAAATGCCAAGAACTGATGATGAAGTCCTCATGTTTGATGAATGCCATTGGATAACTGAAATTGCTCAGGATGCTAATATGATCAAGAATTTCATAATAAACCATGGCATGATGCTTTCAATGTTCAATGAGTTTAGCAATCTGAAGATGCTTGCCATTGCTGAAACAAGATTTGCCTCGGTTGTGGTCATGTTGAAGCATTTTTGCATGGTTAAGAGGGCACTTCAAAGAATGGTAATTAGTGAAGCATAGGAGGCTTACAAAGATGACAATGTAGGGATGGCACAATTTGTTAGAGACAAAGTTCTCAATGAAGTGTGGTGGGGGCAAGATGAACTACATTATTGAATTCACTGAGCCTATATATGAAATGCTACGTATGGCGGACACTGACACACCATGTCTTTATCTTATTTATGAGATGTGGGACACAATGATAGATAATGTAAAGAAAGCGATATATAAGTAGGAAGGAAAGCAAGATAATGAGGAGTCCACCTTTTACTTGGTTGTTCATAGCATACTGGTTGATCGGTGAGCAAAAGGCAACACTCCACTTCATTGCTTGGTGCATTCACTTAATCCAAGGTGATATATAAATATGTCTGTAATTGCTATTTGCTAATATTTAGTTCTTGCAAAAGTTTTAATTCATTCATTTTCTTTCTATAGATATTATAGTGAAAAGTGGATCAATGAAGGTGTTGGTCGTGTACCCCCCTCCCCCCTCCACAAGGATCTTGAAATTTCACAAATGAGAATGAAGTGTTTTAAGAAGTTTTTCCCTATACTTGACCACCTCAGACAAGTTAGAGAGGAATATGCTAGATTTTCCACTTCTTCTGCAGAATTTAATGACTTTGATTCCATTTACGATAGAGGGATCCTTGATCCAATGAATTGGTGGGTAAATCATGGACAATCTATTCCTATGTTGCAAAGTTTGGCTCTCAAAATAGTTAACCAACCAGCCTCATCTTCTTGCTGTGAAAGGAATTGGAGCATATATAACTTCATCCACAACATGCATAGAAACAAGCTAACTCCTGAGCGTGCTGAAGATTTGGTCTTTGTGCACAATAATTTGAGACTTTTGTTAAGGAGAACACCATATTACAAAACTGGGGTAGCAAGGATGTAGGATGTGGGGGAGATAGCTTTGAATCTCTTAGTGGTGTCGGCATTCTAGAAGTTGCTAATCTCCCTCTTGAAGAACTGGAGTTGGAGAGCGTGTTTTTTGAAGATGGGTCTAATGTAGTGAACCTAGATGAGGATGAACAAGAGGAAGTCTAGGAGTCTCATGCTATCTTTTCATAAGCCTTTAATTTGAGTTTGTTATGTAACTTAAGTTGAACCACTCCTATGTTGGCTAGTGGGCACTTCTTGTTGGATTGTTGGTTGTACTCTGTCTTCAAGTTTCTATGTTTGAATATGGCTACTTTTTGTTGATTGTTATCATTTGTCAATTATTTGCTGGTTGTTATAATGTTAGGTACTTTTGTTTGCTGTTACATTGTATTTGTTACATACTTACATTTATTAATCAAGTTTTTTCTATTCACAGCTTAAAGGAATTCTGAATTTCTTGTATTAACATGAAGTTATGCTTTATGAAGAACTGGAAAGACCAGGAGCCGAGGATCATCTTTGAGGTACATATTCCTAACATTTTACACTTTCTATTTGATAAACACGTAGAAAAGCATTCAATAATACATATGCATATATTATTATTATTATTATTATTATTATTATTATTATATATAGTCGTGTCCCTGTGTCGCCATTTTTTAGAAAATGGCAAATCCCGTGTTCGACACGCGTGTCCATGCATCCTAGCTGGGGAACAGTGCAGTCAGACCGGTGAACAATAAAATCAGCACAGAAACTGAATTTCAGCACGATTTCAAAATCAAAAAATTGATCTAACTTTCGATCCACAATCTAAACTTTATGAAACTTGAAACACACCTTCTCTGCGATGTCAGAATCTATTCCAATCAAATATCTTAAAGATCATTGTCAAAGTTTCGACCTTTCTCCATTTGAGTGAAGTTTGCACTAAAACCGGACTAAATACGAAAATAGTGATGGAGAGGAGCTCGTAGGAGGAATCAATCCCAGATGTCTATGGATGGTTTTCCATACATCCTAGCACCCTCAATCACAACAAAAATCATGCAAAAAACCCTTAAGAGTAAAACCCTCAGAAACATCATTTCTTCCACCAAAACCGAGCAGACTTAAGAAGTTGCAATACAAAGTACTTAGATGGATGTAATCTAGTCTACAAAAGATATATCCATCACTTACACGTCCTTAGTACAAAGCAAGATCAAGATAGGAGGAAGTAACACCAAAAATCAAGCTAGATCAAGAAATCAATACTTGAGCATATGAGAGGAAGACTTAGATGAATTTGAAGATTCGATTTCTTCTTAGATATGAAAGTTTACAGCCAATCCCTTGGGAGGATAAAGCCACTAGGGCAGCACACACACAAGTGCTCTCATCTATCTCAATACATCTCCCAAACCCTAGCCTTCTCCACTCTCCACTTTCCCAAAACTCACATTAGGGTTCCTTGGCTTAGGTTAGTGTGAAAATCCTGCACCATTCTCTTATATAGTAGAGGCTAGATCTAGAAAGAAAATCCTAACAGGCACCCGTTAAGCCCACACACAATCGGGTCTCACTTACGTACGCTTATCAAAGCGTCGTCTTCATCTTTAACTCAATTAGACCAAATCCATCATATTTTGCCCTCCATAGAGTATCATTGACCTAATCCACTGAAGCCACCGCCGTGATTTCACACACCACCACTTTTTTCAGTATTGAGCAATTTATTAAAATGTCTCTTTATTGACCTTTCCTGATTCCTTCACATCGAAGCATCGTCCATGCTTCGCTATCATCCATGTGGCCCCAATGACTTCCCACCAAGCCTCTCAGGCGTCCGGATCCCACCGAACCATCCTCGCTGGCAAGCGGGCCTAAGTCACTTGGCGCACCACATGTCTTTCCATGCACCATGGTCGCACTGCTTCATTGACCGTTCTAGACCTCGGCTCCTCCACGAGCTTAGTCCCATCCACCTTATCGTTGCCCATCATGACCATCACTAGTAGCTCCCGCTCGATTCCTCGTTTCTCGGCTTGTAACTACCCGCTAGCCTCGATCATCTTTCGACGACACCTTCATCATGGCTCCCCTAGCTTAGTCCCGATCTCGTTTGTCTCACCATGGCATAGCTTCAAAGTCCTACAACCATCACCAATAAGCAAACCATTACGTAGCACCACACGACACACAAAATCATTAATTTACACAATTGATGAGTCATGAACACATATCTTCAAAGCTTCGCTCCCGGAAGCATCACTTTACCTCAAGAGGTCTTTGCTCAAACTTTATGCTCCATGGTTCTTGTCCATCTTGTGTCTTGCTTGAGTTCAACTATCTCACCCGACATCCACGACCGTTCTAGACTTTGGTTCTCTTAACCAAGTTATGATCCTCCTCACCGTTGATCATAGTTGACTCTAAGCCATATACACAACAATAGACCAAACAACTATTTTCGAGCACAAGTTCTTTGCAAATTGACCAACATTAGCCAAAACATGCATCATGCAACACCTATGCACTAAATCCCATGACTTTAGCCAATTCCACAAAATTCACCGCATTCCCGGCGCATGAAACCCTTCTCGGTTTGCTTTCGACCAGTAGGTCATTCACTGAAAATGGCCGATCTGACCGCTCTAGGAATTTTCTCAGGTCCCAAACTGCACTCTCTCTAGAAATTTCAAACTCTATTTAGTTTTACCTCGAATCTCCATTTACAAAGCGACCTAGTGCAAACGCATCACCTCACATCCCTATATAAGTGATTTTTGGCGATTCCCGAAATTCCAACTATTCCAACTTAGCCTGTCTGACCGCCACTCCATGGCCGATTAGGCTGCCTACAGGGCCGGTCAGACCACTTCTTGCTTGACAATCAACACGAACTTCGCAAAAACCGAGATTTTGAACCCCAAACACCTCGACACCATTGTCAATAGTTCAACACTAAGATTAGGATCATCTACATAATTCTGAAGTCTTTCACCAACATGCAATCTCTTTCTGGCATCGAACACCTTTGAATTTGAAGGAGCTTGAGCTCAATGGCTACTGCAAACCCGATCTGGTGAAACGTGCCATTGAAAAGCGTCCCAACCATCCTGTTATGAGGCACAACCCACACAATCAACACGAAGAAACTGGAAGTGTGGATGCAGCTCCCTGAGTATTCCACTGCATGCGTCAGTATTTTTTCAATTAATCCTAAAATAATGATGCGGTTGAAGGAAAGCCTCTTACTTCAGTTCCACGCGACATTGAAATCTAAAGTGTTTTCTTGTCTTTAGATCTATGCTTTTCTCGGCACTCCCTGGACTCTAGTTGTCATGTATTTGTTTCTGTGCTGGATTTGCCTGAACTCATCCATGCTATAATGTTCCTCGTGTGAAATATGGGTATTGCTTGAGCCTGCGTGCTGTTGATTATGATGAGGAGAAATTAAGTCTATGGAAGACAAGCTAAATAAGTAGAGCAGGTGCTCTTTACGCTTTGGAACTGGATTTGGGTGGCTTCCTCCATTCTATCTCTGATAGCTGCGTGTAAATTCGTCCGTGAAGTTTTCACGGATCACTCATCACTGGGCCATCATTTGGTCACAACTTGATTAGTGACACAGGCCATGAATCAACAAAGACACACGTACGTTATGCAGCTCATCCTCGCAAGGAGAGTCTTCCTCATGGTGTTGCTCTCTGCAATCGATAAGCAAGATGACCAAAGCTGTCAGCTGAGGTAGTACAATCGCTTGGAGTTTTACAGGGTCGTGTACTCACTTGTAGATGATGCGTGCCGGGTTGCGATGGTATCAAGATCTTCAGAAATCACACCAAACAACAGAACAAATCGCGAGATTGAGCTCTTGAAATCAACTCTATTAACGGAAGGGGAAAGTGTTCTTACAGAGCTAATGACTACTTCTAAGAGCTAACAGAAAGATAATATTCGCGATAGTCAAAAGGATCCAATGATCCGAGCCTTATAGCCCTTACAAGAGTATATTCTTTGGTAAAAGAAAGATTACAGTAACAGTAATAAACTTTGTTCATCTTTACTGTACTCGAACACATAGTAAAGAACTAAGTCCTCAGGAACCGTTGATTTTCTTCCAAAGGGTAAGAGTCAGTCTCGTCCGTAGGATCTTCATAAAGCTGAACAGCCAGCTGAACATCCAACACGATCTCCTCTGTTGGATTCTCATCCTACGCTCTATCTTCATGAATCCAATCAGCCGGTCCGAACGTTCAACACAATATGAGCCGCTAGATGCTCATCCTCCGCTCTCTAATAACTTCAGTTCATAACGACTTAACTGAACTTCCTCTTCTGGCCGAGCTTCAGACTTTAGTTCATGACAATTACTCCCGGCCTGAATAAATCCTTGTCTTCAAGGATTTGCTGCAGGAAACAATTCACGAATCGTCTTCCGATAGAATTATGGAAAAGTACCTTTAATGAAATCAGCATCCTCCCAAGTAGCATCTTCGGGAGATAGACCTTCCCATTGAATTAGCCATTGAGTAACCAGTTTTCTATTTCTAGGGCATGATCTGGTTTCTATCACCAGTATAGGAATAGTTTTAACCTTGCCATCTTCTCCCATCATAGGAAGGTCGGGACTAGGAACGGCATGTGAACCTATATGCTTCTTCAATTGACTAACATGAAAAACGGGATGGATTCCTACACCATCCGGCAATTGTAATTTGTATGCCACTTTACCAACTTTTTGCATTACCCTGAATGGCCCATAGTACTTAGTTGTTAGTTTCAGTGAATGTTTCAGTCCGAAAGCAACTAACATGTATGGTTGCATCCTCAAATATACCAAGTCTCCTACTTGAAACTCCCTTTCTGACCTTTGTTTGTCAGCATACTTCTTGATTCGGTTCTGCGCCTGATTCAAATTCTCCTTCAAATGTTCCAATATTTGTTCTTTTTCTGCTAGGAAATCTCTTGCTTCTTCATCCTCAGGGCCAGGGACTGATATTTCACTAATTAAAGGGGGGAGGAAACCCATATAAGGCCTAGAAAGGAGTAATCTGCAGTGATGTGTGATAGCTTGTATTGTACCACCACTCTGATAATGACAACCAATAATACCAACGTTTTGGCTCATTAAAAACCATGCATCTCAAGTATGATTCCAGGCATTGATTGACCCTTTCGGTCTATCCATCTGTTTGAGGATGATACGATGTACTGAATCTTAGTTTCACCTTTAGCGATTTGAAAATTTCTTGCCACAATTTACTTGTAAAAATCATGTCTCTGTCTGAAACAATAGCTATTGGAAATCTATGTAATTTAAAAACATTATCAATGAAAGCTTGTACCACTGTATGGATAGTATAGGGATGAGCCAAAGCTATGAAATGAGAGTATTTAGTGAATCTGTCCACCACCATCAATATGACTTCTTTGCCATTTGATTTTGAAAGTCCCTCAATGAAATCTATAGAAATATGAGTCCAAGCCATGTCAGGAATGGGTAAAGGGTTCAGCAACCCAGGGTAGTGACAATGCTCGGCTTTAGACCTCTGACAAACTGCACATTCCTTAACAAAAGTTTCAACAGCTTTCTTCAACCCAGGCCAATAAAAGATTTTCTTGACTCTTTGATAAGTAGCCATCCTACCAGAGTGACCACCAATAGAAGATGCATGTAGTTACTCAATTATCTTGACTCTCATACTGTCATTAGCTCCCACATATAATCTTCCTTTATACCTTAAAATGCCAGCATGTAAGGAAAAGTGAGGTATTGAATTACCTTCAATGATTAACTGTTCTAATAATTCTCTGCAATGTGGGTCATTCTGATAGCTATTCTCAACTTCTTCAATCCATACTGTCACTGCAACAGAAATAGCTAAGCAATACTCTCTTCTGGACAATGCATCGGCTACTTTTCTTTTCCTTTCTTGTACTCAATAGTGTAATTAAACTCCAAGAGCTTGAGCATCAACTTATGGTGGATTCCTTCAGAAATTCTTTGTTCTGTGATATATTTAAACTCTTTTTATCTGTTTTAATTACCAACTGATTTCCCAAGAAATAATGCCTCCACCTCTTTAAAGCTTCTAAAATTGCCATTGCTTCTTTGTCATAAGTAGAGAGTGCTATTGATCTTTTCCCTAGAGCTCTACTGAAATAAGCTAGAGGTCTACCTCTTTGCATGAGCACTGCTCCAATACCACTGCCACTTGCATCTGTCTCCAATACAAAAGATTCATGGAAGTCGGGTAGTGCAAGAACTGGGGCTGTAACCATACACTCCTTCAGTTTCTTAAATGCTTCATCCTGCAATCCACCCCACTGGAAGCAATTTTTCTTAAGCATGTCATGTAGTGGTCTACATATTTTGCCATAACCTTGGACAAACCTTCTGTAGTATCCAGTCAAGCCCAGGAAACTTCTTAATTGAGTTATATTCTGCGGTGTTTTCCATTCTTGAACTGCAATGATCTTATCTGGACTGGTTGACACCCCTTGTGCACTGATTACATGACCCAGATATTCTACCTAGTTCACTCCAAACACACACTTACTCATCTTAGCATACAATTTATTCTCTTTTAGTATCTGTAGTACCCTGCTCAGGTGCTGTATATGCTCTTGCATATTCTTGCTATAGATCAATATATCATCAAAAAAACAACAAAATTAATTTCCTCAAGTGTTGAGCAAAAACTGAGTTCATTAGTGACTGAAATGTTGCAGGGGCATTTGATAACCCAAAAGGCATTACTAGGAATTCATAATGACCAAAATAAGTTCTGAAAGCAGTCTTGTGTGTATCACATTCCTTCATTCTCACTTGATGGTAGCCTGACCTGAGGTCTAACTTCGAAAATATAGCAACTCCATTCAATTCATCAAGAAGGTCTTCTATAACAGGAATTGGAAATTTGTTCTTAACTGTTTGTGCATTCAACCTTCTATAATCAATACACATTCTCCAAGACCCATCCTTCTTTCTAACCAATATGGCAGGAGATGCATAAGGACTCTCACTTGGCCTAATTATTGCAGATTCCAGTAACTGTTTAACCTGTTTCTCCATCTCTTCTTTTTGTTGATGAGGCATTCTATATGGTCTAATGTTGGGGGGTTCAGAATTTTCCTTCAATGGAATAGCATGGTCACAATTTCTTTTTGGTGGCAGCCCCTTTGGTTCTTCAAAGACTTCTTGATATTGACTCAACAGATGTTCTATCTCTGTGGGTATTGTTTTTGTTCTTTCATCTTGATCATGACTTAGTTGCACTTGGCTAGCAAACAATACAAATCCCATTGCTCCTTTACACAATAATTTGTTAATTTGTTTTGAACCCAAAAGTTTTGATTCACTTGCTTGAGTTATATCTGAAATTGTAATGGCCTGGTTCCCTTCTTTCATGATGGTCAACTTCCTTGTCTTCAGATTAATGGTTACAGGACTATGCTGATAAATCCAATCTCCACCAAGAATTACTTCATACCTTTTCAGATCTAGCAATCTGAAAGTGCTACAGAATTTTTCTCCCTGAATCTTATATATACAGTCACTAATGTGCGATCCAGTCTGCAATTTTCCTCCTCCAGCAATTGTCACCCCAGTCATCTCATTACTGATGATCCTACAGTTGGTCTTGAATGCAAATTTGTGATCAATAAAGGTATTGGTGCTACCACTGTCCAGTAAAGCTACCCCTCTTTCCCCCCCTATAGTGATTATGATAGACATAGTTGCTGCATTTGTGATACCTTTGGCAGCTTGTTCAGAAATTTGCATTAACTGCTCCTCTTCCTCTTCTTTAGGGATCTCTATTTGCTCCTCATCAGATGTCCCCTCTTGTTCTTGTTGTACTAGAACATCCTCTTCTTGTTCAGTAATCATGGCATTCACCATTGGAGCTTGTTTACATTTGTGTTGAGGAGTCCACTTCTCAAAACACTTCTAGCATTCTCCAGGTTTTCTCACCCTGTGGTTATTTTGGAAATTCCTATTTTGAATCCCTTCTCCCTTCTCCCTTCTCCTGTTTCACTTGGGCCTTTCCTTGCTGGTATTGATTATGCTTAGGCTGCCCAAATCCAGAAAACTTACCACCTTTTCTGTATTGCAATCCCTTCTCATAATCTTTGGCTAACCAATAAGCTTCAGTCAGGTTTCGAGGCCTCATGGGTCTGAGATGGCATTTGATTTCATCTTTGAGACCATTTACAAAGCTTACTACATAATACTGTTCTTCTAAATGAGGATGCTCCTTCTTCACTACTGCCATACTCTCCTCAAACTTGTCAATATAAGATGAAACCTGAGAGTAATTCTGCTTAAGAGAATGGAAATTGTCCATGACATCATATATACTACAATTAGCAAACCTATTGCAGATCAGTTTGCAAAACTGTGGCCAGGGAGGCGAATTGTTTAATATTCCAGAGCTTCTTAACCATACATCAGCTCTTCCCATAACATACATTTGTGCCATATCAATTCTACATTCATCAGGCACCTCTGTCATCTCAAAATATTTCTCTGCTTCTCTTATCCAGCCTAGAGGATTTTCACCATTGAATTTAGGGAACTCCAACTTCGGTCCTCTCGCAATAGACCTTCTGAATTGATTCATTCTTTCTAGTCTCAGATTAATGGGCTCTTCCCTCTCCATAATCATTCCATGGCGATGGAAAGTGGGCGTGACAGGAGCAGAAATAGGAAATGGGTGCGGTCTGTTACGAACAGGAGCAGATGACATTGTGTTACCCCCCATCCTATCCTCTGGGGATCCTTCTAAAATCACCCCTGTAGTACTATTTATGTTCACCCCCTTCGTTTCATGAAATCTTTTCATCAGATCTCGATCCAGTTCTGTCCTTACTACCTCTTGTTCATCAGTGATTACTTCTGTATTTCTATTCACAACATGGGAGGAAGAACTAGGAGGATCAACAGTCAAGAGTCCTAGTTGTAACATTAAAGTTTTCATCATACCTTCCATGTTGTCAATTTTCCGGAATATCATCCATCTTTTCCATCTTCTCATGAACAACAGAGATCTGACTCTGTACCTGATCAATCCTGCGATAGGCTTCAGCAATCTCCTGCTTGAGCACAGTCGCCTCTGTGCTTTCACTCGGCTCGACTCCAGATCTGTTGTTTCCTCGAGTCATGTTCGCCAAAATCCAAACTGAGATTCGAGATAGGGGATTTTACAGTATCTGCTCACCAACCCTTCTCGATTCAGATCGAAACACCAGCAAACGAAAACCTAGCCAAGGAAATCGCTAGCTCTGATACCAATTATCAAGATCTTCAGAAATCACACCAAACAACAGAACAAATCGCGAGATTGAGCTCTTGAAATCAACTCTGTTAACGGAAGGGGAAAGTGTTCTTACAGAGCTAATGACTACTTCTAAGAGCTAACAGAAAGATAATATTCGCGATAGTCAAAAGGATCCAATGATCCGAGCCTTATAGCCCTTACAAGAGTATATTCTTCGGTAAAAGAAAGATTACAGTAACAGTAATAAACTTTGTTCATCTTTACTGTACTCGAACACATAGTAAAGAACTAAGTCCTCAGGAACCGTTGATTTTCTTCCAAAGGGTAAGAGTCAGTCTCGTCCTTAGGATCTTCATAAAACTGAACGGCCAGCTGAACATCCAACACGATCTCCTCCGTTGGATTCACATCCTACGCTCTATCTTCATGAATCCAATCAGCCAGTCCGAACGTTCAACACAATATGAGCCGCTAGATGCTCATCCTCCGCTCTCTAATAACTTCAGTTCATAACAACTTAACTGAACTTCCTCTTCTGGTCGAGCTTCAGACTTTAGTTCATGACAGGTGGCCGGTGGTGTTCTTGGTTCGACTTGTTGGCCTCAGCGAAATCATCCTACTGATGCCCGCGACGCCTCACGTTACCCTTGTCGAACCCTCCGTCGTTGGCGTCGGCAGACCGGTCGCCCAACTCATGGCGCTGGAGGACGGCGAACGAGAAGGAAACCCTGGGCATTTGATCTGTTTGGGGAGCCGCTGGATGTTTGCAGCTTGTTTGTGCGGCCTAATGGGCTCTTATTTGGTGGCTGCACAGCCCAGGTTTGGCCATGCCCGATGGTAGCAGCACAGCCGAGTAGCCCAACCAGAGCCCACCAAGCCCATATCAAGAACTGGGTCGGGCTCGCCAAGAGCTCGCCACCCACCCGCCGACCCACAGATCCATCCGACTCCACGCCCTAACCCTACCCGAATCTCTCCTCCGCCGGCGCCGCGCCGCTGCTGCCGGTTCTTCCGAATCCCCCACCTTGATCTCCTCCTCCCCCGATCTTGCTCTGGTTTGGAGTCGCTGAGTTCGTTTGCGCCTCCCTTTCTTGGGGGATTTGAGCTTCCAGGGAGCGGTAAGCGATGCAACCCCTCCCACACCACCCTTGCTGCTTCGTGTTGTTGCTTTTCGGCTTAATTTTGGAAAACAAACTCAACTCTGTAGTTGTCGACTCTTGTTTGTTGCTAAGGATGGGTACTACTTCGTGTTGATTTCCTGATGTGATTTGTTTATAGCAGAAGGTTAGAGAGTTGGGAGAGTTGGGGAGCTTGAAGTGGCACAGAAAATAAGGTTCTATTTTTGAAAAAAAGTTGAAGTAGGGGATTTTAGTTTTTAGTTTCCTGTGTGTATAAAATTGCAACAAATTGAAGTATGGCACTGTTAGTAAGCGCGAATCGGAAGTATGGCGATCGCCTATGCTCATGGCACCACATGATATCATTTCTGGTTGGAAGTTCTATCTGTAGGTGAGGTTGCCTGTTGTGTTGAGCTTTGTACTTAGTGTTGTGCTTGATTTTCTGCATTTATCCAGTCTGCCGTTTAACCAAATGCTTATTATTATTATTGTTATGCCGTATCGTTATCTGTAGTTATGGAACACATGGATGAGCATGACAGTGATGATATGCCAGTAGGGGTAGCATCCGATGGAGCTCATGCTGCCTCCAGACTCAGAAAGAAAAGGTCTAAGGTGTGGGACGAGTACATGCCTATCTATGTAAACGGAGTGGTTCTAAGCGCGGAATGTCGATACTGCCATATTCTAATGAGTTGCAAAGGTGCTGATGGACATTCCAATGGAACAAGCCACTTGTGGCGACACCAGAAAATTTGTCGAGCGAAAGAGGAATTGGATCTGAGCCAGCTACAGGATACGGACTCTCCATATGGTATGTTTACTTTGTTTCTTTCGGGCATCATGCTTTAGTTACTGATTAGCCGATTTCCCCTTGTATTTGCACAGGCTAGTCTTCTTAATTGGTTTGCTAGTTTTAAATTTTTGTGCAGTTTTATTATTCTTTGGTTATTTAAGAAGTTTTGGATGATTATCAAATATCAACTTTGGATGGAACCCATGTATTAAGCATTTAAATTTTAAGCTCCATAAGTCCTTAGGGATAGTAATTAATGGAGATTTTAACAATGACAACAGTTGAGTCTATTGCCTTTGAGGCGGTGTATAGTGGCCTATTGGTGTTGGGCCTGTTGGCATTTAAATTTTAAACTCCATAAGTCCTTAGGGAATCATATTGATTGTAAATTTGTAACAGCTATCCTTGATGATGTACTTGTTAACTCAATGAGAAAAATGGAAACATGTTGGTTACATTTGAGATACCTGATATGTTATATGATTGTTCATATGCTTTGATCACACCTTACAAGTTGCAAATTAGTAATTATGAATGAAGTTGGCTCAAATGCTGCCACAAACTCCCATTTTGTTCCAACTTTAGAATCTAGATGTCTGGTTGCTGGCGGCAATTAGATTACACATAATATATATTTTTTGCATGATAACTCTGTAAGAGGTCGAATTTGAATCTAAACGGTTACATTTGTAGACATCTGCATAATGGATTGTTATAGTATTATATTTTTGTTAAGGTTCACCAGATTGAGGATTGGAATTTAAAATTTTGGTGGAAAAATCCAGTACTTTTTTATCTTTTTCTCAGTTAGCATGGGAAATTATGGACCTTTTTGTCACCCGTCATGGGTCGCCTGTTGTGTTTTATGTCAGAAATTTTGTTATTTGTCGGTTTGGTGTAAATTCTGGTGTGAGAAGCCATTTTTTTCATGACAACTTGTATGGCTTTCATCTTTTATGAGTATTCTGACTAAACTATCCATACTTCATGCATAGTAGTGGTGAATGACATTGATCCGGTGGACCAGATTCTTCCAGATTCACTTGACGACACAAACTTGGTAACTCATAGTGAGAACAACAGGTTCAGGTCAAAGGTGTGGAAGGAGTTTAGGCCTGTCTATGTTGGGGGGAAAATCCAGGGTGCTGACTGTGTCCATTGCCACAAGCGGCTTAGTGCAGATAAAGGTAGAAGCCATTTGAACCGACACACTCAGACTTGTCCAGCACGAGGTGAAACTAGCATAAATCATCAGAAGGGTGAGTTTTTTCCATCCAGTGTACCAAGTTTGAAATCTAGGGTTCAGGACGAGCTTTCACCTGCCTTGACAAATGGTAAGGTTCAGATTGCGGAATATGCTAGCAAGCTCAAGGGTAATAGCTCTGGTGATAGAACTCCTCAGAACCCACACATTCTTGCTTTACCAGCACTAGATAGCATGACCCCAAAGGAACAAAATACATCATATGCTCATGCTGCTCCAGATATAAGCACCCGGAAATTTGATCAAGAAGCATCTTATCATGAGCTAACTAGAATGATAGTTCTGCATGGCTATCCCCTGTCAATTGTGGAGCATGAAGAAATGCGAAGATTTGCAAAGAGCCTCAACCCTGTGTTTAACATGCCTTCAAGCATTGATATGGAAGAGTATTCAACTCTTTTATTTCAGAAAGAAAAGGCTGACCTTAAGGAAAAAATTGCACTTTCATCCCAGCGGGTTTCCTTATCAGCAAGCGTGTGGACTCCTCATGGAGCTGAGCCCACAGTAAAGTACCTCTCTTTGACAGCGCATTTTATTGATGCAGACTGGAAGCTTCAAAGGAGAATCATCAAGTTTGGTGTGTTTTGGTCCTCGCCTACTTATTTTGAAAGATTGATACATTTTAAGGAGGCTTGTGTATTAGACTCTGAGAGTGGGCCATATAATGTCATAGGGGGAGCTATAAGAGATTGGAATCTTGATCAGAAGCTTTTCAGCTTGATATCTGTCGGTGATATAAGAAACCATGAAAGTACCTCAAAGCTGAAGGACATGCTTATACAAAGAAACTGCCTTCCTATTAGAGGTGAGCTATACAATATTGCCTGTGTGGATGATGTGCTCAACAACATTGTTTCAAAAGGGCAACCAATGCTTCAGCTTGTTGGTGATATACTAGAGAGATTTGTGCAGGCACATGCGTCCTCATCCCTGACTCAGCAGCAACTTCTTGAAGTTGTTACAAATATGGGTTTGAAATGTCCCCAGGAAGATGCGAAATGGTGGCACAACATTTACTTTAGGTGTGAAGTTCTTCTGCATTTCAAGAAGGCATTTCCCTCTGAAGAATTGTTATCTGCAGAAGACATTAAGATTGTTGAGTCTATTTGCAAGATTTTGAGGGCTTTTTATCGTGCCATTGAAGTAGTTTCGGGTCCTGCTTGCCCGACAGCAAATATGTACTTCCATGAATTATGGAAAGTTTGGACGATTTTGCAAGAAGAAGCATCTACCGATCACACTGAAGTTGCTAACATGGTTAGGGAGATGCAGGAAGCATTCAATGAATATTGGCAAAATTCATACTCGTGGTTGTCAGTACCTGTCGTTCTTGATCCCAGATTCAAAATTACTTTTATCGAGTTCCGTCTTAAACGAGCTTTTAGCACTGATGCAGGGAAGTATGTATCTGCTGTACTTGAAATAATCAGGGAGCTGTTTCATGAATATTGCAGCCCTGTGGATAAGCCAAGTGTTCACACTTCAAATTATGAAGCTCACAATGTTGATATGGATGGATTTGACAGTGATTCATTGGAAGATTGGGATCTGCATCTTAGTGCACAAACAAGGAATCAACTATTGACAGAGCTTGACAACTATCTTGAAGATGGCCTTGTTCCAAGGAGGGATGATTTTGATATTCTGAACTGGTGGATGAGTCATTCTACAAAGTATCCAACCCTCTCAGTTATGGCACGGGATGTCTTGGCAATGCCATCATCTGCTGTTCACTGTGAGGCAGCATTCAGCATTAAGGGGCCAGTAATTCACAAGCAATGGAGCACATTAAACATCAAGACAATTGAGGCACTCGTGTGTACCCGAGATTGGATTAGATAGACTGGTTAGCTCTGCACTTTGGTAGTTCTTTTTATTTCTTTAGTTGCATATATGAGTTCCTAAAAAGAAGCATGTATTTGTCCTCTTGGATGAGAGCTTATCTTTGCATCTTATTTCTTGAGAAAAACTTGACAGCCACCTTTAAAGTGTGCACAATTAGGATGTTAGACCCATGATATCTTAGTAGCTAGATAATTAGTAGCAATTAGACTGTCAGTCTGTCACAGCATCCATTCTTTCTTAGTAGATACTAGATAGGTACCCAAAAAACAGTAGTTAATCAATGATGAGCAGTGATTTACGAACTGAAAGATATACACTATTAACAATTCGAAATTTTGAAACTGCTTTCTCTTGTGAATATGCATACTGTTGTTTTCTGTCGTACGTAGACATGTTTGCGTCATGGCTAGACTGCAAGGATAGGTAATAATATAATAAAATCATTCCGCTGTATTCAAATACTGCTCAGTTCATTTGAGTTGTGTATGCTCTCCCTCCCCCCCCCCTCTCTCTCTCTCTCTCTCTCCCTCTCTCTCTCTCTCTGTGGGGATAATGTTCCTGTCAATTTTGCAGGCTATGTATCATGCCGCAGTGAACTACCAACACTGATCATGCTTTTTTATCAACAGAAGATTACAAGCAGTACATACTCATCGTATTCTAACGTAGGGTGATATTGCAAAGACTTATTAATTGCCCATTTGGCTTGCTGTATCGAACATCTCGCAGCTGCCGGTATGTCTCAGTTTTTCTGCTATTTTTTTCCAGATGTGTATATTATTACCAGTCATGCGCCCTTCTGTTAGAGAAGCTACAAAACTCAAGGCCTTGTTGGGGTTGAAAATAAAATCATCCGAGGTGGAATGATTTGGTGCTGTTCAAAGAAATGCTTCAAATTCGTTTTAAGTCAAAGCAAAAGTATACCGCATAGAAGAGGGGCTCTCATGAAAATGAGAGAATCGTGGAATCCTGTCCAAAAAGGAAGTACTAGTTCTCCTACAAAGAGAAACTTTCGTGTCCAGAAAATTAGTGAGTCAGGGCTTCACAAGTGATTCCTCCAGGGGATACTTCTGGGTGTTCAGGTGCATCGTGCAATGTTGTTTCTTGTGTTAGGACCTAGGGCTCTGGTGCAGATATGTATGTACAGTGCAGTGATTTACTACTGTTTTAAGTTGATCAGGAATACCTTTGTAAATGGTATGGGAAGCATTTGCTGTTCCATTTACTAGTTACTACTATGGTTTATGAATGTGCTGGGAGGGGTTTTTCTGTAAAATTTTGTGCCACCCTTGGGGCTGGGATCTCCATCATATGGAGCTCAGATATCAGTAGGAACTGCAGAAATTGTCATAGTATTGGGTGCAATTCCAGCCCAAAGCATAGATCCTATGGTGATGGATTTGCCTTGTTTTTGACATTTCTGTACGACTTCAAATTGATACTGATCGGAAGGACCGAACGAACAGGACAAAATTGACAGAAGTAGCAGAACAGCTGGAACTGGAGGGAAGATGTCGAAGATTATTTGACAGATTCTTTCACATGCCAGCCTGCCAGATCAGTTTTGTGCCAACAGAAGTGAAATCCCAGTGGTGTTGCTGTTGACCTTCACTTTTATTTCTTTTCTTTTTTTAACCATTCTTGCAAACTATTTCCTCTCTGAAAACAACAAACAAAAGGAAGTATAAAAAGAATTGCAAGTGGAACTGCCAAGAAATATGAATAGACTTTGATCACGCACTTGGGTACATCTGGTGAGTGGAATTCTGTCGAAACCATCCGTCGTACTACCGTCAAATCAAGTAGAATCGACGAGAGTTAGACGGATGATTCAAAAGAACTCCACTCGTCGGCTTGATCCCAAACACCAGAGGACCAGCGTCTGCCTAAGTGGGGGCTTGGCTCCTCTGCATTCACCAGGGAATCCGCAGCCAAAACACGAGTTTTTTTTTTCACATGTATCCTAAGCGCGAATGCAGAGGAGCCGAGCCCTGCTTAGGCCTACTCGGAGGCGGCGGGTGGTGACTAGGCCACCTGGTCGGCGGTAAGCGGTCCACGCCAGACGCCGTGGATGAGGAGCGCCATGCCGCCGTGGAATGCGACACACACAGTCAGCATGATTGACTCCCGGTAGGGTCCCTCGGGAGCCTCCGCGGCGACGACGATGGTGGCGGACATCACGGCCGCCAAGGCCGCGCATACGCCGGCGAAGGGGACACCCATTCCTGGCCCAGGCGCAGGCGCAGGGGCCAGACTCCCTAGCAAGAACAGAGGAAAGAAGTAGTAATCGTCGAAGAGAGCATGGGGATTGGGGAAACTAAAGCGAGAGGGAGGGCATATCTCGTGCACATGAACAAACATACGAATATAGCACACTCAGAGTATCCAACACGAAATGGACGATTCAAATCCAGCGAGCTAAATCTACCTCCCACTTAATATGGTTTTGCAAAACCACCCCCCTCCCGACTTAAGTGGGAGGTGGGATTTGGCTCATTGGATCTGGATCGTCTATTTCGTTTTTAGACGGTCCGGATATGTCATGTCTATATGTTTACCAATGCATTCATGTGCATGAGATATACCAGCAGCAAGAGGATACTGAGAGAGATTTTACCCAAACAAGAAAAGAGAACAAGAGATCCAAGACCGTTGAGAAGGGAGGACGGCTGGGTGGTGAGGACGAAGAGAATCGACGCGCAAGAAACTCCCAAGAAACTGGCATAAACTAATCGATGAGCTTGTGTCTGCCACATCATCGGCACCATCATTAGGTAATCCCTAGTTTATATGCCGGTAAAATCAGTCGCTTTAGAAGTCCACCTCATCGTGACGTCATCTTGATTGGCCAATGTCTAGTTTGTATATATGCCGATGAATCAGTCGCGTTTGAAGTTCATCTCATCGTCTCCTAAAGCGCACCATAATTAGCCAATGCCTAGTTTATTTGCCGATGAATCAATCGCTTATTTGGAAGTTCACCTCATCATCTTAATTAGCTAGTATATTTAATATAGATTAAAGGGGATCCTGTAAGCATACCTTGTGCTGCTTGAAAGCACCAGTCCTTTCGAGTAGATCATGTGCCAAAAGGTTGATGAGATTTTTTTATTTCGATCAAGGAGATGAAACCCAATTTCTATTATAATCTTCTACGCCTCCTGATTTCAGCTTTCGGGTTGAAAGTTGAGATTCTCTAGTTGAAATCTTGAGTCGAAAGATGTAAATCATTCAGTTGAGTCGAAAGATGTAAATCCTGAGTCGATGACCAAGCGGGGCGACGTCTTGTGATGGTTCGGTGGCTCGCCCCATGAGCTGAGCCTCGGTAGTCGATTAGTCGGCGTCTCACCATCCCTGCATCGCACCTTAGTGCTCACTGCGTGCCGTCTTTGCGGTGCGCAGCTCGTGGTCATGCCGCGCCACAAAGACTCGGCCCTCACTCGCGCCAGAGCCCGCGCGGCCGAGCCAGGTAGTCGATGCCTCATCGTCCGTGCGCTGCAGCTCAATGCTCGTCCGCGCCGGTGCTGCACCTGTCCTCGCCTGCACCGCGCCGCACCGCAGCCTTTGCCGCTGGAACTAGAGCCTAAAGCTAGAGGAATGGAGAATGGTTAGGGAATTAGGAATTTAGGGTTACTAGTGCATCTGCATTTCATTGGGGATTTGACTTAGGCTACAACTGGACCAGCTGTAGCTTGCACTCGGCCCACCGCCCATAGCGTGCCTGCACCCTACCGGCAAGAGGGGGGCCCGTTATATTAATAAAGAAAGGGTGGAACCAAAGCCACAAAGTACAAATTGAAAGTGAGCTTTAGTTACAAAGAATTGAAATGCTCCAGGCACTTGCCCCTGCTAGGAACCAAGTTCTACCCTTGTTCTTGATCTTCGCTAGGAGCTCTAGTGGTGCGGTGACTTTGTTGTTGATTTTTTTTTTTTTTTTGCATTTCGTTCGTTCTAGATCTTCCAAATAATTAGGATCAGGGTCGTGGTCGTAGCTTTTCTGGGGGAGCCTTTCGTCTCAGCTACCTTGGACCACCAATCCAAGATATTCGTTCTAGGGTTCATAGGGATGGTTGTAGACTATCAATTCCTAGCCAGTCCGCCATGTACTTCCAGACTCTTACAGAAAAACGACACTGGGTGTAAAGATGGATGGCCGATTCCGAAGTGTCTTGCATAAGGGGCAAAAGCGTTGGTTTGACTACCCCTAGCTTCTAGTCTGTCTGAGATCCGCAATCGAACCCAGAAAATATAATGCGTAGGCAAATTTTGAGGAGTAGGTTCCTTTCGGGGTTAACTTCCATGATATCTCACTAACGGGCAGTCTGAATATTGAGAATAAATTGGCAATTTAATTCCTCTAACACGTCTCCATTGTGTGTTATGTCCAAGAAAAGAAAGGTTGCTGCATTCAGGAGCATGAAAAAGTAAGTAATCCCCGGGCCTTGTACTTGACCAGTGGCCACACATATATATTGTTTTTTTTAAAAAAAACTTGCATGGAAGCCTATGATAGTGACGACTGAAGGTTCCATTTTTTTTTAACGAGACTTTTCCTTGCCTTCCTATTCCCTGTCTACTTTCGCGATCGCGTCTCTCAGATGTGACAAGGAGCCGGTACCAATCCACGCTAAGCATCCGACAAGAGGATTGTTCCGCTCTTTCCTTCTTCTTCTTCTTTTTTTTTTTTTTTGAAATGACCAGCAGGAGAAGGATTGTTCCGGTGATTTAACAGAACTGATGCTGTCCGATAATTAGGGGAATGATTGGCTCGCGGAGATCACAGTAGAGCTTTGCCCAATTAATGGATGTTCTTCCGTACGATATTTTCGGAAGTAGAACATCCATTAGTACAAGTTTTTATACTTCGAAAGCAGCCCTAATTAAGTAATCGTTAACGTATTAAGCCTGGTGGAATTCCGCTGCTCTCCGCGTTTCCCGGACATTACCGCCCAGGCGCGCGCCGGCACGCGTCCTCGCGATTTCCTTGCCTTGCTCTCGCACGCGCGGTCGGCCGCCCGATCGACTAGGATCGAAGGCCCGCCTGCCTCGACGGATCTTCTACGCGCCGAGCCGCTCCGGACCACGCGCTGGGATACGCGTCCGCGGGTTGCTTTTGCTGGGCCCACAGCCGCTCGCTCGCGCCGGCCCACGCTAGCGCCTTCCCGCCGCGCGGTTCGCGCGGGTGGCCAGCCTAGTCAATTAGTACAAGCGGCAACTTTGGAAACGGCAAACTTCAGTATGGCACAGCCAAATGCAAAATCAAAACTATAGTTATTTTATTATTGATGAGCTGACACCAAGAAACTCCAGGGACCAAAGTATAGGACAGGTGAAAGACATTCCGTGGACTGACTGTAGAGTCCAGCACATGTCAGATTATTCCCATAAAATCTCAGAGCGCCGATCCTAACCAAACTGTGACACACCGATGGTGACGAGGGAGAGACCAACCAGCAGCACAGTGAGGAGTGCGAAGGCGACCGCCGGGGTGGCCGTGCCGGCGGCGAGCCCGGTCACGGCCAGCGAGGCAGTAGCGGTTCCCACGACAGGAAGAAAACGGCGCACGCGTTCAGTGAATGCACCGCCAACCTTGTCCCGGCCGACTGCTGCGATCGCCTTATCAGCGAAAACCTGAAATGCATGAGTAGATGCAGCTCTAAGTATTTTCAGTAGAGTGGTAGTAGTATGTTTTGTGACTAGTTGAAGAGGGAAATAACAGTTCTAGATCTTAGTAGTAGTTGAAAGTATATTCTAACCCATCCAAAAGGGGATTAATTATGAGATTTATATATATAGACAAACACGGTTAAACTATCAAGAACTTATCGGGGAGTTTTTTTTGTTCCTTCGAAAAAGCAAGAAGCCAAGAACTGAGCACACATTACGCATATGTCTCCAGTAGTCCAGAGTAAGCAAAAGAGAAAATCGAAGTGTATGGGCATGCCAAAAAAGGATGGAAAAGCTTTTCTTACTTGCTCAGTGAACGGGAGCGCCTCGCCGGCGGTGACGTCAGGCTCGTGAGCGAACATCATGTAGTAAGAGCCCTTGTCGGCCGGCAGGGGCATGCCGGAGTTGTCATAGACGGAGCCCTTCTTGGCCGCTGGGAACATGCCGGAGTCGCCGTACACCGCACCGTAGTCGACGGCGGAGGCCATGCTGGAGCTGTTGCAGACAGAGTCCTTACGCGCCGAGCACACCGAGCTGGTGACTAGGGAGAGGCCACCCAGCAGGAGAGCGAAGAGTGCGAAAACCACCGCCGGGCTGGCCGGGCTGGCGGAGAGCCCGGTCACGGCCAGCGAGGCAGCAGCGAGTCCCACCAACGGAAGGCTGGGGCGCACACGTTCGGTGAATGCACCGGCGACCTTTTCCCGGCCCACCGCTGCGACCGCCTTATCAGCGAAAACCTGGAACGCATGTGTAGATACAAGTTACAACTCTAGATATTCGCAGTAGACCAGAAGTACTAACTCGTATGTTTTGTGACTAGTTGAAGAGGGAAATAACAATTCTAAATATCTTAATTAACAGTGCTCAATAGTACTTATTATAAGTTTCTAACCCATCTGAAAGAGGATATCTCTGACGAATGAGACTGAGGGTATAGACAAAAGGACAGGACGGATAAACAACCCAGAACTGAACGAGGAGTTTTGATTGAAAAAAAAACAGCAATGGTTTCAAAAATAGAAAATAAAAAGCAGGAGTAAGAAAAAGAGGAAATCCAAGTGTTTGCGCATGCAAAAAGCAAAGCTTTCTTACTTGCTCAGCCAACGGGAGCACCTCGCCGGCGGTCATGCCCGACTCGTGCGCGAACATGCCGGAGTTGTCGTAGACGGCTCTCTTCTTGGCCGTGGAGGTCCTGCTGGAGTTGTCCTCATCAGTCTCTCCCCAACAAAAAAAAAGAACGCACAGGGAAACGGGAAATAATAGACGGATGCAGACGGGAAGCGGAAGCGGAAGCCGAAGGCGCACCTTACTGCGGCGGGACGCCGACGGGCGGCTGGTGCTGGCCCCGGTTTCTTGCGATCGGGATGGCCGATCGGGAGAGCTTGTGTAGTTGTAGTGTTGCGGGTTTGGGCGAGCGGGACGGCCCGGGTCTTGTGGTTTTATAGAGGGGTCGGGGGAATTTCTTCGGCTTTTCCGTCTACCTCGTTGGGACCATTGCCTCGTTGGGAAAACGCACTGGTGATGTGGAATTAAATTGCCAGGATGCTGTGAATGACAAGTGGGGTCAAGAAAGTAAGAGATGCAGTGTGACTGGACTGGAACAAAAGCACCGGTGATGCGGAATTAAATTGCCAGGATGCTGTGAATGACAGGTGGGGTCAAGAAAGTAAGAGATGCAGTGTGACTGGACTGGAACAAAAGCACTGGTGATGCGGCATTAAATTGCCAGGATGCTGTGAATGACAAGTGGGGTCAAGAAAGGAAGAGATGCAGTGTGTCTGGACTGGAACAAAAGCACCGGTGATGCGGCATTAAATTGTCAGGATGCTGTGAATGACAAGTGGGGTCAAGAAAGTAAGAGATGCAGTGTGTCTGGACTGGAACAAAAGCACTGGTGATGCGGAATTAAATTGTCAGGATGCTGTGAATGACAAGTGGGGTCAAGAAAGTAATTAAGAGACGCACTGTGACTGAGTTTCTACACATGGTCTACGGCTCTATGCTGGACTACAGTACAGGGCCCGTATGTGGTGTGTGCATGACAAAGCTTAAATGCCAAGCTCCTGTACGAAACCGAGATATGGATAAAATGAAATAAAACTCTGAAACTCCCGCTATCTTGTTCTATGATTCTCCCTCGTTCCTCATCATCCCCTTGCCTATTTTCTTACCCAATTTCTTTCAGTTTCTTACCCCTAGTTCTTCGATGGCCATCCCCAAATATACTGCTGATTTGTTCTATTGCGGTCCATTACAGGGTTAGGTCATTACCACAACAAATAGGGGTGTCAAAACGAATCCGAATAATCAGTTGACACTCCTTGCAACGAGCGTGCTACCCAGTTGATGACTGTTGACGAGTTTATCATATAAATCTTACGGTTTTTGCGGTGGTCGGCTCAATCAACCAGAGGGCTACAATTCTACGGTACCATGGCCCCTTCCGTAGCCGTCCGATCTCACGCTGAGGATGATATCCCACCGTTCGTCTCGCGTCCCCATCCCTTCTTGCCTTAGCCGGCTTTAACAATTCCAACTAGATAGAGAAGCGCACTACGTCGTGCGTGGAGAGGTAAAAAATTGAGAGCTGCAGTGAGTATGAACAAGGACAATGTGGTTGTTGGCTCATCCTAAGTTTGCCTTTTTTTTATATGATTAAGGAATAAACTTCAGAAATCAAAAAATATGTACCAAACATTAGCATGAGAAGATATGTATATCGTTCAATTCAGATCCATCTCACACAACAAAAATCTGCATGTAATAGGAACAAATAACACATGCTGGCTATATGCAATGATATATGCACTACCACAAGCCAGGCTTCATTGATTAATTAAGATCTGACATTGTGAAAAGGCATAACTAACTGAAAAGAAATATGAGCTGCATTGGGTATGTCTGAACTTGCACCTTGAAGCAATGTTAATCTAAATACAAATGGCCTGCCAGCCTGATCATGACACCAATCTTTGATTTTGAGATTGGGCACTTTTCTTGAGAGAAAGGCATGAGCCATATGAGCAGACTATGGCAGTTGGCACTTTTTAGGAACCACCACCTGTCAGTTGAAAGCAACGTCTTTACGGATTTGGATATTATTTCTAGATAGAGAATTGAATTTTGGGAGATTTAAGAATGGCACCCCGCCCACATGTTACGTTGAGCAAGCCTACATTTTTTTTTGACCAATATGGCCCATTTGTCACTGTCAGTGAAAGGAACCGAGGAAAATGTACGAAGAAGAGTTCTAGAAATTTTGTGCTGACGTGTGGTGGCCTACTGGGCTCCGCGGCAAGGCCGTGTGGTGTTGTGGAGATCTATGCTCATTGACTGCTGCTTCTGAACTCTGAAGAAATTACAAAACACGAAGTGACGTGCCTATTGTTAGGCTACTCCCAATGCTCCACCTTGACAAGTATCTTAAGACTTCACATAAGCAAAAATCTGATGTGATACTGTAATTAAGGAAGAGAGAGAGCAGTCTAGTATCTTATTTAGATACCACTCATACACAGTATCCTAGGTAGAAATAGTGGTAAAGACATTTATATCAAAGGCATAAGATACAACACTCTAGGATACAATGCATTGGGAATGTGACATCTAAATACCTTTTATGCAATAAGAAACTGCAATAAGAAACAACCCATTGGGAGCAGCCTTATATAGTAAGAAAACCGGTCAGAACTTGGGAATAAATTTAACCGGAAGGAATCAAAGAACTGGGAGACGATTGCCAAACGAACTCCTAGTTGGTGTGTACAGTGATGCCATGCTTCACGGTCTAACTGACTGACCTGCTGTATATGTCCCAGATTGCTACGAGCTCACATTTTCAGCAAGCATTATTAGCTGACTTGCATGCATTTCCTCATTTTATTTTATTTTCAATATCCCATACCACAGAAATGTAGCTGTTAAGCCTGTTGCTAGGTTATTGAGTAACCTACTCGCTATCAGTCTACCACGGATCTAAATTTTTTGAACCCGTCTCAACCCAAACCAAACCAATCTGTTTTCGGTGTAAACCCAAATCAAATCAACCCATTTCTAGATACCCAAAGCCAACCTGAAGTAAAACCCAACCTAATGAAGAAATAAAAAACTAAAAACCAACGCGGATGCGATATCGAGATGAACCTATGCAATGGTACGCGCCATGAAGAGTCGAAGACTGTCCCAAACAACTCCGAAAGCGATTTGATTGATCAGCTGAGCACGCATGTAATATAGAGATGAACCTAACCGTCATATATATATATATATCACGTATTCACCGGCGGTTTGCTACGTTGTAGAATTGCGCGGCATGTACCCATCCTTCTTACTATGCTTCATACTTGAAAAAAAAGAGAGAAAGAAATAAAAAAGTATATGTCAAGTGCTTGCCTTTGTTCTTATCGGTTTTGGACCGCACGCGCACACGCGCAGTACGGCCAACCGATAAGGGCATGTATAATGATATAGATAACTGCTGTCTATATTAGTCACTCATGTCATCTATAAACAGTATTAAAGATAACTCATTTGATAAGTTGTTTATATGAGACACCACAATCTTTTAATTTTTGCTTGAAAAAAATATTTGTTATAGACAACAACTCATATCATGGTGTTTTGTGTTGTCTATAAGGGTTTTATAGACTGTCTGTTGCATGTCAGACAACTTCATTCTCTCTCCTTGCTCTCTCTCATCTACATCATTAAAAATCTTACATGACAAAAATTATAGACTACTGATGTCACCCACTGTATATGCCCTAAGGGTATGTACAATGCAAGATGCTTATATACAAGTGCTTAAAGAAAGAGAATGTAGCCACGTCATCAAGTATCTATGTAAAAGTCGTTTCCTCCAATGCAAGTATCTGTTTTGTAGGTGCTTAGATGATTGTATTATCTATTAATTATATATAGTTATATACATAAACACCTCTTAAGCACGGGTGCTTAATCAAGCATTGATGTTACAAAATAAGCACCTCATCTATCCTACGTGGCAAGAAAAATCAGTTTTTCTTTGCTAAACACCTCTCTAAGTACCTGCATTGTACATGCTCTAAGGAGAGGTTGCCACTTGTAAGTAACTGCAGTTTTTTAAGGTTAAAACACTGCTGCTGTTATATCAGGGAAGAAATGGTCAACGGCCCAACTAACCGGCGGTCTGAATATTGAGAATAAATTGGCCATTTAATTCCTCTAACACGTCTCCATTGTGTGTTGTATACAAGAAAAGAAAAGTTGCTGCATTCAGGAACATGCAAATAGGATGTAATCCCCGGGCCTTGTGCTCAACCAGTGACCACACATTTTTTTTATTAAAAAAACTTGTACGGAAGCCTATGATAGTGACGACTGAAGACTAATACTAATATAATTAACGAGACTTCTCTCTGCCTTCCTATTCCCTGGCTACTTTCGCGATCGCATTTCTTTTATTACTTGTTTCAGATGTGATAAGGATCCGGTTCCAATCCAGGTTAAGCATCCGACAAGAGGATTGTTCCGGTGATTTAACAGAACTGATGATGTCCGATAATTAGGGGAACGATTGCCTCGCGGAGATCACCGTAGAGCTTTGCCCAATTAATGGATGCTCACACGGCGGTTTGGAAAACCTTATCATCTATCATTGAAATGACGGTACAAATGACCACGATCATAATTGGAGAGAGACAGACTACGTTGTTCTGGAAAGATTATTAGACATCCTCACAATGACTATACCTACGCCTACCCACTATATTCACATTTGCCACAAATCCGAATTGTACAGCTCAGCTCGTAATTCATTGCTAATAATTGTGCAGTGTTATTACACCTGGTTCTATCACAACAAGCGATATTGGAATATCATATCTTGCTTCAAATTCTATCTAAACAGCGATTGCAACAAGGAATCTTAGACCAACGAGCAATAATCTCGACCAAGGCTAACATAACTACCTCAGAAATGTACAAGCTACTCTCTTTTCACGGTATAAAATGGATGGCGACAGACTATGCTTGGCACAGCTCAATACCACACAAATATAGAATATTCTTATAGCTTGCTTTCAGAGGAAGACTAAACACAAGAGATAATATGACAACTAAGCAATGGAGGACAGATCCTCATTGTGACATCTACCCTACTCTAGAAACGATTGATCATATTATTTTACGATGTAAAGCGGCAGATAATTTATGGAGGAAATTAGGACTAGCAACGGAGGCATTCTCATCCCATGATATATTGGAATTTGTGCAAAAAGCATCAACAAAAGTAGCTACCTAGCTACAAGGACATTTGGTCCATATGTTTCACAGCATGTGCTCATTCATTATGGATTACAAGAAATAAGAGAGTGTTCCAAAAGGAGGAGGATGGTGCCACTACGGTACAAAATCGGATCCAAGATTACGTCAGTCACTTGTTATACAGACTAAACAAAATTACCGTGCTTCTCTTCGCCGGTGGAGTCAGCTCTTTCTGCAAACTCACTAAATGTTGGGGTAGTTTTTGTTCATGGTGTGGTGGTTCTTAGTTTTAGTTTCGGTTTTTTAGTTTTACCTTTTTTTCGTTTATTTATTTTTACTTATATAACAGTTCTCGACAACTATTTTAATACAATAGTCATATGGTAGAGAATCCTCTGCCTTTTAACGTCAAAAAAATGCTCTTCCGACGATATTTTCGGAAGAAGAACATTCCATTAGTACAAGTTTTAGACTTCGAAAGCAAGACTAATTAGTAATCAATTAGTACAAGCGGCAACCTTGGAAACGGCAAACTTCGCTATGGCAGAGCCAAATGAAAAATCAAAACTGGAGTTATTTTATTATTGATGAACAGACACCAAGAAACTCCAGGGACCAAAATGTAGGACAGCTGAAAGATCTTCAGCAGACTGACTGCAGAGTCCAGCACATGTCGGATTATTCCCATAAAATCTCAGAGCGCCGATCCTAACTAAGCTGTGACACACCGACGGTGACGAGGAGAGACCAACCAGCAGCAGAGTGAGGAGTGCGAAGCCCACCGCCGGGGTGGCCGTGCCGGCGGCGAGCCCGGTCACGGCCAGCGACGCAGTGGCGGTTCCCACGACAGGAAGAAAGCGGCGCACGCGTTCAGTGAATGCACCGGCAACCTGAAATGCAAGTGTAGATGCAGCTCTAAGTATTTGCAGTAGAGTAGCAGCAGCAGCAGCAGTATGTTTTGTGACTAGTTGAAGAGGGAAATAACAAGTTCTAGATCTTAGTAGTGTTGAAAGTATACGCTAACCCATCCAAAAGGGGATTAATTATGAGATTGAGGGTATATATATATATACAAACACGGTTAAACAAACAATAACTTATCGGGTAGTTTTTTTTTTCCAAAAAAAAAAAGCAAGAAGCCAAGAACTGAGCACGCATACGCATTTGTCTCCAGAGTAAGCAAAAGGGAAAATTTAAGCGTATGGGCATACCAAAAAAGGATGGAAAAGCTTTTCTTACTTGCTCAGTGAACGGGAGCGCCTCGCCGGCGGTGACGTCAGGCTCGTGAGCGAACATGTAGTAAGAGCCCTTGTCGGCCGGCGGGGGCATGCCGGAGTAGTCATAGCCGGAGCTGTTGTAGACGGAGGCCTTCATCTGGTCCTTGAGGGACATGCCGGAGACGCCGTACACCGCGCCGTAGTCGACGGCGGAGGCCATGCCGGAGCTGTTGTAGACGGAGCCCTTCATCTGGTCCTTGAGGGACATGCCGGAGTCGCCGTACACCGCGCCGTAGTCCCCGGCGGTGCCGGTGCCGGGGTTGTCGTACACGGAGCCCTTACGGACCACAGGGACGCCATCTCCCGCCATTTCGGACGCCATCTCCGTCCACTCTCGCACCCTCGGGAGTTGGGAAGCCCTGGGGTTCCTGCGATTTTAGGATGGAATCATCCGCTTCCGCACCCTTGGGAGTTGGGAAGGTAATCCTCCGCTCTCGCACTTGGGGATGGAGTCGTCGGGACGCCTCGTTTAAATAGCGGGGAAAAGGGCGAAGTGGTCATTTCGCTTCCCCCGTCCGATGACGGCCGCGATCTAAAGCTGTCCGGTAAGTGGAATGTTCTGTCACGTATGGTGTGATTACGAGACAAACCCGGCCCCGGCACCGGCACTCTCACCGGCGGGAGATCGGATGGTGCTGGTGGGTTGCGCGGGGCTAGTTCGGGGAGGAGCAGGGTTTCAAATTTCGGCAAAATTTCGTATATTTCGCTGGAGCTCGAAATTTTGCTCTTTCGGTCAAACAATTTTGGTTGCACATCAATTCAGATCAAATTCAAACAGCATTCAAAATTTGATCAAAATTTGTCAAATTTTTTTTTATCAAATTCAGTCAAATTTGAATACCAATTTTGACAATTTGCCCGAATTGAATTCGAAATTACCGAAATTTCGGTAATTTCGCTCAGCCACGAAATTTTTCATGAAACGAAATCGAAAACTGGGGAGGAGCAGGACCGAAACCGGTCGCCAATACTAGCCAGCGCGGTCAAAAGCAAATGGGAAGCATTAATTAGTTTGTAGTGTCATTTTCCGCTGTTTGTTGGGCCACCAGGATTGATGGTCTCTTCTTTCCATTTGCGAATCATCATCCGGATGGTATCACACATGAAGACAAGTTGTGCCACTTTGTTGGGCCATCAGGATTGATAGTCTCTTTTTTTCCATTTGCGAATCGTCATCCGGATGGTATCACACGCGGAGACTAGCTGTGCCACTTCAGACTACGGGATTTCAGTCGATTTTTCCGCCGTCCGATTCTGCGTTAAGATTCGTGCGCTGTGAGTTCTCATCTCAGGCTAGTTGTTGTTGGGTGTTTGCAAATCCGATTTGCTAACTTTCAAACCCGTCAGGCAGAGTTCTTGTATCTGGTTTATTTTTTATTTATTTTATATTCATCGGTACTCGCGCGCCCCTGTATCCAATGGTACAAGAGAGAGTAAGAGGTGGAGAGGAGAAATCGAGGCGGTGCGACTTGGTGGTTTGTTCCGCCGATAAGCGGCATCCTCTCTCGCCTCTGGGGACAAGTTGCTTGCGGCGAGCGGCATTCTCTCTGTTGCGACAAGCGGCTTGCATCGACCGGCGAGCGGCGTCATCTCTCTCGTGTGAAGTGGCGAGCTGCGATCGACAAGCGGCAAGCAGCATCTATTTTGCTCAGCGATTTTGCCTTCAGATTAGCGGAAGCGGCTAGTTGCGGGTGTGCAGCATTGATTTCTGGTGATTAGAGCTTGGCGGATTGTCGTTCTCCTCGATTTTTGGTGTGTGTCTCGTTTGAGAGGTATGATCTATTTTGCTCGGCGATTTTACCTTCAGATTTGTGGAAATACTTGTTTTTTGATGTGTATTTTGCTCTGCCTTTTCAGAATTTTAGTCATGTCCCTTCAAATTAGTTTTAATTTTGGTTTCTAGGGTTTGTGAATTTGTCCCCTTGTTGTGAGATTGGGTTGTTTGGTAGTGAAAATATGCTCTTAGGGCTTGTTCAATTTTTATGTAATTACCTCTGTAAGTATTTGGTGAGTTCCCCTTTGGGAAGGGGTTCGTGCAATTACCTTAGTAAGTATATTCAGTTTTTTGCTTTATTATCCAAATTGTTAGACCCTGTGGCGAGGTCTAGTATACTTTAGTTGATGAATAATTGACAATGGTGATACTGATGTTATTTTAGGTGTGTGGCGCGTGTGTGAACTAATGTTGGTCAAGTTGGGAAGAACTTGTGCTGGAAAAAGATGGTGTTTTGGTCTTTACATGTGTAGGGTAACTCGGAGGCGATCGTGATCTACGACGGTGACCGGGAGGTGGCTTGATGCGAAGTCATAGTCTAGAGGGTCGAGGATGCTGGAGGAGACGGTCGGGCTCGAGTTGGGGCACGTGGAGATCAAAGATGGATGATGCGTGTTGCAGCTACGGAGGTATGGTCCAGAGGCTACGACACATGATAATTTTGAGGTATCCAAAATTGGTTTTGTAAGCTGGTGTAAAAGCCCATGTATTGAGCTCTAGAACTAGTGCGTCGTACGTGGATGTTTAGGGCCAACATTGGTTTGCATGTGCTCTACGTGTGAAGTTGGGTGGTTGGTATTAGGGCCTGTGACGGGTAGAAAATAAATAGCAGACTACTGTTAGGGTTCTAGGGGGAGAGTTTTTTTCGCGGTGGCGGCGGCACAAAAAGCTTGCTGCTTGGACGAATTGATGTGCGCAGGACTACAGAAGATTGATCGAGGTAATTGTGGTCAGTGCTTTTGGTTGAGTTAAAGAGAAAAGAAAGAGAGAATTGACATGAGCTTTGGAAGCTGTGCGTGAGATGTTGGCAGCCTGTGCTCTGTTCATGCATGAGCCTAGGCGGCTGTAGGTACTAGTTGTGACAACACATACATGTTGATTCTTTGGTTTTTATTCGCTACGAGATTTCAGCGTCGGCCATTGGTGCTGAATCTTTGTTTTTCAATCTGCTACAGTAACCTATACTGTAGCTACAGTACATAACATTATTTGTCGCAGTCCTGCATTTGCTACAGTACCAAAAAAGTTTTTTTTGTTTTTGCGTTCTTTTATTGTGTTGGCAGGTTAAACAATAAGAAGATAGTAGAATAGAATAAAAAGCTTTCACCGTGGATTGCAATCATTCATCTTGCTGTTGACGATCCTACACAAATGTTTGATTGGTTGGAGCTATTTTGTGAAATTAGTGTTAATGACTTAGTCTTGTAAGTGTGTTTGCGTTTTAGGTTCAGAAGGATTCGATTCAGGGTAGCACAAGCACTCAGAGCACTTTGTATTAAACGCGAATGCGCTTTCTACTGTGATCAATATAATATTCTGCCGTTTCTATGAACCTAAATTGTGTGTAGTCGTGGCACTTCTCCCGCCAGCTAGCTAGGAACGCGCACTCGATTGACCAACTAACACATCAAGCGACATGTTGGCACTCGGTTGCTTTCGCTTGAGAGCGTGACAAGATAAGATTCGCTAGCACAGCTAAAACCCTGAAACCGATTGTCGCCGCCGTTGAGCGCCCATCGATCCGCCGTGGAGGAAGGCGGATTTGACCCGCCGGCCTGCTGGAATGCACAGCCTCAGTCAGGCTCACGTCGCATTAGCCAAATCATCTCGCTCGCTCATGTCGTGTCGTCGTTTGGAAACAGCGATCAGCCGCAGTGTGAAACGGGATCTCTTGGAGGGAGCAAAGCGAGTCGTCACTGGCCAAAACCAACCCAAAACTTGAACCATGCGTGCATCTGATCTGGCACAGGGACATGCAATAAATATTTATCTGTCCTAATTTTATGGTATATTCTGATCTGCTTTGCTTATTAAAAAAAAGGGTGACAAAAGGAAGAAAAAAATATTACTATTCCGACGTCTTCTGTTCGGTTTACGGGCAACTTTGGAAGATGGCAAACTTCACCGTAGTCAGAGCCAAAGGCAAACCAAAACCGGGAAGAACACATTCTGATCTTACATCTACTGACGACCTCACTATAAGATACGGAGTACCCCAGTAAACTAGCGTAAGGACAGGCAGTACTGAACTAACTGCAAAACCCCACACACACAGAATTATTCTCCTCAAATCTCCGAACATCCCCAAATTGTATTTATTGTCGCATGGCATGCCCGATCCATAACTCCGTGCCCCATCGATCACTTCCCTTATTTACTCGTCATACTAGCTAGGCACCGAGCACACGGAGGGTGACCAGCGAGAGGCCGCCCAGCAGCAGCACGAAGAGGCCGAAGCCCGCAGCAGGGGTGGCCGTGCCGGCGGCGAGCCCAGTGATGGCCGACGAGGCAGCAACGATTCCCATGACCGGCAGAAAGCGGCGGAAGGAGTTGTAGCTGAACGCACCGGGGTCGTTCGTGGGCGGGGGCACACCGAGGAGGTCCTCGACGCGTCCGGCGTCCATGCTGGAGATGTGGTGGACGACCGCGCCCTGGTCCTTGCCGCGTGCGGCGGCCACGCCGAGGTTGTGGTCGAACGTGTCGGAGCTGTGGTTGAATGCGCCGGACACGGCCATCTTCTCTGTGCTTTGTAGAAATGATGTGCCAGTCTCTGTTTGTTGGAAAACAGAAACGAAAGATGTTATGTATAGGGGATGCAGTGAATTTGTATGAATGGGAATCAAACTGTATAGGCATAATTAAGGGGAAAGGGCTTCACCTCGTTGATCTTTGGCGATGCACTCTGTGCTTCGTAGAAATGATGTGTCAGTCTGTGTTTGTTGGAAAACAGAAATGGCAGATGTTATGTATAGGGGATGCAGTGAATTTGTATGAATGCGAATCAAACTGTATAGGCATAATTAAGGGGGAAAGGCTTAACCACGCTGATCTTTGGTGATGCCGTTGTGTGCAGCATAGACTCATGTGGCTGCACGTGTGGCAAAATTTTTGACTGAAATGTACCTGGGCAAGCAAATATACATCTGTCATCTTCAAAATCAAAACATCAAACCATACCTGACTACTGTTATTTGTTCAAACAAGACCGCAGATGCTATTTCTATTTGGTGTACGATACATGTATAATAACTTTGCGGTTGTAAACTGACTACAAATTCTTTAGTCTACAATTGACTATTGTTATTTGTTCAAAGAAGGTCACAGATGCCATTGCTATTTGGTTTACAATACCATGTATAACAATCTTGCCGCTGTAAACCGACTACAAATTGTACAGCATTGTGCATAAAAAGAGAAAAAACCAGAATATTCAATTTCTACAGGTACCCACTGAAACTGCATTAGCACATAAGAGCACTCAAATAAATCAGCAGATACAGCGCAAAGATTAAAATCTGATATGCTATTTCCAATAGTTGAATTTACCATCTCAATATACAGCGCAATCTTGCATGCACTAATTGATACTACACAGAATAAGAATCTAACAGAAATAGCAGTGCATTTATCCGAACATATCAAATATATGGAACTTCTGCTTGCATCCGAATACAGTGGGAAAGTTTACAGAAAAGAACAGCATTGCATGGAGAAAAATGACAACAATTTGAATCGCCTTCATGACGATTACCAGGGGAGCACTGAGCACTCTTGGGCTGGTTTGCAAGCGCTGCAGTAGGATATTTCTTTACAATTTTCCTAGGATTGATTCAACTTGAATGTGATATCTTATTCAGAAACACCATGGTAGAACTATTTTTTTTCAGATACAAATACTCAAAGATCGAGACTAATACTGCTAGTACTCATAGATCATATGACTAAAAAAAGGTATTAGCATTCATCCATAATGACCAGGTGCTTGATTATTGCTGAGTTAGCTCATTTATCCATCAATTACTTAAACAAAGCTACGAGTTCATCTCACAATTCATACAGAATCACATGCATTTATTTAGTTAACTACATTCTTACAAATCAACCGTGATGTCTCCCGCATAGTGACCGTGCGGTGGAGTGTCATTTTTGCAATTTGCGAACGACGAGTGCTATTTTTGCTAATACGCCGGCAAAACAAAAAAAAAATCCCACGTTTCACTTGATCTTGCATATTACAGTCTCAATCCATGCATAAGCACAAACCATATACAGTACTGTTGACACCTTGAAGCATAGCTATCCCGAGTCTTTTAGGAACACCATTGTTGTCCAATCAACATGCAAAGCACCTTGTCAACAAACATACATGTCTAATAGTGAAAAATCAGCGCGGTAGTGAGCTCACTATTACAAACTTGTTCATCCACCGAGGAGCATAGAATTCATTGACTGCTAGAGCATTATATCCATACATCAGTGGTGAAATCCAATAACCCCAGATCCACCAGTTTGGGATAAATGCAGTTAACAGTGGAGGGGTAGTGACAGCATCTCTGCCTCTTTGATCGAGAACTTGCCCTCGGAATTGTGATACCAATTGAGACCTTAGGGAATTTACCAGATGGATACTGGTTCCAATAATCACTTGATGTAGCCTATACACAAGCATAATGCATGAATTGTTAAATGCTACAATGAAAGAACAGTTGAGCTGAAAGGATAACATGAACAGGAAGCACATCCTACAACTTAGCAGGGGAAAATTCTACTCACTTTCTGGATGTTCTGCAGCTCAATTTCCATAGGTGCAGCTTCTGAGATAATAGTATACCAAATTAACTAGAGTTTAACCAGATAAATAGGAAAATAATTGCATGTGATAAGAAGATTCCACCAGTGTGAAAGCATCTTTCAGAATCAAATTAAGCTTCACAAATGTATAGATAATTATTGCAAAGAAGCATCATTTAGAAATCATGGTTATAGGAAGAGATTTGGCAGCACATTTGCAAAGTGCAGCTGTATCAGCAAAGGTGAAAAACATGGTTTCAGGGGTGAAAAAGAATGTGTTGCATGGCAACATTGACAACGAAGCAAGGACTGCAAGTGGTCCTTAACTAGCCAACCAAATAAAAGTAATACAAGTATCAGCTTAACAAAATCATTTATGGAAATACGATATGAATCATGCCCAAAAGAGTAGTTAGCACTGAACATTAACACAGAACAAGCATCATGTGTATTTGTCAAGTAAAAATTGCTACTGTGGTAGAGCTGCATTATGTATGCCAATTCTAAATTGCTACGGTGGCTGAAATTACTAAACACCACAGACCACAACCAGATTTTTATTGACCACTGCACTACTAAATTGAGGCTCAAATTAAACAGAATGCAGACAATAAGTGCATATCTAACAGGTTGACTTAGCCTACTCGGTGAAATACAGGGACCAGTCCCTCATAAGCATAATAAATCAGAGAACATAACAACGTAGCTACTTCATATAGCAGCATACTAAACGTGGCCTCAGCATTCAGAGATTGTATTCCACAAGCAACACAACCAGGGTAGAACACACTATTTCAGAGAACCCAACTCGGTGAAATACTGGGACAAAGCAATACCGGCACAATCTAACACTTGCGGGAGCTAATCACAAGTTCGAAAGACAAAAACGATCCAAAACAGAGAGATCCATGGACGAAGCAAGCATCTGATAGCAACCGATTGGAACCGATGGTACCGCTGCGACAGGTAGAATGTACAATTCCACAACGGCAGAGGAGCAAACCCCAACGAAATCAGAAGACGTAAGCCAAAATTGGCCCCGACAAGCGTGTAATTCAGGTGAAATTACCTGATTCGGAAATGCACAGGTGGGTTGCTCCAAATCGAAGCCCCCAAAGCGATTCACCGCTCCCAACAGCACCTAATTCCAACCCCCAAACCATAAAATCTCGCGTGCGGGAACCAAAGTGCACGAACAGAGTTAAAAACAACATGCAGGTACCTTATCATCAATAATGCTTTTTGAGGAATCTTATCGTCAATTAATAAGCTTAACCCCAAACCCCATTGACAGGACCCTCAGTTTCAGATAGAATCAATCAGGTCCGAATCAGAAGATTTCTTGCGATGAGATGGGAAGAAGGGGAAAGTGCGCAAGTGTTCTACCGTACTAACAAACTAGATACTAGAATATGCTATTCTCTTCTTGCTTTCATTACCACAACTCTGAGCTATATATAGCCAGAGAATCACCGAAGAAGTTTTACAGAGCAAAAGTAAACTGAATGTACTGAAGTTCAGTGAAAAGCATAAAACGTCAAACATAAACGCACACAGTAAATACTGAAATGTTTCTCAGCCTTTCGATCTTTCAACGATTAACTAGCCTCACATCCTGGCCATCCTTTCTGGTTTAATGAAGTCGCCGAAGAGGTATACTCCTTGCCGACTTCTTTGTCTTCTCCCCCCAGAGAACTTCTCTGAACTTTCCCGCTCGGCTTCTCTCCAGATCTGACATTGCCTTCCCCCATGAGTCTCACCTTGTCCTCAAGGTGTGAAATTTGAAAAGGTGCTCTGGATAAATGTTGCGTCCTCCCAAGTTGCGTCTTCCGGCCCTAGATTTTGCCACTGAATCAACCACTGGACCACAGGTTCGTTCCTGCGCGGTATGACTCTTCTGTCCAGAATTGCAATGGGTTCGGTCTTAATTTTCCCATCTTCTCCTACTAGTGGTAACCCAGGAATAGGTACTGCGTGAGATCCCAAATGTTTCTTCAACTGGCTCACATGAAACACAGGATGAATGGCAGTATTCTCAGGCAATTGCAACTTATAAGCCACTGGTCCCACTCTTTTCTGAACTCGAAAGGGTCCATAGAACTTTGATCTAAGTTTCAAGGAGCCTCTTAAGCCGAAAGTTGTCTGCCTGTAAGGCTGCATCTTGAGATAAACCATGTCACCCACTTGAAACTGTCTCTCTGACCTTTTCTTGTCAGCGAATTGTTTCATCCTCTCTTGGGCTTTATGTAAATTGGCCTTGAGCTGTTCCAACATGTGCTCCTTCTGCTCCACTGTGATTCTAGCTTCATCAGAAATGTTACATGGGATTGATAGTTCTCCTATTTGAGGAGGTGGATATCCATATAAAGCTTGAAAGGGTGTGATCTTGAGGGAAGTATGATAAGTAGTGTTATACCACCACTCAGCCATAGTCAACCAAGTCATCCATTCCTTTGGTTCTTGAAACGTCATACTCCTCAAATATGCCTCCAAACATTGATTAACCCTCTCGGTTTGCCCATCTGTTTGAGGATGATAAGCACTACTTAGCCTCAAAGACACTCTCAAGGTTCTGAAAATCTCCTGGAAAAGATGACTAGTAAAGATCCGATCTCTGTCAGTCACAATGGCAATTGGCATCCCATGTAATTTGAATACGTTGTCCATGAAAACCTGAACCACTTGCTGCACTGTATAGGGATGAGATAAAGAGAGGAAGTGAGCATATTTAGTGAACCGATCAACCACCACGAGGATCACCTCTTTACCTCTAGATTTAGGCAATCCTTCAATGAAATCCATACTGATATGTGTCCAAGCCATATCTGGAATCTCCAATGGGTTTAGTAATCCAGGGATATGAACATGCTCAGATTTAGTGAGTTGACACACCGGGCATTCAGCCACAAATATCTCTACGTCCCTCTTTAGCCTGGGCCAGTAAAACAGTTTCTTGATTCTCTGATATGTTGCTCTCATACCGGAGTGTCCACCAATCGCTGAGGTGTGAAATGATTCTACAATTTTAGATCTGATGTTGTTTCCTGTTCCCACATAAATCCTCCCCTTGTATCTCATCAATCCAGTTTCCAAGGTGTACCCCATGTCATTCCCAGTATTGTTCTGAATATTGTCCATTACCTTCTCATGTTGGGGATCATTCATATAGCTTCCTTTAACATCCTCCACCCACTCTGGCATGATAGTGACTATAGCACTGACATATGGCTTCATTCTCTTGGTGACTAACATTCCTTGGGACAAAGCATCTGCAGCCGTGTTTTCTTTTCCTTTTATACTCCACTGTAATTGAATTCCAGCAGTTTAAGAAGTAACTTGTGCTGAATTCCTTCCACTAGTCTTTGGGTTGTGATGTATTTTAAACTCTTTTGGTCAGTTCTAATAACTAACTCAGCTCCCAGCAAATAGTGTCTCCATTTTTTTAATGCTTCCAAGATAGCCATTGCTTCCTTGTCATAGATTGACTGTGCTGCTGCCTTTGTACCCAAGGTTTTGCTGTAATATGCTATGGGTCTGCCCTCCTGCATCAATACTGCTCCCAAACCATTACCACATGCGTCCGTCTCCAGTATGAAAGGTTTGGTGAAGTCTGGTAAGGCCAATACAGGACAGGTGGTCATGACTTCCTTCAATTTTTCAAAGGCTTCTGTTTGTGCATCTCCCCAAACAAACGAATTTTTCTTTAGGACATCAAAGAGTGGTTTACAAATCTTCCCATAACCCCTCACAAATCTCCTATAATATCCGGTTAATCCCAAGAATCCCTTCAACTTGCTCACAGTATTGGGAATAGGCCAATTGAGTACATCTGCTATCTTTTGAGGATCAGTAGCCACACCTGAGCCACTAATGATGTGTCCCAAATAGCCTATCTCATCCATTGCAAAGCAACATTTACTTCTCTTCGCATAAAGTTGATTCTGCTCCAGAATCTGTAAAACCTTACTCAAATGTTCCACATGATCTGTTAGTGTTTTGCTATATACTAGGATATCATCGAAAAACACTAGAATGAATTTTCTCAAATAGGACCTGAAAATGTGATTCATGAGGGTCTGAAAAGTAGCCGGGGCATTAGTTAGCCCAAAAGGCATGACAGTAAACTCATAATGGCCTAAATGGGTCCTGAAGGCGGTTTTTGGGATGTCCTCTTCCACCATCCGGATTTGGTGGTAACCCGATCTGAGATCCAATTTTGAGAAAATAGTGGCACCTTGCAATTCGTCCAATAAGTCCTCTATGATTGGCATGGGAAATTTGTTCTTGATTGTCATTGAGTTGAGTTGGCGATAATCTACACACAATCTCCATGACCCCTCTTTCTTCCTGACCATCACAACCGGAGATGAATATGGACTGACACTGGTTCGAATCTCTTTAGAGTCCAGAAGTTGTTTGATGATGTCTTCCATGGCACTCCTTTGAAGATGTGGAATACGGTATGGTCTGATGTTAGGAGGGTCTGCATTACTCTTCAATGGGATGTAGTGGTCACAATCTCTTTTCGGTGGTAAGCCCTTGGGTTCATTAAAAACCCCTGCGTACTGTTGTAACACCCCTTGTATCTCCATAGGTAATTCCCTTCCTTCTTGGCTTTCAATTTCTTGAGCCCAGTTAACTTGTATCATACATCCCACTATCTCTTTCCTCAAGATCTTCTCCAATTTAGGTGCGCTCACCATATAATGTTTGTTAGGAGTGGTAAAATCTTTTAGAATCACGGTTCTGCCTTCCTTACATATGGCCAGCTCTCTGGATTTCAAATCCATACCAATTGGACTATGTTCATAGATCCAATCTGTCCCTAAGATGATATCATAGCTCTTAAGGTTCAGAAGCTGAAATGAGTTGGTAAATGTGTAACCTTGTATCTTATATGAAATCTTCTCAGTCTTAGCCATGGTGCACAACTCACCACCACCTGCCACTGCCACCTTTCTCTCAGGTTGGTATATAAGTTTGCAATCACTTCTGACAGCGAACTCTTGATCCATGAAAGTCCCTGAACTTCCACTGTCCACTAGCATTACTGCCTGTTTTCCCCCAATCCTTGTAACCAATGAAAATGTCGCAGACCCTGCTATTCCTTCCCTGGCTAAGCTGGATATCACAAGTAATCGCCAGCAGGGTATCTTGAGTCCCTCGGACTTCGGGAGCGAATGAACCCTTGTTCCTTGTTCAGCTCCTGATCTTCAGTGCCCTCAGTTTCCTCTTCTCCTCCCTGCATCAAAATAACATGCAAAGCTTTCTTGACTTTGCACTTCAAATGATGGCCTGGAACCCACGGTTCTTTACAATGCCAACAAGTTCTTTTGTTTGCCTCTTGGCCAAGTATTCTTTCCCTTTCATTTCCTTCTGTATAAGTAAGCTTGTTTGGGCCAGTCTTGTGAGTATTGAAGCTGGGTTTGTTTTTGTTGGAACTTCCTGCCTGGTTAGACTTTCTTGCCAAAGTTGCTTTTTCTTCCAGTTTAGCATACCAATAAGCTTCCAACAGTCCCTTTGGCTGATGTGTACTCACCCCATACTTGACTTCTTCCTTCAACCCCCCAATAAAACAGCTCAATAAGAAAGCCTCTTGCAAATAAGGATGATCTCTCCTCACCAACTCCACACATTTCTCAAAGTAATCTATGTATTTACTCACACTGCCAATATGTTTCAGGGTTTGAAGTTTTTCTACTGCTTCATGAGCACTGGCTTCTGAGAATCGATCTGCTATCATAGCACATAATTGCTGCCAATTCAATATCTGCCAAGCTATTCCAATGCCTTTGAACCAAGTGTGAGCTCGCGGAAAAATGACTCAGTAGCTATGTTTACCCATCGATCCCTAGGGTACCACCATCTCAAAGAATTTTTCGTGATCGCTCCAGCCACCCCATGGGTTCATCTCCGAGAATAACGGTAGCTCGGCTTTGGTCCTCAAACAAAGATTCGCATACCGGTGGTTGCTTGCCATTGACATTCCCATTCGGGTTTCCCATGGGCCAAACATGTTAACCCGTGATTGAATCTTGCTGAGTCACTCCCATAGGAGGTAATGATGTCTCTGGTATGTATTGGTATTCAAAGCAGGTGAAAATACATCGAGTTGAAGTGGTTTGGTTTGCGCTCTGCCATGTCCATGGTGGTAATCCGAAATTCGGTCCATGACTGTACTCTTGTATGTTCATAGGAGCATGGCTTACAAATAAATGCTGATTTCCTCTCGGATAAACCCTGCACCGATCCTCATATCTATTTGTGAAGTGGTTCGAATGGTGTGAGAAAATTGGAGGAAGGCTTGGTATTACCGTATTTGGTTCCACAAAAAGATGTTGTCGTTCCCAACCTCGGTGTTAGTTCTTGACTTCCCGTGGTGTTCACCCTTGTTCCGGACATCATTGGCCCTTCCTCCCAGGGTTTAAACATCCCGCTTGATGGTCGCCGTCGGTGCCAGAGCAAACTTGGCATACAATAACTTCTTAATATCAGCTACATCGACTTGAGTATCCAATTCCAAAGCTTCTCCGGATCTTGGCGATTTCCATCCGATTTTCCATTTCGACTCCTTCTTCCTCAATGGATCCTTGTGAACGCGTTTTGGCCACCATCAATCTTCCGACCACCTCTTAACTTCCGGATCCGCATGCAGCGAAGGAATTTTACGGCAGTGAGTCTTTCGACCACTCCAACCAAGACTCAATCAGATCTACCCTCCAAGGATCGAAGAGTGCTCGATGCAAATGACAGGACCCTCGGTTTGAGATAGAATCAATCAGTCCGAATCGGAAGATTTCTTGCGATGAGATGGGAAGAAGGGAAAGTGCGCAAGTGTTCTACCGTACTAACAAACTAGATACTAGAATATGCTATTCTCTTCTTGCTTTCATTACCACAACTCTGAGCTATATATAGCCAGAGAATCACCAAGAAGTTTCTGAGCAAAAGTAAACTGAATGTACTGAAGTTCAGTGAAAAGCATAAACGTCAAACATAAACGCACACATAAATACTGAAATGTTTCTCACCTTCGATCTTTCAACGATTAACTAGCCTCACATCCTGGCCATCCTTTCTGGTTTAATGAAGTCGCCGAAGAGGTATACTCCTTGCCGACTTCTTTGTCTTCTCCCAGAGAACTTCTCGAACTTTCCGCTCGGCTTCTCTCCGGATCGACACCCATGGACGCTGGGCGGGGACCGGACGGACGGAGCGGCCGACCTAGTCGCGAGTCCCCTGCCTCCGCCTCCCCCTCCGCCCGCCTTCCTCTCGTGCGGTCTCCCCTCTGCATCGGCCTCCTCCTCCGCCCATGTGTGTTCGGCTTGATGAGGATGGAGGCCATCTATTATTTTCAAGTGCAAAGAGGTGAAGAAACTACGGAGGACCTCTTAAAAAAATGAAAATTTCAGATTGCAGCTAAGAAACTACGGAGGACCTCTTGGAGCTCTACAGGATTTGGCGCCGAATGCAATGCTTTTCAGTGATATCAAGAGGTTCTTGCCGTTGAATTTCAATGCTTTCGCGTTGCGAGCATGCTCCTAGAGAGTGTGACAATGTGGCGCATGCTTTGGCTGCGCACGGGAGTAACGCTGTAAATGGGGCAACCTGATCTTCGTTGACAGGGCATCCGAATTTGTGCTAGACTTGGTGTTTCATCTCAGAGAGAGAGAGAGAGAGAGTCGCTCCATATAATTGGCAATATATCCTTATGCAACCCTTCCATAGAGAACAAACTTGCAACCCATGTTACACCTCACAAGCCTGGAACCGCCATACTCGTACAAGCACGAAACGTTCCCGCCATTGCCGTATCCATACGACCGCAGACAATAGTGCGTCTAGCCGTTGGAGCCGGCGCCCAACAGGACACCCGCGCACGGCACGAGCGACGCCCGCGCCACGGCACGCGCGATGCGGCGGCAGCCTCGCGTGGGGGTGCCCTCCCAGACGCTGAGGAGCACCATGGCGACCGCGAAGTGCAGTAGCGCCAGGGGCGCGATCAGCGCCGCGGCGGCCTGGCTGCCCCCGCCCCCGGCACTGTCGAAAGCCGCGACGGCGAAGTAGGCGTTGACGATCCCGAGGTGCCGGAGAGCGCACCGGAGCCGGGGCACCGGCATGTTGGCGTCGCCCAGCTCCGCGTACAGCCTGATGACCTCACCCATATCCATCACCTCCCCAAATTAAAGGGCTCCGATCGATTCCGAAAGAACCTGCTAGCTAGTTTTGTAGGCTCCAAGACATGGAAATGCATCGAGAGATTTGAAGGAGTGTCGTTCTTGCTGCAACTGTGTCGGCGTTATTATCCGATTTATAGTAATCTGTCCAACCACGATGGCGCCGGCTTGACAGTAAGCGCAAGCTTGCACGGCGACCTCTACCAAGCGAGCGTACGTGACGACCATATTATAAATCATGCTGTTCCTGCAGCCAGCTTAAAGCTAAAATCCAACGCGTCACATTCCAAATTGATCTCATGATTATTCTGAGGATTCCAGCTCTAGGATTAACGCAGCGATACCACAAAAACAAAATTTCAGTCCCTTTAGAGGATTCTGAAAGTAGCTTTTTTTCTTCGAGGAAGTGCAAAAATTTTGTACATCTTTTCATTAAGAAGGAAAGCATTAGACAAAACAGAGCAAAACAAGGTGAAACATGAATACCCACGTACGGATGGCTAGGCAACGGTAATTTGCGCGACCAGAAAGGAAAACAAACTACAAACTAAAAACAGACTGATATATACAAACAGAAGAGGCGGACGTCGCTACCCGAAAAACCAGGTGACGTGAATAGAAACGACCCGAAAGGCAAAACTTCTACTGCTCAACTGGGCACCTCCAAAGAAGTCATATCCGCCAGATGCCAATGGTGGTTCTCGTCAACAATACGTAGAAGGAGTTGATCGATAGAAGCGGCGGCATTATTGAAGATCATCTGGTTGCGTTCCTTCCGGATCATCCAAGAGACCAGGATTATGCTTGAAAGTAGCTTTTCAATGAAAACAGTGGGGTTTATGTATGTACAAACAGGCAGACAGCCATTCAGGAGGTAAGATTCCAGCCTGAAACCAAAGCATCTATAATTTCGAGTTTCGACCCCTGAGTAAAATTCCAGCCATTTGCATTAACAAAAGCTATAACTCCTAATCGTTCAAGAATGCGACTGGCATAGGGGTGCAGAAGCAAACATGTTCCAAACCAAAAGGGACGCTAGAAAGCCACAAGCAGACCTATAGTTAGCATACTGTAGATCACAATTTTGAAGTTTAACATCCTAACAACGATCTCAGCAGCATACCAAAGACACAAGTCACGAGACAAACAACAGATGACAACGGAATTTCAGCGAGGACTAGTGTACTAGAACAAGATGATATTGTTCACCAACACAATTTTATTCATAGCAGACTCATCGTCATACTTTGGACTAGGACTCCACAATTAACAGGACGAGGAAAAAACCATGACAAGGTACGGCAAGGCCAATACAGAAACACCATAGAGCGGAGCCAACATCACTAGCTCACAGATCACCACGGAGGCGGAGGACGAGGTGGAGGGTAGGCTCCTCAATATTTTCGCCGAAATTTCGGTGATTTCGCCGCATCTGAAATTTACTGGTCGTAATACATTCGGATGATCTACTGCTTAAGGCTGTTATGAGTTCCAGCTTTAAACAAAAACATTATTTCTGCTTCTTGTTTAGAAGCAGAAGGTTATGAGTTTAGAATAAAGAACAATTATTGTTCAATTTATTTTAAAAATATGCTCTATTGGTGAATGGATTGTATGTTTTGAATCTTGAGGATATGTCTGTCTATAACATAAAAGCTAAGAAACTTTGACCTAATGATGTGAATCCCACTCTCATTTGGCATTGTTGTCTATGTCATATAAATGAGAAGCGCATGATGAAGCTCCATAAAGATGGTTTTCTAAACTCATTTGATTTCGAATCATTTGAAACATGTGAATCTTGTTTACTTGGCAAGATGACAAAGGCGCCCTTCACGACCAGAGGTGAGAGAGCGAGTGATCTACTGGTCGTAATACATTCGGATGTATGCGAACCAATGAGCACTCCGACCAGAGGTTGTTTTTAGTACTTCATAACTTTTACCGATGATTTCAGTAGATATGACTATATCTATTTAATGAGGCATAAGTCGGAATCCTTTCAAAAGTTCAAATAATTTTAGAATTAAGTGTAGAATCAACTTGGCAAGACAATTAAATATCTACGATCTAATCGTGGAGGTGAATATTTGAGCCAAGAGTTTGGTGATCATCTAAACAGATGTGGAATTGTTCCATAACTTACTCCGCCGGGGATGCCTCAATGGAATGGGGTGTCTGAACGACGGAACCGAATATTGTTGGACATGGTTCGGTCAATGATGAGCCAATCTGATCTTCTATTACAATTCTGGAGATACACTCTAGAAACAGTGGCTTTCACTTCAAATAGGGTTCCATCAAAAACTGTAGAGAAGACACCATATGAGATATGGTCCAGAAAGAGTCCTGGATTATCTTTTCTCAAGGCATGGGGTTGTGAGGTATATGTCAAACGTTTGATGTCTGATAAATTCACACCCAAGTCCGATAGTTGTTTCTTTGTGGGGTATCATAAGGAAACTAAAGGATATTATTTTTATAATCGGGTTGATAACAAAGTGTTTGTTGCCTATAATGGTGTCTTCTTGGAGAAAGAGTTTCTTTCCAAAGAAGTCAGTGGGAGCAAGGTGCAACTCGAAGAAATTCGGGAGCCAACTGAAAATGTTTCAACTCCTACTGAACCTCTACAGGATGAACAAAATGTTGTTGGACCTGTAGTTGAGACGTCAGCCTCATGTAGATCAAAAAGGCCACGTCAATTGCCTATAAGGTATGGACATGATGTTTTATTATTGAATAATGATGAGCCTAAAACTTATGCGAAAGTAATGGTGGACCCAGACTCTGAGTCATAGCTTGAGAACATGAGATCCGAGATAAGATCCATGTATGATAATCAAGTTTGGAACTTGGTTGATGCACCTGATGGTGTTAAAACCATTGAGTACAAATGGATTTCTAAGAAAAAAATAGATATGGATGGAAATATTCACATACACAAGGCACGACTGGTTGCGAAGGGTTTCAGACAAATTCAAGGTGTTGATTATGATAAATCTTCTCTCCTGTTGTGATGCTTAAGTCCATCTGGATCAGTATAGCTATTGACGTATATTTCGATTATGAGATATGGCAAATAGATGCAAAATGGATTTCCTAAATGGAAACCTAAGTGAGAATATGTACATAACACAGCCTGAGGGTTTTGTCGAACCAAAGAAAGCTAGAAAGGTATGCAAGCTTAAGAAATCCATCTATGGATTGAATCAAGCATCTCGGAGTTGGAACATTCGTTTTTAATAAAGTGGTCAAAGGGTTTGACTTCATCAAGAACGAAGAAGAACCTTGTATTTACAAGAAGGTTAGTTGGAGCAAGCTTGTGGTCGTCCGATCTGGAAGCGCTCCAAGGACCACAGCTGCAGAAGTAGCGGGCATCCGGAGAGGACGGAGCTGTCCTGGGCACGGTGGCACGTGTCGCACAGTGCATGGTACGTTGCGCACAACACGGCTGGACCCCAAGCGTACTCCGGGATCTTGTCCACCGGCAAGTCCGCCACCTCACGCGCGTACCGGATGTAGTGCTTGTCGACGCTGTCGCCGTGGGACCCTAGGGACAACACCCATCCAAAAAGCCACAGCAGGTAGGCCTCGAAGTGCCTCCTAACAACGACGTCGCCGGGATTCTGCGCCATATGCCCGGGCTACAAGAAGACATGTACACGTCAGCAAGGTTCACATACGAATTGATGCGAGAACACAATAGTTACGAAGACTTATATAGAATTGGCAGATCCACCTCAACATCGGCCCGTGCGGGCTGCTAAACTCTGTGTACGCGCTGCCCGGTGGGAGCACATCGTGGAACCTCGCTGGGAGGTTGGTGCGCCACGTGACCGAGATGTCGTACGTCGCCAGGGGAAGCCTGTGCACGGCAGCCGGATCAGGAAGCCCACGTCCTGCAGCGTCGGTGCCATCTCCGCGCACGGAAGGTGGAACGTGTGCGTCTCTGGCCTCCAGCGGTCAAATAGCGCCGTTATTAGGGCCTGTTTGTATGGAAAACGCCTAGACGTACGATCAGGACCGCGGTCGCCTCCACCATCCTCGCGAGTGGAAGGAGGCTTACCGCTCGTAACCTGCGTCAAAACGATTAAGAACAAACGTGACTGCACGTAAAATAAACAAACCATGGTGGAGTGCATTAGGTTAGAAATCTACGAACCTCGGAACCCAGTCTGGGTGCAGCCTTCATGCCTTGATGAGCGTGCACAGCCGCAACGCGCCAAGCTCAATCGGCGCCTCGCCCTCCGGGGGGAGCACGGTACTCAGGCAGTAACGGTGATGCGCGTCAACCACCGGTTCAAGCAACTTGTACTGGCCTACGCCCGTCATACCTGAAAATGCAGCAATAAACAAAGTTCATAATGTTTCCATGGATCTTTACGTAGGATATGTAGCGATTACATATTTTCTTTACGATTTTCATGTGTCAGGCTATTCTCCAAGATTAAATGGTATTTCTGGCACTAACAAAATAATTACTTTACTTAGCTACTCAATACATTTTTAATAGATTTATAATAGGTGTCTTCCTATTTCTGGAGATTGATCCTAAATCGTTCCAGTGCTACATAATTTGACTATTTTGGGAATTATTCTCATTGCTCTTCTGACCCTACTCAGCTACTCTGGATTTTCTTTATAATCTTCAAACGTGTCATGCAATTTTTCTAGTTTAAAAGATAATTCCTGCATTAATAATATAATTACCGCGCACAAATGGAGAGCTTAATAAAGCTGGAATTATTCTGATTCCGCCATTGTGCTCTGACTACCGGCTACACAACTTAAAACATATATTACGCAATTTGATTACATTTATCTAACCTACTCAATCCTATGTCGTTATTTTTGTTTGCTAACCAACAAGGTTTTCACATAATGTACAAAAGTTTCAAAAAAATGTACGTGTGAGATGATCGATCGGACTCGGTGCTCCGACGACAATCTCTCCTTCGCGACAAACTGACAGGGTTTTGGCAAGAGATTTCCTTATTGGGTTTTGGAGTTGAAGAGATTGAATTTTGGAGTTATCACCTTAATCCATGAATTCAAAGAGGCTACTACTATTAAATGGTACATGCCTATCTGTCTGTTAAATGTTAGCTTCTCAGTTGTGACTAAGCTTCTGCCTAATAGATTGTGGGTTATTGCAGATAGAATCATTAACGAGTGTCAATTTGGTTTTATTAAAGGGAGAAATATTTTAAATAGAATTGTTGCTCTTCCTGAGATTGTTCATGAGATTAGTGGTTCCAAGAGTAAAAGGGGTAATTTTGGAACCTAATTTCAACAAGACTTATGATAAGATCTATTGGTTGTTCTTTTGGGAATAAGTAATGATGCGAAAAGGTTTTTCTGAGCATTGGATTCAATTGATTATAAGCTCAGTTATGGGGGAGATTAGTGTTGGTAAATAGCAGCCTGAGTATCTTTCCTATTTACACCTTGGGCTTTTATCGATTTAATGAGGAGATCCAAATTTAAATAGCACATGGCAAAGTAAGAAGCTGTTGGTAGATCTAAAGATTTTGGTGGTTTTAGGGATTATAAATACTAGGGTTATGAATGACTGCCTGATTTCTAAATGGATTCAGAAAATTTATACAGCTAATAATGAGATTTGGCTCAGAATGATTAAATCTAAGTATTTTCTGGAGGTTGCTTTTGGAGATGCTAATTCATTGAGAGGATCTCAATTCTAGAAGAATATAAAGAAAATAGAAAGAATTTGTTCAATTGGGATGCTAGATTTCAGATGGGGAAGAGTTGCAATATATCTTTCTGGAGAGATGTTTGGGTTGAGAATTGCTCATTGAAGGTTCAATTAGACAAACTTTTGATATTTGTCATTTCCCAGATATTAGCATGGCTAACAGTCGTTTTGTGGATAGGTGGAAGATTAATTTTCTTAGAAACTTTGGTGAAGAGGAGGGAATTCAAAGGAATCCATTAAAGAATTGTATCATAGACATTGATTGGAATAAGGACCTTGATAAAGTTGTTTGGAGTTTGGAGAAGTCAGGGTTGGAAAGGGATGAGATTACATCCTTTGTGGTACTGCAGAGAGCATTGATCACATATTGTTTTATTGTGTTTTGGCAAAGTTTGTTTGGTGTTGTGTGAAGGAAGGGCTGAGTTGGGAGTGCATTCCAAATTCCTTAGAAGACTTGCAAATTAATTGGTTGGAGAAGAAAGGAGGCTAATGATATAATGTTCTATGGATTAATTCTGTAGCACTGGCTCGAACTCTTTGGAAATTTAGAACCAGGATGGCGATTGAAAAGAGTCGTCCTAGGCAACCTAGGAATGGGATTTTCAAATTTATGTTTTGATCGCAGCATTGGCGTGTTCTCGTCATTGGGATTGATCGTAGTAACTTGGATTGCTTCCTGACTACTTTTGAAGGTTGGGCTAAGATTGCTGCTCGACAAACCTAGGCCTAATCAGAGTCTGTAACCTCTTTTTGGTTGTGGAACTTTTTATTTGATCCTTGTTCTGTAAGCTGGTGTTCCCAGCGTATTACATATTCGGTTTTCCTTATGGCACCTAGGTGCGGGGTGCGCTGATTTGGATTAAAAGAAAGAAATGTCCATAGTATGTTGGACCATGTCGGATTTTAGAACACAAAGGCACCCTAGCGTATCAATTGGATTTATTGAACCAATTATTAAGGATCCACTACGTATTCCATGTATCCCTAACTCAAAAAATGCCTAAGGAAACTCTGACCTCACCTAACTAATATCGATATACCCATGCGAGATGATCTTACAGGTGGCGAACATGCCGTGAAAATTCTAGCGATAAAGGACCAGAAGTTACGGAACTGAACGATTCAGTCTTGCAAGGTGCAATGGAAAAATCACCCCGTGAGTGAAGCCATGTGGGAGAACGACGAAGAACCACACGAAGCCTACCCGAACCTGTTCTAGGAAGAATGCAATTTCGGGGACGAAATTTTTCAAGGGGAGGATGTCGAACAAAAAACTTAAACTAAATTAAACAACGCTAATTTATTTTTAGCATTAAATTAAAATTTTCTAATCAAAAGTAACTCATAATCTCATATTAATATTTAACACATCGCCAGGCAATCTCTTATAAATTAATACAATTAGAAGTTAACAAACAGCCAAAATTATTGCCACAAGAATTAAACATCGATATAAAATCTGAGTCAATCACAAGAATTCATCGCAAGCGGGCAAACAATATTATTGCAACCTCTGAATTAAATACAGCAAGAATTATCTTCAAAGCAAAAGTAATATATTACAACTCGACATTTATTACAAGATTGATTTACCACAGGTCAAAATATAACTTACAACACTAAATTAAATTACATTCCAAGTTCTTGCATGCATATTGTTGAAGCCCTCCTTGTCATCTGTGCATTCATCGCCAACCTGTCGAACCATCTCGCGATCCATATTTCCACCACTCGCCATGAAACCCAAAAAGCGATTAGCAAACCAAATGCAATAAATAGAAATTAAAGTATAGAAAGTGGTCGTCATATTACCATAAGGATCATCGAGGATACCAGATTGACCTAAGTCAATAGGCACCATTCACTCCCAACACGTATGTTGTATAGTACCCGAGACACGCTTTGAACCAGTGATCTTTGACCCAACAGTAGAGGAGAGGAAGAAAAATCTTGCACAGGAATTAGAGAGAGAGCAGAAACGATAAGGGCTAAGGACAAGCCAAAGCCGAGCCATCCCACTTGCATAACACATTCATCCCCCTCACTGCCACACCCAAAGTCATCCCATGTCTTCTCAGCCGAAGGAGCAAAGCCACAGCACCACCATCTCACATCCACAAGAAGCACAGAGGAGGAAGGGAGCGAGGGAGTAGGGGAAGCCGAAGAACAAGGGCGACGCCGGCGGAAGCTTTTGAACCGCATCGACTACCACCGAAGGCCACGCCGAGACCAGCAGGAGGACAACCATCCCCCACTGCCGGCAGCGCCAGCTTGACCACACCCACCGGCTACCACTTCTGCCACTACCCTAGAACCGACAAAACCCAACCCATCAGGTAAACCAAATTCATGCCCCCACTTCCTTGTTGCCATTCATATCCTAGGATGAACTACGCATTCACATAGAGCATCTCACAGCAGTAGCATAGCTCTCAATTTTTTCATCACAGAGCAATAGAGGGATTAAAGGGAGTAGTATTACCTAGGCCACCTCCACATCCATCAACCCACGATGCATAATGTGAGAACCTGCGTTAATTAGCCCTAATCTCATAGCATTAATCGGTGATTAGCAGCGGCTAGTCTCATCTTAGCGGTGAGTTAACGATAGTATTAGATCGTCATTTAGTAGCTCAATCATATCGCATCATTCATGCAATCTCATCAGTCAGCACCGTAGTAGAATCAAGTCGGTAATTAAAATGCATTGTCATTTGCATTAGATAAATACATCAGCAACTGCATTGTTACAATAGTGCATTTTGCATCAACCACATCTAGACGCATAGTGCATCATTAAATTGGGCAGCATCCCTGCATTTCCCTCTCTCTTCCTTGTCCATTTGCATAGCAAGCAACAACACTCCCAATGCACCCAGGCAATTCATCCCCCCTGAGCCTTTTCCTTGCCCCCCTCCTATTCGGTCTGGAAAGCCCCCTTTTTTTTTCTCAGGTGCAGCGCAGCAGCAGCATCACTAGCGAAACAGTACATTCCTATCCATTTCAGCCGATACATCCCCCATTTCCTATTCTCAGGTGTAGCAGCAGCAGCACAAACACAACAGGGCATCCATATCCATTTCCCCCCGGCCCTTCACAAGCCGAGCAGTGCCACATCCATCCCCCCAGAACCAGCCCACCCCAACCGAAGGCAGGAGCACGACATCGCCCAGGGCCGGCCACACCACCCTGCTCACCGCCGGCAGCACCACCTCCAGCGCCGACCACCATTCCTACCATCGATCCCAACCCATCTCAGTTCCAGCCATCAGGTAAAAGCATTGACATCTTTGAGCTTTGGGTGAGTATCTCATACCTTTGTAGAAGCCTTCTCCTTCCTCCAGTAGCTACCTCCACCCCCGATCCACCATTTTTGACCTGCATTCATACATTTTAGCAACCAAATCAGTTGAGCATTTAGCTAGAACCTAGATAAGCAGTAGTAGGAGGGAGCTCTGTGCTTGGCGCCGGTGGCCGGGAGGCCGAGCCGGCTGGGCCGAAGCCCCTTGGGCTGGTAGATCTGCGCGCCGGGAGAGGAAGAGGCCCGAGGGAGTTGGTGGGGACCCGAGCAGGCAGCCGGGCTAGGAGAGCCCCTTGCGGCGGCATCGGGTGAGACACGAGAGAGAGAGAGGAGAGGGAACGGGCGGAGTTGGGTGCCGGCCAGCGGTCTGGCGGCGCCGAGGAGTCTAGTGAGGACCCGGCGGCGGCACCGGCCCCTGGCCGCGCCGGTTGGAGACGACCGAGAGGGAGGTGTGGGGGCCGAGCCGCAAGAAGCGGTGTCGGGTCGCCGGGAGCCGAGCCGAGGGGGAAAGCAGGAGCGCGGCGGCGCTGGCCTTTGGCCGCGCCGGGAGCAGAGCCGAGAGGAGAGCAGGGCAGCGGCGCGTTGGAGTCGGGGTGGAGGAAGAAGGAGAAATCGGGAGGGGGTAGGGGAGTGCTGTGTGTGTGTTTGTAGAGTTTGGGGGCCGACTGAGGGTAGGATTGAGGAGAGAGAGAAAGGGGAGATTAGAGGGGAGTTTAGGGTTGGGTTTAGGACTTTAGATTTAGGAAGTAGCATTAGGAGTGGGTAGATTTCAGTTATTCGTCGAGGTTCATGTTGTTTCTGTGGTAGTTGCTAGTAAGTAGTTGCTAACTGTTTAATTCTTGCGACTAAACAATTTAACTGGATTCTGTCAAGTTCACCAACCTAAAATCAAATTGTGGTAATTGCTAGAACAAGTTGTGTAGCTGTTATTCCTTTTGTTAATAGGCTAGCGTGCACGTATAGCAGTAGTGTGCGTCGCTGGTATTTAGTCGGGTGTTGAGAGCGGTTTAACCAGGTTAATTTATTTAGTTAAGCGGGGACCTCGGGTTTCGACCTTAGTGCGAATAGACAATAGAGCGACTAGCCCTGGGAGTGCTAACTTCGCTTAGGTCTCGAAAATATTTTAGTTAATTAAATTGTGCTAACTTGTAGTCACCACTAACTTATGTATTCCTATTATCACTCAAATCAAATATGTATTTACTTATATTATTATTCGTTTTGCCGGCTTGCTACAGAAGACGAACCAATGCCGACAGGAGCAGCTGACCAGAATTTCATCGACGCCAGCCCTTCCTACTTCTACGAAGGCAAGCGACCCTCTTGAACATAAATATAGTCAACTTAAAAATAAACCCTATCTTGTACTACTATAAGTATTGCATCAAAATTGTTTCTCAAAACCTAAAGAAAATGATTGAGATGAGATGAGATTATTAAGATGATTAAGGTGGGTAAAAAGGGGCCCTGGCAGGGGAAAGCGATGACGATGAGGTAAGAAGTGGGCCCCTTTTTACATATGGTTACAATATAAGGACCAACAAAACTATTGCTCGGTCAGATGTCGTAAATTCAGTGCCAACCATTTTCCCGTTTCGACGGGCAGAAAATGCTACCTTGTTACGTGACTATGCTCTCCACATTGGGTAAGTAATAGGTGTGAGTGAATGTGATGGAGGAACCCAGGACCGGTGGGGGAAGTCCGGAAGTGGGGGATCCAAGGCGTTATAGCGCTAAGGTGGAGTGTTGAGTGCAGGATAGAAGCTGCCTCAACCAACCTCACCAGAACTCGGTGGACGACGAGGTCAGCACCGTGACTAAATCTGCACCGACGGAAGGTGATGGGTGGAGAAATTAATTCACGTAACCTGGAAAACGTTCTGTATTCTTATCTCGAACCCGCATCTAAGGCAATGCGGTGGACCCTGTTCACAGAGAGTTCAGAGTAGCTATGGGTAAACTGGTACAAAGCCTGCGCAGTGCTAAACTAAATCATGAATTCATGCCAGTCTCCAGGATTGGAGCCTACGGGAACCACAAGGGGTCTATCGTCTCTCCGAGTGACTAGTAGAGTTTTCAGTATTAAAACTTGCCACCTAATTGTTGGGATCTATTTTCTAAAGTGAGATGATTTAGAAATTGTGATAATGAACAGAGATAGTGCATCCTGTGCATCTTTTGCTATTAATGCTTGCTGAGTACATTCGTGTACTCAATCTTGTTAGTATTCTCCTTTGTAGATCCTAGTCCGGTCGGGAACTATCCCGAGTGGTACGAAGGAGTTGTAGGTACAGAAGCAACAGCTGGAGGAGAAGGCTTTGACTAAGAGGACCCGGGGTGAGTTGGGAGCTATTTTGGCGTGTGGGACGAATAGGCTACCGGTACTTCAGGGCAGACAAGATAAGCGGGGAAGTTCCCTTGGGTATTTGTATAAAACTTGTATCAAGACCTTAGCCCTGCGTGGCTAACTGTTAAAATAAAGGACAATTTCTATCTTATTGTTCTGCTGCATAACTCTGGTAAAGGCTTACTATTCGTTGGAGCAGTGTTCTAGTGAGCAAACGAACAGTAATCTATGTGCCTAAGTGTTATTACCCCTGGGGTAATGACACGGGGTGTCACACATAAACAAGCAATAGCCACCTCCTGTGCATTCCCCATGCATAAGCACAAATCAACATAAACCCACATAAAAAGGTAAAACAAAATCAAGCAAAGCATGAAAACCAAATCACCTAGAAGAGGAAAAAAGCAAAAATCCATGGGGAGGAGCCAGATGCGGGGCCGAACCGGGCGGTGCGAGAGGGCAAGCCGGACCGGGTCGCAAGGATCGAGCCGACGCACAGGCCGGGCTAGGCGAGTGCGGGCCGGGCTGGGGAACCAAGGAGCTTAGGCACGGTGCTGGGCCGAGAGCAAACCAAGAGGGAGGCCGGAGGGAGCGACGGCAGGAGGAAGGAGGCTCCTGGAGTCCATTCGGCCAGGAGCAAGGAAACCAACAAAGAAAAATGAAGGAAGGAGATGTGGAATGGGGGAAGAAGAAAAGAAGAAGCAGGAGCTACTGTGCTGTTCGACTGGAAAGGGATAAGTGAGAGAGAGAAAGTGAGATGAGGGGTTAAAGAAATGAAGGGAAAGGAAATGGGTGGCCAGCAAGACTTCGGTCAAGAAGTAAATGAATGGATAGGATTTGGTGGAAATAGGTGATTAGGTGGGAATTAAAAAGAGGACTAAGAAAGGGATTAAGAATAAGAAAAGATTAGCCAAAGAATTAGAAATTAAGTAATAAGGTAAATTCTAGTGAATATTATTAGTAATAAACTCGCAGTAGAAATAAACGCCACTAGTAATGCCTGTCGGCGGTGAATTTGCTAGACCGAATAATCTGGCGAACCGCGTGCGAGTAAATACTAGTAGACTAACTGGTATAAGATAAAAATAGGAAAACATGCAAAATTAATCTGGATGTTTCCAAATAAATTAAGTCATCGGTAGAACTCCCAATTTAAATAAATAAATAATCTGGTGTGTTAGAAATAATTTATTCGAATAGATTTATTAAATTAAACACCGGCATAAAATTGATCAGACATTTTTGCATGCGTAAAAATAAATAAATAAATAAATAACCCTAGTTGCCTGCGAGTACGTGTAGTCATTTTATTTGTCATGTGATAAAACACAAGATTAACCAACATCAAACTTAGAGCTAGTAGACTGTAAAACGGCTATAGTTGGGGATTGCTAACTCAGCGTGAGGTTCGAAAAATGTTAATAAAATTAAAATCCGCTAAGGAAAATAACCAACTGACTATTGTACACCTAGTAGCACACAAATACCACTAAGTATTTACTTATTTATTTATTATCCGCTTCGTCGCGTAATGGCATCATACGAAACGACACAGGCAGGAGTAGTTGATACAGATTTCATCGGCGGCGATCTTTTCTACAATTATGAAGGCAAGCTTATTCTTGAACATTTATATAGTTATCTCAAATGTAAAAACTTACATTCTGCACTATTATACATATTGCATAAAATTATTTTTCAAAATTCAAATCGGTTTAAGTAAAGACGAAAATTATGGAAAGTAATGAAGAATGAATGAAATGAAAGAAAGAGTTAATATTATGGTTGGTAAAGGGGGCTTGGGGCAAGGATGAGAGAGGGCAAGAGGTGGGACCCCTTTACATATGGTTAAAATATAAGGACCAACAAAACTCTTACTCGGTCAGATGCCGTATTTGAGTACCAACCATTTTTTCGTTTCGGCGGGCAGAAAAGGCTACCTTGTTACGTGATTATCCTCTCCACAATGGATAAGTAATATTGCATGGGTTGAGTTAGGGAAGGTCCCAGAACGGTATTAAAAGTCCGGAAATAGGGGAATCCTAGGCGCTATAGTAGTGCATTGTGGAGTGTTGGGTTAGTATCCCAACCAACATTATTGGAACTCGGTGAAGGACTGGGTGCACTCAGGACACCAACGGAAAATAGTGGGTGGAGACTTAATTACGTAATCTGGAAAACATTCTGTATTCTGAACTCGAAGTCGCATCAAAGGAAATGCGATGGACCTAGCTCAAAATAGCTATGGGTAAAGTGGTACAAGCCTGCGTAGTGCTATATCAAATCATGAATTCATGGCAGTCTCCTGGATTGGAGTCTACGGGAACCGCTAGGGGTCTATTGTCTCTCTGAGTGACTAGTAGTCTCTTCAATATTAAAACTTGTCAACAAATGTTTTAAGGAGTTATGTATTTTCAGAATCAGAGATGAGCTAGAAAATGAAGTAAAGAACAAAGATGAGTCATACAGTGCATTTTGCTATTAATGCTTGCTGAGTACATTAATTTGTACTCAACCTTGTTAGTATTCTCCTTTGTAGACCCTAGTCCGGCCGGGAATTATCTTGCGTGGGATGAAGGACTTACAGGTACTGATGAAACCGCACGAGGCGAGGGCATTGACTACGAGGACCAGGGTGAGAGGGGCAACTGATTCAACGAAGGGGACGAATAGAAGATTGATGGAGCAAGGAAGGCCAACGAAGGGACTTAGTCCCATTTCGCAGTGGTAGATTACTATGTAAGAACCTTAGCCTTGCGTGGCTAACTGGAATAAAAGTACATTTTCTATTTTATTGTTCTGCTGCGTTAACTTTGGTAAGGCTTACTATTTGTCAGAGCGGTGCTCTACTTGGCAGACGAATAGTAATCCGTTTGCTTAAGTGTGATTACCCTCCGGGGTAATGACACGGGGCGTCACAATAGGTAGTTCGGCCGTGACGAGTGAACAGAGGTCGCCGCCACCAACTGGCAATAGGTTCTCATGCTTGATTGAACCGCGACATGGATATATTTTTGTAATTTTTTGGAACGACTATTTATTTTTGTAATTATCTTTTAAAACAATATTATTTTTTAAAAAATTCGGTAATGATTTGTGATCTCTTGCTTGCATGACGTCCTAGTTTACATGGTAAAATTTTTGAATTACCAGCTAGTGTAGCCTACCCGTACCCCTTCAGAGATCAACTAATGACACATAGAATCATAACAATCTCAATAGTATATCAAGGTGGGTCTATCCAACATCATGTTCTCTAACATGTGTTCACATAATTGATTCGATATCCCTATATCCATGACCAGTGAAACATGGTCACCAATCAATACATGTGCTGATCGATAAGTCACTAGTGTTCCGACCAGTGACATTCGACTAGAGGTACATTTAGAATGACAACATATAAGTTAAAGAGCTTCACCAACAAATCACATACTTGTTAATCGTTATAACCGATGATTCATTCAAGGAACATAATAACATTTATTCAATAACTCACATCTCTATGATTGTCTCTAGGGTATATCACCAATATGAGCTACTTCAATCCGATGCTCACCGTGCAATTGGTGCACATATTAAAGGTAGCCACATAATGCAAGTCCTGTTGGCAACTCACACAACTCAATGCTTTCCTTTTTTTCTTAATCTTTCTTTCTTTTACTTGAGACGTTAATCTTTCTTTTCTAACACTACCTAACGTGTTTTGTTCGTTTGATGTGGCAAGAGGTTTTAAATTCCAAATTTCATCAAGGCTCCTCTACCATGCGACATATGGTTATTTATGTAACTAAAAGAATAAAAAAGCTTATTTATGCAATAAAAATAAAAATAAAAATGGTTCATTAAAAAAATCCCGTAACACCACTTAATACTAGACGCAAAAAAGATAAAAATATCATGAACCAGAAAAATTTAAAAATGCTAGAAAATCCTTACATTAATCAAAAATTGAAAATATCTTGACCATAAAAAATTCTTGATTGGTGTAATAATCTATGGCTTAGATTAAACACAACAATCGATATACAAGGACACGTTATACCTACAGAGAGGAGTTCGGCTTGAATTGGAGCACATTCTGCTTTGTCCCGTGCCGAGTCATAGTAAAACTCAAATTAGTAATCCATTTGTCCAATTGCGGGATTAATCTGTTTCCACAGGAGAGGCTTCCAACCTGATTTGCTTTCGGTGTAAAGGGACGGGGTATGGAATTGCCAATTGCAAAACTATCTTAATGTGTGATATTTGTGAGGGCGATGACCACTTCGCAAATAAGTGCCCGTTGTCACTGATGCCAACACCCGGAACGAAGAAGCTGAAGAAAGAGAATAATAAGATGGGTCTTGTTCTAATCACCAGTGATCAACTATCTGAAGACCTTCTGATTGCTGAGCTGAGAAGATTAATTCCATTGAATTGGCAGCCACAGGTGGAGATTCATGGGGAAAATGCGTTTTTGGTCAATTTTTCAACTAGGCTTGATATGCTCCGTATGGCGGCCATTGGTGACGTGCATGTGAAGGAATAGAAAGTGGTGTTGCAATTCATGGAATGGAATTTGAAACCCACGCCTAAGTACCAACTTCAGAAGGTATGTGTTCAGGTTTTAATAGTGCCTTTTGAAGTTCGTGACTTTCTGAGCCTTTGCGCTATAGGGTCGATCATTGGCATAGCAATGCGAGTGGACATGGAAAAGGTCCGTAAGAACAATTTGGTTCATACGCTAGTGGGAGTTTTGGACATAGATGCAATACCTTCTAGTGTATAGATTATGGTTGGTGAATATGTCTATGACATTTTTTTTTTCAAAGTTGAAGATGCTACGGTGGATATTGTTGACAAAGGCGTTCTTCGGAAAGAAGACCTAGATGGGGAAGACAAATCGGGTAGAAGCAAAGATGTTGAAATGGCAGATAGAGACCCTAAGAGATTGAAGAATAATTCAAATGTTAAGTCAAATGCTTCTGTGAGCGATATGGGACAAGCTACCTCAATTACTAAGGGGACGACCTTGGGGCTTTCAGCTTCGAACACTGTCTGGGTTACACCAAGGGCGTTCAAAAAGGAGTCTGAGAATGTTACATGAGGGGATGTTGTCATTTTGGACATGCAGGAGCAGAATTTGGAGGCCGTCGTGGCTGGTTTGCTCTCTGCTCAGGAGGAAGCAACAAAAGTTGCTGGTGCAATGTCGGGTGATTTTTTTGGTGGAGGAAGCTTGTTTAGGGGTAAAGAAACTGACGACTGCCGAGGACAGTCCCACGGGACAGGTCTCTAATTCATCAGTCGTGGGGTTGGGCGTTGCGTCCATGGTCGACGGAGTCGTCATCTCGCCTGCGGTAGCTGTGTTGGGAAGTGTTACCAAGGCGGTCATGGGAAGTTTCACCAAGGTGGATGTTGTGATTGATACGAAGGTGGGTAATGTTGGGGTGGTCACTAAGGGTTGCATAGCAACGGAGGCTATTATGATGCTTCCTCGGATGGATGGTTCTGTGGTTAACAGAGGGCACTTCCACGGTTAAAGAATCCAAATTGCATAGGCTTCGGATTAAATATGAGATATTTACAATGTTACCTCATGAAAATATCACTGAGATGTATTCTAGACTCAATAACATTATGAATGAACTCAAAGGTCTTGGCACTAATCTTCTTGATGTTGATATTGTGCGCAAGATACTTAGAGCTCTACTGGACAAGTACAAAACATTGGTGACGCTATTTCTCAACTCTCCTGAGTTGCCAAGAATGACGCCAACCGAACTTTTGGGTAACCTCATAACAAATAAGTTGTTCAATAAAGACAAGGAGCTATTGGAGCAATCATCCTCCAAGAAGAAGATTACTGCTTTCAAGGCAAAAGTGAACTCAAGTGATGAAGAGGATGAAGAAGAAGACTCCGAAGAAGAGTTTGCTCTCCTTGTGAGGAGAATGAAGAAATTTATGAGAAGACGTCCACATCGAAGCTTCAATTTTGACAAGAGCAAGAAAGGACAATCTTCAAATGACAACAAGTGCTAACAGGGAATGGCGGCGCTAGGGCTCCATCGGCTTGGCATCCAGGGCTCCGTCGGCTCGACCACATCCAGGGCTCCGTCGGCTCAGCGAACAGGGAATGGCGGCCGTCGTCTCCATCGTCCAGTTGCTTGCATGTTTCTCTATATTTGCTTGATTGTGCTAAATCGTGGTGAGTCGCGAGTCCCAATTACTTATCTACATCTGCATGGCGAATCGCTATATTGCCGAGTGGAGCTAATGTTGTACGCTTCTCATGCACCTCGGCGATCTATAAATACGGCAAGTCGAGGCGATGTCGTTGATGGAGCCGCCAAGGGTGGTTGGACGCCCAAGGTGGCTCGCTCCTGCCGGGGTTGTCCATGGCGCAAAGGCACCCATGTCGGCGGTTCGTTGCTCTGCGTCAGTCGTTGGAAAGGCTCTCGCATGGATGGTGGGCCTCTTCTAGGGCCCGACTATGGAGGTCTTGCCCAGTATCAATGTCCGATATAGGATCGATTGGCGTTGCCAAAGTGGCTTGTGGATGAACGATCCATGGTCGAGCGAAGCTCCTCTTGGGACTCAGCCAGCCGACGAGCCACACGATGCGCGGCGAGGTCGGGTCCCCGATGCAATGGCGCGCGGTGGGCGGCACTCAACGATGGAGGCGACGGCGGCGGGAGGGCGCCGACGGCGGCAGCGCCAGTGTCCAGTGGGCGGCGCGGCGGATGGGATGCGTTGACAATGCGCCAGGGCGAGTGAGGCGATGAGTTGGAAGGCAACGTGAAATGAAGGGGCAAGGTGATTAGTGAAAAATGATTATGAAGGGGCAGGGTGTTTAGTGAAAAAAGGTTAAGTGGATTAGAGGTGGGATTAGCACTCAAATCTTGGCTGTTCAATCTAGATCTAACACCCCTGATTGCCATTAGCACTTTAGCACTCAAATACCCATTAGCGCTAGATACGTTCCCATATTATATATATATGAAAATAGTATGGTATTTTTGGAACTTGGGAGTACGTACTTCCACTTCTTATATGCCACTTAAATCATATGATGATGATACCTCTTTATCTATTTGAACATACTTCAATAATGATTTTAAAATAACTTAAAGTGAGTTTTATGATAAATTTTATTAAAGATCATTTTTTATAACAAAATTTGTGTGCATATATATGCGCCGTGGGCGGCGCACGTTGGCCTGGCGTGAGATCGTGGGCTATATATCCTCTGGTATAAATGGAGAGCAGTCTGGGGCGCAGCCAGCCAGGCCACGTCGTTCTTTTTTGGTTCGGCCGTCCGATTTCGAGCTGGTTTCAGTCGCGTCCGTCCGATCAGCGCTGGGTTTTCGTTGCCTGCGAATCGCTCGCGTTCTGGCCGGCTTTTCCCGCGGGCGTGGCTCACGCGCGCCCAAGCGTTGCTGTCCACACGCGGGCCCCACGCACGGCCGTGAGCTCGCGCGTTGCTTCGGTCCCCTCCCCTGCTCGTTTTGCTTCTTCTTCATTCTTCTCTTCCTCCCCATTTCTCTTGCTCCCTGCCGAATGGAGCCTCCACGACGCCTCCTCCTTCTGGCGCCGTCCCCGTCCCTGCACCCCTGCCTGCCACCGCCGCCGGCTGCGCCCACCGCTGGCTCAGGCCGCCACGCCCTGCGCTCCCTGCGCCCGCCGCTCCGCGCCCCAGCGTCTCCCGGCTCGGTTCCTGCGCCCGGCCGGCCGCTAGCCCACCGTTCCTGATGCGGCCCAGTACGCCTCCTTCCCGGATTTGGGGGCGGCACCTTCCGCTTCCCCCACTTCTCCTCCTCCCGCAACCCTCCCGCCGCCCCCCGCGCCGGCTGTGGAGGAGGCGCCCAGGGTTCCCTCCTCCCCTCCCCTCTCTGCTCACCGCCGCCGCGGACTCCATGGCGCTCTCCGTCCAGAAGACCTCCTCCGGACCTGCTCCTGGGCGCGCCCCGGCCAAATCCATCCCCCCCCCCCCCCTCTCGCACACCCGCGCTCGGCCCCCTCTCCCCACGCCACTCCGCCCCCCTACACCGCCACCAGCAGCCGCAGCGTTCGTGCCGCAAGGGACAGAGCCGGAAGTTGCACGACGAGGCCACCGCCCCGTTGTCGCTCGGCTACGCCGGAGCCGACAACGACGACGGCTCCGCCGGACTCGATATCTTCTGCCGCCAATCCCAGGTGGTGCTCTCCCGTCAGGTCCACACGCAGGTCGACGCCCTACAACGCTGCTTCGCGTCGTGCAGCGCCGCCCGCGCCGCCGCCAAGCGCGCCACCCACGTCGGTCTTGTGATTCTGGTTCTTGATGCACGGTCTCGCCATGGGGAAGAGTAAGTTTCTCTCGGCGCCGTTTGCTTGGTGTTCTTTTTTCTTAGTGGGTTGCGGTGGTGCTTGGTTCTGAGCGTTGATTTTGATTTTGGGGCGTGGGTTCTGTAGGTAAGAAGAGCAAGCTCCGCGGCGGCGACGGGGACGACCTGCTGGACAGCAGCGACGCCGACAGCGTGGCCTCGTCGTCTACGGCGCTGTTGAATCTCCCCCTTTTTAGTTCTTAGTAGTTTGCAGCTTACCTCGAGTGTTTGGTTTAGTTTGCAAATTATCATTGCTACAAACTTATGACATGCTGATTGGTAAGTGGTAGTATCCTGTTGCTCGTATTATGGTTGCTGGGTTATCGAGTAGTAGATAGTGTTGTTGCAGTTGATGAGGTTGCTTTTTTCCTTGATTCTTGCCGGATTTTTATGTGCTTGGATGGGTGATAGCCATTAGTGACTCCAACTGATTTTTTTTTTCGTAATTGCCTATCATTATTCACATGGATAGCAGAAAAAATGCCCAGCAGCTTTTTTGTGACTGTAGCGAGGTTTCGGTCTATGCATTAACTTTATTCAGCCTTTGGTATATATAACACAATGTTATAGCTCCATGGAGTATTGCTTTCGCTATTGAAAGTGGGCGGCAATCTGCAATTTGGTGTTGCTTCAGTGTTACCTTAATGAATGTTGCTATTTTGCCAAGTATATACGTATGCCTTCATGGAATCTCATTATTTCTGTGCATTCTAAGAAAGGTTTATTTTCCAATTCCACTTTGTGAGCGTGTTCCAATCCAACTAGGCTGACCCATCTAATTCTGATGTTGCATTTTTTGCCAATGCTTACAACCTGCGGTTTTTCATTTTTATTGCAATGTCAAACTAAGGAAATAGGTCACATCACATATTGTCATGAACTGAGTTGTAGGGCTTCCATAAATTAGTCTGGAACCTTGTTTGTTCTTGTGGCCATATCTTAACATGTATGATTCTAGAATTCTACTCGAATAATCATAGCAATAGCATGGATAGGCTGGACTGTAAAATCTGAAGAGGTGTCAATACTGTATTTTCCTATCTTTTATGTTAATTTTAAGTGTTTGCCTAACTACTTCAGTTTTATGAACTGAGCTAATTTTCGAGAAAAACGACCTCTGGTAGAACTAACCAGATTATCTTTTAAAATGAGGAATATCCTATGTAGTACTTTTGATTGTTGATACTTTTTTTGGCCCGGCAATCCTTCGGCCAGTCTGTTGAAAAAGTGTTGATTTTTTTTATGGATTACTACTTATCAATTGAGTTGATCACTCTTCCCTGTTGCTTTCAGGATCATTATTGTTGTCAAACTTGATATTCTGCAAAGTGAAGGCGCCATAATCAGAAGCCCCAAAATCTATGTGGCGAAAAGCCTAAAGTAAGGAACAGAGCCCTAACTTGCCGGCCAATGCTGCTCATACTAATAGTGGAACCTATTCCATTTCCAGCGGCCCAGCCATGTTGGGGTCCTCCATTGCTCCAAGCGCAGAGCAGGTTGCTATCAACCTATCATATGGTGGACCCTATAATGGTGTTCAAGGCACAGTGGGCTCTTCTATTGGTCAGACAGTACAGCCTGGTCAGTCCCTTTGTATCGTCCTAATCCCTTAGTATTTTTTTGTACCTCGTTTTTACTTCTTCCATGTTGCAGGTTGATGATGGAATTTTCTTATGATGATGGAATTTTCTTATGTTTGTGGTTTTATCTGCTGCAGTTAGGGTAAGAGTTGAGAGACCTGAAGATTGGGTTCCAGCTGAAGATGCTTCAGTTTATTGCGACAACCGATGTGATGAGATAAGTGCTGATCCGTACCCTGTCGACCGTAATGGAGTTATACAGTTCCTTTTTTTTTTTCTTTTGCCAAGATTGAGAAGCATGTTCTACACTTTTTGCTGCATACAATTGATAGATTTATTTCTAGGTACCTATTTAGTGAAACTATAGACACTTGGATAACTTATGCTTTTTGGAGAACCTGATATATTACATAGTGTCTTATCGAAATTAGTTGTGTGTATCCCTTCTCCCGTATCCTATGCTATTTTGGGTTTACCAGTTTTAATTTGTCACCAATACAAAGTAGAAAAAACAATCATTCTTTATCTTTGTTTAATAGTGTTTACTACGTGCCTACTGTTGAAGCCTTGCGTTGGCAATTTCATCCTATCTGTGTTCACTAACATTAACACTTACACCATACTCATTTTTTGTCAGTCTTCAGAACACAATGACGTTGACTGAAAACAATAACAATTTGCTTTGGCTTGATTGCCTTTGTTTGCTCCCTGGTCTTCACAGATGTTATTGCCTATGGGGTTACTAAGCTTACGGATCAGATAGGCTGCATCACAGGTCGACATATGCTCTTGCATAGGTTTCATTGTCATGTGCTCACCAATATATATATGCTTATGTGAAGGTCTGCTGTTTTGTGTAGGAGTAGGTCCATATGTAATAGCGTCCACAGCATTGGCCGCTCGAAAAAGAACCACCCAGATGATAAGTCTTCACACTAGATACCAGGTATTGTATATATACTTATTTTCCCGTACGTATTTATGTCCGTTTGGTCTATACAGGGCTGCCAGTCTTACGCCTGGCCTCCCGTATTGTGTACAGGTACAGCAAACCATACACAGTACGCCGCACGGCGCTTATTCAGTACATATGTGGAAAGTTGAAGTTTGAAAGGGACACAGGATCGAGAGGAACTGTACTTGTTTGTACCTGTTTTTAACTGTTTGTGTACGAGTACTTGTTTGTGTCTGAGGGAAGAGATTTCTCCGTTCCTTTCCATCGATTCCTTCCCACCAATACACATCCTGTTTGTTCTAGTGCGCCATGTGGCGCGCACAGGGTACTAAGTATATATAGGCCTGGGCGCAGCGTGGCGGGAGCGGAAGATGGGACGGAGCCCGTGGGGTGGACGGGATGCTTCCGTGCTTACTCGATATGAGTAGGGGGAGGGGTTAGAGTCACTCATCATACGCGCGCGTCCTTTTCTGTCCACGTTAGCTGGCGCCTACTAATCACTCGCCTAATCCTACGCCACCGTACTCGACGTACTCAACATGACATCATGGGCAGACGTACTCAACATGACATCATCACGTCACGTAGGTTTACGTAAAAAAACACCACGTAGGGGATCTGACGACGTTAAACAAGAGAGGGACGTGGGCGGACGCTCCGGCGAGACAATCGAGTTTTACACCGTGACACGGCGGGAGGTGGGCCGCGTGGGGATACTGTTGAGCCTGGATTTGCATTCAGATTATTTGTGCATTTCGAGCTCATTCTATGATCAGTAGTTAGCCTACATAGTATAATTATCGATGAATATCATATCTATACATGCGTATAAATAAAAAAATACTTAATATTACGAAACAATCGTAAATAGGCCTTAAGGCTAAGTTTTTACATAACGGACCGACTGGTCGACGAGTTCGGAGAGTAAATAGTAGCGGAAGATAAATAAAACAAAAGAGCCTCCATGATTTTCTATAGACAATCGACCGGGTTACGATCTAGTTATCGCCGTCATCTTCATTTCCATAGTTGGACGTATAAAAGTATCTATACATCGGGTCTTCAGTCTCATAGTCTGAATTTACATATTTGAGTAACAATGAGTACAAACATACTCAGCAAGCTCTCACAACAAATGTAAGTATATAGATGCATGACTTGACAAAGGAGGGGGTTTATAGTTATTTTAGCACAAAACAAATTTTAGCTCAAATACTATAATTATTTTTCAAACATACGATTTAGCCTTTTTTAAACTCAGAATCAAAGTTTTATTTGTATAAGAAATTATTGTCTCGTAATAAGGTCCGTCTACTGTTACTATTCATGAGGTTGCATACCGAGTTTTTGGTTAAATGGCACTGTTAACATTATGAATAGCAAAAGTAACTCCTTCTCCGTATCAAATGCAAAAAAATGACACTTTATCTATATCCCAGAGGACCAGAGCTACTGTACAGACGACACGTTGGCGAGTCCGACCCGCTGGGCCACGGAACAGACGAGTCCCACGGTAACTTCGGAAAACAACAAGCTTTGTTACGTACGGAGCACATATGCGAACCAAAACTGTAATAATCTGGATTGTTCCTCTCTTCTTCTTTTTAAATGACCGACAGGACAAAGATTGCTACGCTGATTTAACTGAACTGATGCTGTCCGGTCACAGTAGAGTTTTGCTCAATTAATGGATTATTCTTCCGGACGACTTTTTTTTTTTTGTGTGCGCCTTTCCGAAGAAGACAGAGGTCTGAACCAAGTTTGTAGACTTCGAAAGCAACACTAATTAAGTAATCAATCAGTACAAGCGGTGGTTCGATCTTTACGGCAACTTTGGAAACGGCAAACTTCACTATGGCAGAGCCAAATGCAAAATCAAAACTGGAGTTATTTTATTATTGATGAACTGACACCAAGTTAATGGTGCAGCTACAGTAGCTGTCGTGTTCGGACATGCAGAGCCGCGCCATGGCGCTCGCGCCCGTGCGGTGGCACTCGGCGGTGCCGTAGAGTTTCCAAAATGGGACCTCACTCGCATGCGCATCTACTGGCGCTACTACAGAAAAGATAATTATAAACGGTTCAAAATCGTCATCACATACAGTTTTCTGAACCGTCTGACTTTATGGTTCAGTGATACTATATGATCATCACAATCAGTTTTGGAACTGTCTGTGATAAAAGCTATCACAGACGATTTTAAACAAAATGGAATAGAAAAGACAAAAGAAAAGGAAGAATAAAAATATTATAAAAATGGAAATAAATAGAGGGAATGCATACGTAGCAAACCTGTAATTTTCAGACGAATCGCCAGAAGTATAGAATTTTTAAACCACGTAAGAATATTTAGCAGTAGACCGATCGGTAGAAAAATTAAAAGTGGGGAAAATAACATAAAATAAATATAATAAAATAGCCACTGCGTGACATAAATAATTTGGCGCATTACCTGTGAGTTTCAGTCAAATTGCCAGAAAAATGATTTTTTAAAACCCATACAGGTAAATAACAGTAGATAGACCAGTCTAAAATAAAAATAGGAAAATATGTAGAATATTTATATGAGACTTTTTAAAATAAATAAATCACCAGTAGAACCCAATAAATTATGCAAATAATCTATGACATTAAAAATAATTTTATCATAGTTAAATAATTAAAGTGAACAACACCGAGTTTATTAAGACAAGTAAATAAATGCGTACGCAATTAAATAAAATCAATTAAGCATATTTGTGCGAATAAAATTTGATAAACTTAGTAAAATGCAAGTACGAGTAGTATTTTATTTTTCGTACCCTAAAACGCGGGTTTCGACAATTTCGACCCTAGAGCCAGTAGACGGTAGAACAACCGCAGTTAGGGAGCGCTAACTTAACGAGGGATCGAAAAAAATGTTATTAAATTAAAATCAGTCAACAAAGCCAATCAACTAATTATTGTACGCCTAGTAGCATCTAAATGCCACTAAGTATTTATTTATATTTTTGACGAGGATCTAAATAATCCTCATTTATTTACTCCATAAACAAGAAATATGACGTCACAAGACATACCCTTTAAAACATCAAAAGGAAGAACTAGTCGTAGTCGTAGGACCCCTACGACTACCCCTAGTCGAAGCTCTTCTACGACTACTTACATAATCGCTACGACTACCTCCTAGTCGTAAGCTCCTTACGACTATGGTATAATCGATACGAGTACATCCGGTCGTAAGTTTTTCACGATCGGGCTCACATGTGTTCCTCACGACTTCATCGGACCCACCCGTTTGATGGCCCATTAAATAGTGAGAATCTAAGCAGTCAAAATACGCAGTTATCTCTGACATAACTGCAGATAATTCCCACTATCTCTGACTGACAACTGATTGACAGCATGGGGAGGTTACTACTCCGGTAATTACTCTCATTATTACATAATAATGAGCGACTAATTAGCCTGGAATGACAACGTCCACTATTGCTTAGTATAAATAGGTATCTGTTAGAGATAGAGAAGAGAGAGGGCTTTTGGAGAAGAAACAGAGCCTTTTCTGGAGAACAGTTAGGGAAATCCTTATTCGATTGTAATCCAGAGAGCAAATACAAGATACACAGGAGTAGGGTTGTTATTCTCTCCTGAGAAGGCCCGAACCTGTATAAAAATCCCCGTGTCTTCTTCGTCTGTGTGATCAATTGTGGAGACCCCCCGAATCAAACAATCTTTACGTAAGATCGGTTCTAAAACACCGACAGTTGGTGCCGACCGTGGGGAGCTTCTGGTAATTCCTTGTCAAACAGTTCTTTCTTTTCTCTTTTATGCTACCATGGCAGGAGAATGGAACGAGGAGAATTGGTTCGACTTGGCCGATTACGCAGACATCGACATGGATGCCGGTCTCGAATACGAACCGAGTATCGAATCTTCTAACGGTATTGCCGCCTCTGGAGATCTTCTATCAGATCTCGGAGACTGCATTACCACCAGAGTCGAGGAGGGATCCTTATCCCCCACGACAGTACGCCCAGCCGAGGGATCAATTTCCTCGGGAGGCAAGGGTCAATCCGACCGGCAACAGGCCTGTCTCAGGGCAAACTCGCAACACGACGAGAGCTTTTCCTCTAAGTGTTCGAGTCCCCCCAAGACAGTTCGAGTTAGCAAGACAAGTTCTGGAAGTCATTATCCCGGAGCTCCATCGACATCTGATGGTCCTCTCTCTCCGAGTATTTCCGCAGGGAAGAGGATCGAACATGTTGTTCATTTAAATTCAACCATCCCGACGCAGGAGCCACCTGCAGACCGAGACGGTTATAACCCGGAGTTCCCCTACGTGGAGGGGTTTACTCCAAGTCGCTAAATGGTGTCGCTCGACCACTCCTCTAGTAAGGAGATCTCGAGCGCAGGTGGAAGTCATCCACGGGAGGTCTTCGTCCTTCCCTCTGATAAGGATCGTTCTCCCAAAAGAAGGATTGGACATGCTTCCCGCCGAGCATACTCTACACATCGTCCTTCCCTCTGATAAGGATCGTTCTCCCAAAAGAAGGATTGGACATGCTTCCCGCCGAGCATACTCTACACCACCTCGTAATAATGGCAAGGACACCACAGCTGGCGAACGAAACAAACACTCTGATGAACGTGCGGAACATCATCAACATTCTCGCGCTCCATTAAGACAAGTTCAAGGGTCTGAAATAGACCATTCTGAGGCAATTCGACGAAGAAAATAGTGGCTCGTAAGAACCTCCCGAGCGCGCTTTATTTCAATAAGGAAGCTCAAGAACTCCAAAGACATCAATGATTTGTCGGAGAACCGACCCAAGAACTCGCTTGAGCACCAGGTTATGACCTTTTTGCCGAGGAGATCACGCAAAGACTTCGTGACACTATGGCAAAACTCGAACGACGGGGTTGACCACAACCACGAAGTTGTAATAGTACGACTACTTCTTCTGCCAGCCGTTCAGGAGACTCGTCGCATAGAAGGCGGCACGGCTCTCCCTCATGTAATTCTCTCGACATGAGAAAAATGCCACAAGTCAACGGGAGGTGATCTTTCACCACTTCGCGACCGGATGCACGGCGGCAAGCGCAAGCAGGAGTATTTCCCCCGTAAGGCTGAGGCTTATTTTAGGCCTAGTCCCCCCATGGCTGGGTATCGACGAGTCCGATCGTCCGATGACATTAACCCTTCGTTTCTGCAAAAAAGAAGACAAGAGGTTATCTCGGGATGTCGGGTGTTCTCGCCTGACCTTCGAGCGGTTCGTTGGCCGCCTCGATTTCGACCGACGAATATGGAGAAATTCGATGGAACTCAAAACCCCATCGAGTTCCTCCAAATCTACACTACAGCTATCCGAGCTGCAGGAGGAGGAGAGCATGTCATGGCGAATTACCTTTCGACTGTGCTCGAAGGATCGGCTCGATCATGGCTTCTAAACCAGCCATTTGAGTCGATCTACTCGTGGCAACACCTCTCGTGATCTCATCTGGCTAATTTCGGAACTTACAATCGCCGAAAAGAGGATGACTCGCACCGATAAGACAGAACAACCATGAAACGCTACGACAATTCATCGGTGTTTACCAGTTCAAACTCTATTCCTAAGTTTCGACTCATCCGTGATCGTGGCTTTCAAACAGGAGTCCGTGAGCGTAAGAATAACAGAGGACATCGCCTTGCATCCACCGCCACCGTCGCCGAGCTCTTTGAGATGGTCGATAGATATACGATCGTCTGCTGGCGGTCGAATGGAACAAAGACCATCGATCTCAAAGATGGCATCCTCGGGAAGCAAAGTAAAGTGGTAAGAAAAAGGATAAAAGGCTAGGAAATCTAAGAACAAAGCGAAAAATCAAAATCTCCAGATGCCAGCTTCTAAGGAGGTCCTAACTGTAGTTTATAAGGAGCCACGCAACCCCAAGCAAAATCCCGATCGAGGTAAAGGTAAACACCAAGATCGGAGAAACGACAAACCTGTGGTATCCTTTTCATAAAAAGAAGGGCATGACTCAGAATCGCCGAAGTTTTCTTACGGAAACTCGAGGACTATTATTCGCAAAGGGTCACTTCCTATTCTTGAACAATTGGGCCAAACCAAAGGACAAAAGGAGTCGGACGATGAGGAGATGCCGCCCAGACCCGCAACACACCATTGATCACATCTGTGGGGTCTTGATATACGAATCACGAAGACAAAAAGCGATCGAACGTGAGGTAAACACAATCGACTCCCCTCTTGTCAATAAATTACCAAGTGGTCGAAATCACCCTTGCTTTCGAGAAAGGTGATTGTCCGATACCTTCGACTAGACCAGGTCGATTTCCGATAGTGGTCGAACCCACCATCAACAATTGTCGAGTCAATCGAGTTTTAGTTGATGGTGGAAGCTCGTTAAATATATCGCTTACGAGCACCGGACGAGATGCAAGTACCAGGACAAAGGTAAGACCGCACGATATTCATTTCATGGAATCGCATCGGTCTTCGCCAAACCCATTGGCCAAGTTTCTCTTCCTTTAACGCTTGGATCACCAAGCAATTTCAGATGAGAGAAGGTCTCCTTGACGTAGTCGATTTCGATACGACATATAACGCCATACTCGACGACCTACTTTGGCAAAAATTTTGATAGCTACTCACTATGGGTACCAATGTCTTAAGATGCCGTGTCCCAAAGGAGTGATCACAATATATTGTGACAAGAAGATGACGATTCTCGCGACCGTCGTTCCCTTTGAGATGGTTGGACAACTACCAACTCGAGAAGAAAGTCACCGACTAGCAAGTCAAGCCTAAAGTCGCACCTAAGCCGAACGACCGAGTCAAAGAGGTTCCTCCGACGCAGAGGAGCCCTCGAAGATCTGCTCGCATTGGGGATTCTTCCAACCCCAAATAGGAAGACGCCATCATCACTTTCCTCCAGGCAAACGCTGATGTCTTCGCGTGGCAAGCATCCGACATGCCCGGAGTCCCAAGGAATGTGATCGAGCACAGGCTAGCATTACGGCTCGATAAACTACCCAGAAACAAAAGTTACGGAGATTTGCCCCCGATCGACGAGATGCTATTAGGTCGAATTGGACAAGTTGCTTAAAGCAGCTTTATAAGAGAAGTCAATCACCCAGAGTGGTTGGCCAACCCTGTAATGGTTAGAAAGTCTAACGGCAAATGGCGTATGTGCGTAGACTTTACTGATCTCAATAAAGCTTGTCCAAAAGATTATTTCCCTTTACCTCGCATTGATCAGTTGGTTGACTCTACTGCAGGATGTGAAATGTTGAGTTTTCTAGATGCATACTCTGGTTATCATCAGATCAGTATGCATCGAGAAGATGAAGAAAAGACCGCATTTATTACACCGTTTGGGGGTATTTTGCTATGTTAAAATGTCATTCGGTCTAAAAAATGCTGGAGCTTCTTTTCAACGTTTGATGCAAACGACTTTTGCTCCTCAACTAGGTCAAACTTGAAGCCTATGTTGATGACCCAGTCGAAAAACCAAGCGACTAACATATCACGCATTTGCGGAGACTTTCACAACCTCGTAAAACACCAATTGAAACTAAATCCCGAGATGTGTGTGTTCGGGGTCTCTTCAGGGAAATTGCTTGGATTCCTGGTTTCTGAACGAGGAATCGAAGCAAATCCCGAAAAGATCAAAGCCATCACTCGATGCGCCCCACCACGAAAAAGAAGTCCAAAACTCACGTGGTGCATGGCGGCGTTAAGTCGTTTCATAGTACGACTGGGAGAAAAAGGATTGCCTTTCTTCAAACTTGTAAGGAAACATGAAGGTTTCGAGTGGTCAGAAGAGGCTAACTTAGCCTTTGAGGAAGTCAAGAGGTATCTTACGAGTGCTCTAGTCCTAGCTTCCCCGAAGTTAGGAGAAACACTCTAAATTTACCTAGCTGCCACGCCACAGGCAGTAAGCGCAGTGCTGGTCGTAGAACGTGAGAACATACAACGACCAGTATACTACGTGAGTGAGGTTTTGCACGGACCTAAGGAGCGTTACCTCGGGTTCAAAACTTCTTTATGCCCTCCTCATGTCTTCGAGGAAATCGGCATTATTTTCAGACGCACAAACTAGTTGTGCCGTCTGAGTTTCCCTTGGGAGCGATCCTCCAGAATAGGGAAACAGCGGGACGCATGACAAAATAGTCAGTTGAACTTGGGGCGTTTGACATCCATTTCGTATCCCGAACGGCCGTTAAATCCCAGATCTTGGCAGACTTTGTCGCCGAATGGACAAATCCTGAACCTGTTCAGGATCCCCAGTACGATTCCCACGATCAGTGGATGATGTACTTTGACGGGTCACTCACATTAAGTGGCTCAGTAATGGGTGGTCTGGAATCTCCTACCGGAGAAACCTTAAAGTATGCCATACAATTAAACTTTCAGGCCACTAATAATGTGGCAGAGTAAGAAGGTTTGCTAGCTGGTATACGAGCTGCGAAAGCACTCTCGATTCGACAACTGCTCGTAAGAGGAGACTCTCAGCTAGTCGTGAATCAAGTCGGAAAGGAGTACCAGTGCTCCAATTCGACTATGTCCCGGTACCTATCGGAAGTACGAAAGTTAGAAAAGCACTTTTTGGGCTTTGAGGTACAATTTATCCCTCGAAAGGATAATTTCCTCGCAGACCAACTGGCTCGTCTAGCTTCCTCCCGATCCTTAGTACCGAAAGGGGTGTTTTTGGAACAACTTCAGAAACCGTCTATAATCGACGAACTGGAGGAGCCTTCTATAGAAACAACCTCTCTAGAGTACGAAGATACATGGATGGCACCCATCTACGAGTATCTTCAAAGTGGTTCTTACGATGACGATCTAGAGTCAGATCGATTATCCCGAAAAGCCAAAATGTATACTTTGGTCGAAGGTGTTCTTTATAAAAGAGGAACCCAAGGGGTGCTCATGCGATGTATTCCGCAAAGCGAAGGATTAAAACTCCTTCACGACATACACGGAGGGATCTGTGGAACTCATGCTTCCTACAGAACACTGGTTGGTAAAGCTTTTCGACAAGGTTTTTATTGGCCAACAGCCTCACGATGCCAATGAGATGGTTAAAAATGTGTATGCGGCGCTTCATAGCCTGCAAATACACCAACCAGCTCAGCGTTGCAAACAATTCCTCCGTCATGGCCTTTTGCAACTTGGGGTCTCGATATCCTAGGACTGTACCGAGCTCCGTGAGGATTCGAAGTTCTGCTTGTGGCTATTGATACGCTCACAAAATGGATAGAAGCCGAGCACTGTGTGGGGATAACAACGAAGCAAAGAAACGGTTCATGATGAGATGCGTGATCACCGATTCGAGTACCAAGTCGAATTATCACGATAACAAGAAACAATTTACAAGCGCAAAATTTCAGAATTTTGCGACGAGTTGGGAACTCGTTTGTGTTACGCCCGCCGCACACCCCCAAAGCAACGGAGCAATGAGAGAGCGAATGGTCGATAATGAAGGGAATCAAGACCCAGTCTTCGATCACCGTAAAGCGCTGGGGCTTGGGTACAGGAATTTCCTTCGATGATATGGGCAATTCGTGACGACGACTAGCCGAAGCTACGGAGAAACACCTTTCTTTCTAGTTTTTGGTGCCGCCATGCTTCCTCCGTAACTAAAGATCGGTCGAAAGAGTCGACAAGTTTCACGACTGCTCAAGAACATCTTCGAGCAGACGACATCAACCTACTCGAAGAACAGAGGAACAAAGCTTTATTCCGTTCCGCAGTCTACCAACAAGCCCTGCGCAGATACTATGATCGTAAGGTCCAACCTCGCAGCCTAGCTGCAGGTGATTTGGTATTGAGACTTATCCAATCCCAGTCTAATCGGAACAAACTTTCCCCCAAGTGGGAAGGTCCTTACACCGTGGTCGAAGTAACGCGTCCGGGATCGGTACGACTTGCAATGGAAGACGGCCGTGTTCTCTCAAATTCTTGGAACATTGACCAGTTACGCAAATTTTATGTGTAACAATCTTCAACGGCAATAAAATAACAGGTTCTCCCTATCATTTTTTGTCTATTTTGAATCTCGCTTTTATTTTTCGACCATTTTTTATTATCTCATCCTTCCTGTATAATGGTTAGCAAAAGGACGATACATTTAGTCGAAGTCTCTCCTCTCTGCATGTGGCTCTGCCCGCTGGAAGGAGCTTCCTAATATCGCTTCTTTCTTAAGCAATCAGTACAAAGCTTATTGAGCTCAGAAAAATGGTCGAAAGTTGTTAAGCGAATTCATCTCACCTTAGCTTATTTCGAAAAATAAACTGAGAAGAGTAACCTTTTTTTAGATGCATTCGGCTACCTTTCCAAATAACTTGATTAGTTTTACTGGTCGAAGGAAGAAACACACTTAGTCGAAGCCTCTCCTGTCTGCACGTGGTTCTGCCCACTAGAAGGAACTTCCTAATGTCGTTCTGTTTCCTACTTTTGCTGCCAGAACAACTCAGTCAGGCAAAATGAATGTAGCCAAATGAATCCTTAAGGTACTCGAGAAACTTGTTTCGCTCTAGTCGTCATTATCGAGTTAATTAATCTGGTCGGAGATGGTAACATCACCTAGTCGAAGTCTTTTTTCTCTGCACGTGGTCCTGCCCACTAGAGGGAACTTCCTAGCGTCGATCTGTTTCTACTCTTTCGACTAGTGCAAACAAATCGATAATTGACAACTCAAAGACGAACAAACCTCTCTATTTTTTCAGAACCCTTTCTTTACTACTTACCTAGTTTATTGAAAATAAACTAAGTAAGTAGTCGGGGGCTAGGATAAAGTTATAAACATGACTTCATTTCTTAGTCTAGTTTTTTTTCTGAGATTATCATCCTACGAGTAACTAACTACTCTATGAGATGATTCACGGGAAAAATAAAGGAGAAAGGAGGAATCGCTCATATCTGGTCTAATTATTTCTTCCTTTATCTTACGAGTTACTAACTACTCTACAAGATAATTTGCAGGAAAAAAGAAGGGATCATATATTTATACGTCACCACCAAAAAAGACTTGTCTATACAAGAACATATTACAAGACTACTCTGTCTAGGAGATTCTATCTCGCATCTCCTCTCGCGACCTTCTCGCCAACCGATCGCATCTCTTCGATCGCCTTCTCGGCCAGGCTTAGTGCGATCGAAGTCGGCTTCAACATAATGAAGATTAAGGTTAGATCACGGGCTTTGAGTTTTGCTAAAACAAAACTCACAGCTCCTTGACCGCTTCCTTATTGAATCATTCGATTGGCCTTGAGTAGATATCATCTCGTTGAGTACCGACTTGTTCCCAATGGCATCAGATGAGCGGCCATCGTGTCATCGCGAGGAGCAACCTCCACACAAGCCCATCGAGTACATTGTTCGTAGTGAGATATTATCCTCAAGATTGATCTTCATGGATTTTGTCTCCTCCCGAATAAGTCGAAGCCTCATGGAGTCGCTTTATTTCACCAATCGATCCGTAAGAGCGAGGATTGAATAAGAAAACGATCCTATGAGAAGATAAAATAAATAAACAAATGGTGAAAGTTCTACTTACGAGCTAATTGAGAACCCAAGTTCTCAATCTCTTGGTCTTTCTCCTTTGCGATCCGGGAGATTTCATGACAACGGAGGTCTTCTCATTAACCTCACCGAGAGCCCCCATATTGGCTGAAGGGTCTTATTTTCACTTCTTTTCTACAAAAGAATAAGAGGTCAAAAAGCTAAGGGATGCGAAACCAAGATTAGAAGCAATGAGTAATACGCATCGCTTATTTTTTTCTCGCAATCGTTTAGTCAGCAGAGTTAGCCTCCCAAGCTTCTTCAGAGGTCGTGACTTTGTCCCTTAGCTTCTTTGACTTGGCTTTTTCAAAGTCGAGCGAATCAGCCAAGGTCTTTTCGTCGCTCTTAAACCTGTAAAGATAAAAGAGCAGACATGAAAACAAGTGCTCATAAGCATTTCTATGACCAATGGGTAGTCGTAAGTTATTCTACGACCATCCCCTAGTCGTAAGTCTTTCTACGACTAGCACAAGTCATAAGTTTTTCTACGACAACTGGTTACGAGTGTTGAATAAATCAAAACGATTATAATCAATCACTCACCACCTCTCTGCTTGTTCACAGAGTGTTGCCTTTTCTTGTCGAAGCTTGACAAGTTGCCGATTGTACTCGCAAATCGTAGCGACTTGCTCAACGGCTCTCGAAAAGAGATAAACGATAAGATAAAGAGATAAGACCCTAAGTGAGTATCGATAAATACTTACGCTCATGTTTGACCAAGCAAACATGGAGACTATTCGTGATGGATCCTTCACCATCCATCTCCTCGACTCGCTTCCACCATACCCCTTCAGTCGCTCATTGTCAAATACGCTCCGCAATTGACAATGCTATCGGGTGGGGAACTCGATCGCGGAGCGTAGGCGGAAGATCCTACGATGGAGTCGGGCAAAGAAGTCGAGCAAAAGTTGAAATACTCCTCTTCCTCGACTGCGGACGTGAACTCCACCGAGGCCGGAGGAACGTCCTCAACGACCTCCTTGCCGGCACGGCGGTCAGCGCTCTCGCTGCCGTCTGCCTCTGATATCTCCCTCGAAGCTTGTGTTGCCTCCACCGCAATCTCTACAACAGCTCCAATTGTCGTAGCGACTTCAAATCATCGCCGCCACAACGACTTCAAAGAATCGCACCTCCTCTCGCAGAGGGATAGCTAGATCTTCAGCTACTATCGTTGTCGCACCCCCTTCGGTTGAAGGGGTAACGACGGGATCCTCTGTGTGAGTACCCTCGGGTCAAGACGGCCGAGAATCACAGAGCGTGACAATAAGTCAACAAATAAAACAGTAAGTATTTACTACACTTATATGTTTTATTTTGCATACCTCTGCGCGCTGGACCTAACCCGAAACTTGGGAGCAACCTTCCCAATGGAAGATTTCTTCGATTTCTTCTCGACCACTGCTGGTCGAGATGCTCTCGGGGCAACAGGAGTCACCTCCTCCCGACTTCCCGAGTGGACGAGATCAGTCTCGACCACCCTGGGAGTGCTGCTTCCCCCGGCTTCAGATCCCACCGGAGCAGCAGTTTCCTTCACAAAAGACATGAACTCCTTCCAGTTCTCCTTTTCTAGCTGTCTTACAAAGCCGCGAGAAGCAGAAACTGCGAAGGACTTGTCATCGTAATAGAAAGGTACCTTAACTTTGGGGACCTTGCGCTTAAGGGCAAGAGCCTCTTCTTCTGCTCCCTTTCTTGCCACGGCTAGATCTGCGGCAAACTTAGCAAAAGGAGCAGGAGGAGCCGAGCTTGAACCCCCCTTGTCGCCGACTTTTACTAGTCGACGCTTCTTAGATGGAGGGGACTGCGCGACTCGTCTGCGAAGCCGCCTCACAACCACCGATCGACTTTCTCGTCGCCTCTGTTCTCCATGCCAACCTTCTGTTGAAGAAGGAGAAAAGTGGTCCGTATGATCAAGCACAAAGTCGTAAGCATTTCTACGACATTATCTAATCGTAAGTTATTCTACGATTACATCAAGTCGTAAGTTTTTCACGACATTGTCTAATCGTAGTTATTCTACGATTACATCCGGTCGAAGATTTTCTACGATCGCACTCCGATCGTAAGTTTTTCTCATGACAAATCAGCTAGTCGTATACTATTCTACGACAATAAAATACCTAAAGGCGTAGTCGTTTGATTACTTTTAGACGCCTTTCTTTCTCCTCCGTGGTCAAAACCGCGAGGATTTGAGGGGCCGCCGCGATTCGCCGGATGCTTCTCGCAGATGTGCTCGACACGCAGCGCCAACCTCCGCCGCGAAAGATCCGGGAATATGGACAATACGATTAAATGACTAAATCGGGGTTAACGAAGGATAAAACCAAAAGAGTAAGTTTTTCTACTCACCGTCCTTGTAGTCCCTGGTTGGGTCGTCCTTTCCTGAGTACCTCCACATGGGAGGGACCCTTGTCTTCAAAGGACTAATCCGGCGCGTGATGAAGTCCTTCACCACGTGCCAACCGGTGAGCCCCTCCGACTTCAAGTCTTTGATAGCTTGAATATAGGGGCTATCCTACGAGATTACCGAGTCGAGTCCCAGGAAGAAGATCGCTCGGCGGCCTGTCCAACGAACGAGAGGCTATCTTCCTGGGTAACCTCCCAGTAGAACCACCTCTTCTTCCAACCCGGCCATGACGACCGGGTAAACATCTGAATATACTCCTTCGACTTGCTGTCGTGGAGCTTCAGACCACAGCTACCAGCAATCCCGGCTTGACGAGCCATTCCATAATAATACTGGAACAGCTCGAGGTCCGCCGGAATCCCTAGGTAGGCCTCACACAAGTACACGAATACACTTAACATTGTGATGGAATTAGGACCAAGGTTCACTAATTCCACCCTGAAGTGCTCAAGCACGAGTGTGAGGAAGGGGTGAGCGGGCAATCGAAGGCCACACTCACAGTAAGCCTGGAAGACGGGAATTTGGTCTTCCTCTCCAAGGCCACGCTGCCTGCTCGCGCAATCCACTTCACGAAGACCCTCGGGATCTTCTCGCGGCGACCAAAGCAAATCATCTTCGCATCGCCCATCTCCGACTCACCCACTCTGAGACAACCCCGCCATTTCTTCTTTCGGAGTGAGAAGATTTGAGGTTGGGAAAATTCCAAGACAAGGTAATGGAATCACCGGCGCGGAGGAGACGAGAAAGCAACCGATCGTTGGGTAAAAGGTAAGAACCCTAAGTTCTTCCCAGTAGCCCGCTTTATAATTGCACGATTGAGATGAAACGTCGTGAAATCCCAACACGCCACCGCCGAATTGCTTCAACAGACGTGCTTTTACGCCTATGGAAAGTCCCAAGACACCTTTTCACACCTCAAGTGAAATTACTATCTTGACCTCGTCAAGTGAAAGACCAACCGGAAAAATCTTATGTCCGGTCTTAAGGCTACGATCGTCAAGTCGTAAGTTATCTTACGACATCTTGTAGTCGTGACAACCTTAACAAATTACCTCGATCAAGCATATTCTGGTCGAGGAACAAGGGTTGAAGAGTTTTTCCTTCAACATTTTCCTAACGACCTTTAATGGTCAAAGGATCGTCTACAACCCTTCGCCAAGTAAGTTATTTTCACTTGAAGTCAGGGCTAGATGACGAGGATCTAAATAATCCTCATTTATTTACTCCATAAACAAGAAATATGACGTCACAAGACATACCCTTAAAACATCAAAAGGAAGAACTAGTCGTGAAGTCGTAGGACCCCTACGACTACCCACTAGTCGTAAGCTTTTCACGACTACGGATAATCGCTACGACTACCTCCTAGTCGTAAGCTGCTACGACTATGGTATAATCGATAACGAGTACATCCGATCGTAAGTTTTTCTACGATCGGCTCACTACAGGTTCCTCACGACTTACTGGACCCACCCGTTTGATGGCCCATTAAATAGTGAGAATCTAAGCAGTCAAAATACGCAGTTATCTCTGACATAACTGCAGATAATTCACTATCTCGATCGACAACCGATTGACAGATGGGAGGTTACTACTCGGTAATTACTCTCATTATTACATAATAATGAGCGACTAATTAGCCTGGAATGACAACGTCCACTATTGCTTAGTATAAATAGGTATCAGTTAGAGATAGAGAAGAGAGAGGGCTTTTGGAGAAGAAACAGAGCCTTTCTCGAGAAATGCTTAGGAAATCCTTATTCGATTGTAATCCAGAGCAAATACAAGATACACAGAGTAGGGTTGTTATTCTCTCCGAGAAGGCCCAAACTCGTATAAAAATCCCGTGTCTTCTTCTGCCTCAGTGATCAATTGTGGAGACCCCCCGAATCAAGCAATCTTTACGTAAGATCGGTTCTAAAACACCGACAATTTTTATTATTCGCGCTGCCGTATAATTGCAGAAATCGAACCGACGTTAGCAGGAGTATGTGATTCCGTATCCGTCGATGACGACCTTTTCTACAATTTCAAAGGTAAGCTTATCTCTTGAACATAAATATAGTTATATTAAATATAATCTGTATATTGTTGTATCATATATGTACATGCATCAAAACTATATCTCAAAACCAAATCGGGTTAAGATGAAAATGAAAGGAAGATAAGAAACGAGAATGAGATGTGGAAAGGGGGCCAGGGCAGGGGAACACGACGGCGACGACGACGACGACGATGATGATGAGGGAAGAGGTCAGACCCCTTTACATATGGTTAATATATAAGGACCAACAAAACTCTTACTCCGTCAGAAGCCGTATTTAAGTGCCAACCATTTTCCCGTTTTGGCGGGCAGAAAATACTACCTTGTTACGCAATTGTGTTCTTCATAACGGGTAAGTAATATTGCATAGGTTGAGTTAGGGAAGAACCCATGACCAGTAGGAAAAGTTCAGAAGTGGGGGATCCAGGGCGTTATTGTAATGCAAGGTGGAGGGTTGGGTTAGCGCTCCAACCAACATTACTGGAACTCGGTGGATGATTAGGTCAGCGCCGATGGAAAGTAATGTGTGGAGAACTTAATCACGTAACCTGAAAAATGTTTTGTATTCTGAACTCAAACCCGCATCAAAGGACATGCAGGGGACCTGGCTCATTTAGGGTTTAGAGTAGCTATGGGTAAAGTGGTACAAGTCTGCGCAGTGCCATACAAAATCATGAATTCATGTCTGCCTCCTAGATTGGAGTCTACGGGAACCGCCAGGGGTCTATCTTCTCTCCGAGTGACAAGTAGTCTTTTCAGAATTAAAATATATCACCTAATGTTTTGACGAGTTGTTTATTTTTAGAAACAGAGATGAATTAGAAAATGTGATAACGAACATAGATGAGTTATCTAGTGCATCTTTTGCTATTAATGCTTGCTGAGTACACTAGGATTCAAACTTGCTATTGTTCCCTTTGTTAGATCTAAGTCTAGCCGGGAACTATCCCGAGTGGGACAAAGGACCCGCAGGTACCGAGGAGACCGCCGAAGTTGAGGGCGCTGACTACGAGGACCAGGTGAGATGGGTGCCATATTTGACACGTGGGACGAGTAAACGACAGGAGGATCAAGACAGGCAAGCGAGGGGAAACTTGTTTCCCATTGTAATTAAATAATTGTACTAAAGACTATAGCCTTGCGTGGCTAACTGTGTAATAAAGTGCAGTTTCTATCTTATTATTATGCTGCGTAGACTTTGGTAAGACTTATTATTCGTTGGAGCGGTATCCTATCGAGCACACAAATAGTAATCCATATGCTTAAGTGTGATTACCCTCCGGAGTAATGACACGTGGCACCACAAGCCCCAAACCAGCTGCAACTTATCAAAAGCCTTGAATTGAAGTTATCTCCATGGCAAAAGGAAGCCCTGTATTCTGCTTGTGTTATTTTACTGGTCCATGTTGTTAGGACAAATCGAATCATGTTGTTACTGTTAAGTTTTAAGAAGTATGCAGCTAATAATGCATATACTGTTGGTTTAGATCTCCATTTTGTTCAGATGATAAAGCAAAATCATGTTGTTACCCAACAGATGTACTGTCTTCGTCCACCGATAGCGCGCTTAACCGATAGCAAATTTTGCATTCCTGAAGGCTGAAGCAATATATTGTTTCTATGCTACCATGACAGCAAAAATGCGCTGGGAAGCTATTTGATTAGGCGATGGGAATTTTTATCTTAGGTGTCGGCTATTTGATTGTTCTGCCTTGGTGCGTGGCTGACATTTCTCAACTTTGAATCCGATGTCCTTGGATTCTTTCATTTTATCGCCGTTTACCTATCCAGCAAACGAGATAATAATGATAAATCAAAATTTCAAGAGCAGGGCACGAGTATTTTGCTCCTTCAGGATCTGGGCGGCGATTGAACCGAAGAGAGTGTAAGACAACGGGTAGCCTACACTAGCATAAATTCAAAAATCTATCGCGTAAACAAGGAACCTTCGTTAGTAATAGATCACGGGATTACCACTAGACGGGTAGACTCATAGCAGAAGTAGAGTCGATGTAGCATATTGGCGCGGTGGTAATCATACTAGCCGCACGTCTCCTCCTCCAACTGCTTGTGATCGTCACGAGTTGCGGATCGTCCTAGTACTGATGTTTCGCATCAATACCTCTAAGGTATCCACACGTACGGGATAAGGACACCACGCACTGGAGTGCTAGCGCCTGCTGCGTAGTATTAGATAAGGAAGGTGTGTACAGTAGGGTTTCGGGAATTCCAAATATATAACCCTATACCACCACCCCTCTACATATAGGCATCCATAATGGGTCTCAAACTTTGAGGCCTATTAGGAACTCGTGGCCCACAAGAATTCAGATCACTATCCAAATTAAATCCTAGTCTTTTAAGCGTGCGGCCCTATAGGTTCACGTACACTTGGATATGGCCTGAGTACTCCTACTCATCCACTAATCGGTAGCAGCCCCTAGCAAGACATATCGACTCCCAAGTATACGTAAAAATCATATCAGACGAACCTCAGCAAAACTTATATGAATTTCCTTTTACCTCATGATATCGGTCAAGCTCAGGGCGAGTGTAACATCCCAAAGTGTTGTTACCAAAATAAAAATAAAATAAAGTTATTATCTTATTGGATTTTCTGAATTTGATAAAGTTTCATTGTTGTATTTTGAATTTTCAAAATCTTAAAAGTTAAAATATAAAATTTATCTGAATATCTTGAAGTTTTATTTGCTTGGATTTGAAAAATAAAAATTTAATTAATTTCTGGAATTTTTTGAGTTTTTAAAAGCTTTTTTCAAAGTATTTTAAAGCCAAAATAACTTATTTGCAAAATTAAAAGCCAACTTTAAGTTGGAAATAATTTTAATAAGTCCAAAATGAATAAGGGAATTTTTGTGAATTTTTCTATAATTTTTGGATTTAATTTGCTATTTTATAAAGCCAAAATGAATTAACCAGATTAATTAAATTGCAAAAGTATTTAAAATCCGGAAAACCTATTGGGCCGAAACCCCTTCGGCCCACTTTTCTCACCGCGCCCCTGGCCCGTTCGGCCCATCTACCCCGCACTGCTCCCCTCTCTCTTCCTCCACCGTCCGATTAAATCGGACGGCCATCCATCTCCCCACACCACACCCCCGCCTCCACACCATCGGATCAAATCCAACGGCTCCGCACCCATCTTCCTCCCCACCTCCTTCTACCTCCAACTGCCACACATGCCCACACACGGCCGCCATTAACACGCCGCGGGAGCACCGTCAACGCCACGATCTCCTCCCCCCTTATCTCGTGCACGCGTGCACGTTGATCCCCCGATTCCGCCGCCCCTTCCCCCACCTTCCTCCCCTCTTTTCGCGCCCGATTTCGCCGCATGCCGCAACCACCGCCGCCACGTTCACCGCACGATCTCCACCTCCCGGCCTCCCCATGGCCTATAAAGGGGAGCACGGTGAGCCCCTTGCTTCACTCATCTTCTCCCCCAACTCTTAGCCCCTCCGCTCCTCTCCTCTGGCCGCAATCGGGATTTCCATCTCGCCGGCCGCCACCCACTCCGCCGCCGATTGCGCCGCCGTCACCGCCTCCGCGTCCTCGACGCCGCCACCATCAGCATCGCCGTCTTCACGTGAACCCCGTGCGCGCACTAGCCTCGCCGGAGCACCCCCGGAACGCCCTCGCTACGTGACTCGAACGCGCGCCGCTCACTCGCCGCGGCCGCCTCAGTACTCTCCGACCACCCGTGAGCGCCCGCACTTCCTTCCTCCTCTTTTCCGGCAGACCTCTTCGCCTCGCGCGCTGCCGCTGCTCACGGCTCTTGGGACCGAGCACCACCCCATCCGGCACCGATGTGGCACGCCACCGTGGCCGCCACCGCAATGCCGCGTCAGCGCCACGCCCGCGCGCATGTGTCCACGCCACAAAGACATGTGGCGCCCATGCCAAAGACACCACCCTAGCCATCAGCTCAAGACCAAGTCCACCGTGGACTTGGGCCAAGCCGTGGACCCGGTCTATGATCACGGGCCCCACCTGTCATAGACTCACGACATTTCTTTTAGAAAAATAATTCAGCCGGGAAAAAGAAATTCCCTCGCTGACGTCAGCATTGCGCAATAAAAGGCTTTTTCTTTAGAAAAATAATTCAATAATTTCTGTTAAAATCAAATTTAGGGTTTTTAATAGATTTAAACTTAGAAAATTCATATCTTTTGAATCCCAGCTCCAAATTGGGTGATTCAAATTGCAAAATTTGTATAAAATCATTATCTAACTAACTAAACCAAAATTATTTAATTTTGAGTTCATTTGACCACAAATTCCTTTAAACCCCAAATCTATCATTTCATGCAATTTGAATCTTCCAAAGCTAATATCTTTTGCATCCGAACTCCGATTGAGCCCATTCAAATTTCTAAATTTATCTAAATTCAAGATCTAGCCAAATAAACCAAAAATTATTCAATTTGGAGTTCATTTGATTTGTTATTTGAATTTATTTGAATTTGGCTTATTTCGCGTATAGATTTCGACGACTTCGGAGAGTCAGATTTCGACGCCGTTTGAAGAGCACATAAGAGGATTGATTTTGACTGTATGATCATCGTGAGTGTACACATAGACTACCTGGAGAAAAGTACTTATGAGTACTAGGTGACCTGTTAAGAAAAACAACATCACCTCAATATCAGTTGATCTGTTCACCTCAAGCGAGGCAAGTTATACCCTTGATCATATCGATCCCATTATTACAAATTATTTAAATTCCATTTTAAATTATTACTGCATGCTTATTTATATTTAGTCATTTAAATTCCTGTTTTAAATTTATAGTTATGCCTAAAATCCTTTGTATGGCCAATTTTGATAATTGAAGTAAGCATATTGTCACCCTAGATAAAACCTAGTTGATACAATAGTATGGACTAGAATCATTTGAAAAATATTGTGCTTAGCCATGCTTATAGACCAAACATGCTTGATTTGGGAATTTTAGCCAAAAATCAAATGTTGATTAAATTATACCATTGACATTGGTGTGTCATGGGAGTTTGATAAATGACTTTGAAAAATGAAATAAAATGATGGTTTGGACATGGGCGAAATGGTTGTCCGTGGGTGCAGGTTTATGCACTGCTCAACTGGTAGGTTGAAGCCTGTGGTTCTCGTTGGTTGTCGCCAGGTCGCTTAAGGACCGGTCTTGAGCCGCATCTTGCTAAGCCACATCGTACTACCACATGTCTTGTATGGGCAGGACTCGACTTACATTTGCAAAGTTCCATTATGGTCATTCCTGTTGGTGCGGTGGGTAGTCTTTCATGACTTTTGTTAGTCCCACCTGGCGCAAGAGGGAGCCTGAACTCTGCGGACGGGTAGTCCAAAGGGGGTGAAACCTTAGCGAGGAAAGACTATGGTGGAATGGCGCATTGTAAAGGCCTTGACACGTGCTCTAGACTGCTTACCTAAGTTAGTGAGCGGTGGTATCGACGGATGCCAAACAACTAGAGAATTCATGTCTTGTGGGTAAAGTTGTACAACCTCTGCAGAGTGTAAAACTATTCGAATAGCCGTGTCCACGGTCATGGACATGCTGGCAAAGCCACTCAAAGTTAGACTTCGATTTCAAAATATTTTTGCAAAACAGCTTGACATGGATGGATGTCCATGAGAAAAGTTATGGGTTGAAGCCCTGGGTTGGTGCCCGTGTTTATGTTGGTGTTAGGTTGGTGCCTACACTATCTTTATCAATACAAAAATCAATTTTAGATTTTATAAAGCTTGAGCTTTTGAACTTAGTATGGTATTTAATGTCAATTGCTGTTTATGCACAAATAACACTATAAGCCTTCCTTTGTTACATCCATTTATGCATGTCATTTTGTTATTTGACGGGTGTAACTTGCGAGCACGGAAGTTGTGCTCATGCTTGCTTTATGCAAACCAATTTCAAAGGAGAAGGACTTCACTTCAAGTGTGGATCGTGACAACTAGGCCACTACCCTAGTCGATTGCCTGTGGCAGATTGCTGGACCCTACTACTTCTTCATCGTCTTCCGCTGTGTTTATTTAATGTTGCCCTGTAAGGCTATCTTGTAATCAACTATGTTGTCATTTAATAAATTTTACAGTTTAGGGATGTGTTATCACATTTCTTTACTGTGTGAGCTAGCCACTGATCATGAGACTAGTTCAGTTATGCACAGAAGATCTGGGATGTTAATCCCGGGTCTCACAGCGAGTATGTGACATCCTTGTTGGTTAGCTTAACCACTCTTTCTCGATTACGTGACTCAAATTCCCCGACTACGGCTAACTCTTTAACCGCAAGTAGCATGGCAATGCATTTCTGAAATTCAGTCACTCGAGAGGCCTAGAGATATCTCTCCCGTTGCATGGAGGGGCAAATCCTATATTGATCGACCATGTCTCGTTGCATGCATCATGACAAAACCCGAAAGCTACCTTAATAACTACCCAGTTACGGAGTAGTGTTTGGCAACCCCTAAGTGAACCATTACGTATCTCGAGTACGTGCGACGACCTCAAGTCTAAGGACATAGCATACGCTTTGTAAATGAGACCAACTGATGACATGTAAGAAAGCAACGTTCTCGTAGTGTCTCATGGTGGGTCGATCCAACCCCATGTTCGCTAATATGTGTCCATATTATTGGTTTGATATCTCCATATCTATGACCCGTGAAACAAGGTCATCAACCAATACATATGCTAGTCTATTCATATGTGTCCTCATATGTTTCCGACTAGAGAACATTCATGAATAATCATCACAGAAATATATATAGAGTTTCACAATCAAGTCACATACTTGATAATAAATATTAACGATATTATTCTTGGAATAAGATAACATATTGTCCAATGAATTATGAATATAATGAAATATAACCATCTCTATGATGCTGGCACTCTGTCAGACCCGGAATTAACATCCCAGATCCTTTGTGCATTTCTGAACTAGTCCCATGATCAGTAGCTAGTTCACACAGTAAACAAATGTGGTAACAAATTCATATCATAAATTTATTAATAATCAACAGAGTTTATTACAAAAGAGGCTTACAGCCAACAATAAAGAACACAATGGAAGACGAAGAAGTAGTAGAGTCCAAAGAATCATCACGAGCAATCGATCAGGGGTAGCGGCCTAGTCGTCACGATCCAAACTTGTAGTGAAGTCTTTCTCCTCTGAAATTTTGTTTGCATAAAGCAAGTATGAGCACAACTTCCGTGCTCGCAAGTTTCACCCGTCAAATAACAGAATGACATGCATATATGGATGTAACAAAGGATGGCTTATTGGTTGATTTGTACAAAGCAGCATTTTCTGTAAATACTTGTACTAAGTTCCAAAGCAGTTATTCTATAACTACAAATCATTTTATAAATTCTCAGTTTTATAGTCAGATAACATTCACACATGAATGGTGAAGGATACCCTCCTATCACATGGCTTCCTACCCAATTCCCATTTGGATACACCAGTTTTGAAGAAGTCTTTTTCCGACAAAACCAAAGTCTAACTTTGAGTAGTTCTGCTAGCATGTCCATGACCGTGGACACGGCTATTCGAATAGTTTTACGCTCTGCAGAGGTTGTACAGCTTTACCCACAAGAGATAATCAACTTTTAATGTCCGTCTGACACACTTCCGAAGGTGTGCGACTAAGTGATTATCACGAGGCCTTTACAATATTCTGTCTTAATATATTTATGCCCGCTAAGGTTTTGCTACCATTGGACTAACCATCCTCCGGGAGCCCCCTATTGCGCCAGATGGGACTACTGTCTGTCCGACACCCACACCAACAATGTAGCACAAATGACCCTAAGACATCATAAATTATTTAGCCAAGTCTGTCCCATACCAGACTTGTGGTAGTACGGTAAGACGTAGCATCATGCGCTCGAAGACCGGTCCTTAACTGACTTGGGCAACTTTCCAGAATAACCCTGGGCCTTAACCCTAACCAGATTAAGACCGTGAAGGAACATGCACCCACCAAACATCCATTATGCCCAAGTCCAAACCCGTTTTCATTTTATTTTCCGAATAAAAGCATTTTATAAGCATGCTATGGTAAAACAATACCATAGACCCAATTTAAATCAAATTTGAAAGATTTGGCTAAAATTTCCCAAATACAAGATTTGATCTAAGCATTGACTAAGCATATGATTAATACCATTTTTGCCTAATGGTGACAAGGTATTCACGTTCAATATTCAAATTGGCTATACAAGGAAGATTGGATTAACTAGGTAATTAAAACAGGGAATTAAAATAATTGTATAAACATATGCATGCAGTAATAATTTAAAACATAATATAAATAATTTGAAATAATGGGATCGATATGATGAAGGGTATAACTTGCCTTGCTTGGTTGAACGCTGCTCTCAAACGGCGTCGAAATCTGACTTTCCGAAGTCGTCGAAATCTAATCGTGAAAATACGACAAATTCAACTCAAATTCAAAAAGACAGATCAAATTAACTCTAAATAGAAATATTTTGGTTTAGTTAGCTAGATAATAATTTTATATGAATTTACTAATTTGAATGGACTAAATCGTAGTTCGGGTGCAAAAGATATGAATTTTAGAAGTTTGAATTTACATGAAATAATGAATTAGGGTTTAAAGGAATTATTGGTCAAATGAACCCAAAATTAAATAATTTTGGTTTAGTTGTCTAGATCTTGATTTAATAGGCATTTAGGAATTTGAATCGACAAAATCGGAGTTCGGATGCAAAAGATATGGGCTCTCGAAGATTTAAACCTAATTAAAACCCTAAAAAGGATTTTCTTGATTTTTCTGATTTATTTTTCTAAGGAAAAAAAATCCATTTATTGCGGAAGTTGACATAAGCAAGGGATTTTCTTTTCCCGGCCGATTTATTTTTGTAAAGGAAATCATTTGAGTCAATGACAGGTGGGCCCCAAGGTCAATGGACCTGGTTCACGGGCGGTCAGTGGTCCATGGTGGACGCGGTCCACCGGAACAGTGCATGTGAGGGGAGGTGGCGGGCGCGTGTGCACGTGGCGCTGACCTGGCCAACACGGGGATGCCACGAGGGCTGTTTTGCCGAGGTGGCCCACGGGTAGCGCCTACGTGGCGGTGCCACGTCGGCACGAGGCGACGGCGGCGCTCGGATTCGCCCGACAATGGCGGTGGCTCGCCGGCGGTGCGTGGTACGGGTGTGTCGAGAAGACTATTGCGATCACAACAGTATACCTCTGGGTGGTCGGGGTGGAATGTGTGGCCGACGGCGAGCCTTTTGGCGGCGGAGACCTTTGGTTGTTGCCGGCAACGGTGTTCCGGCGGCCTTGGGCTCGGGTGAATGTGAGCACCGGGTGGGCAAGGACTTGGTGATGCCGTTGGTGCGGTCAATGGCGTCGATGAGGCTTTGACGGCGCCGGCAACGAAGAAGCACCGAGCTCCGGGTGGCGGGGAGGAACTCCAAATTTTGGGGCTTGTGGAGGGGAAGAAGTGAGGGGCTGAGGGGCATCGATGTCGGCGAGGAGAGGCGGAGTCGAGGCACTGCTTTATAGGGTGGGGGCGGCATGGGTTCGTCGTGGCGCGCAAGAAGGCCAAGCGGGATTGCCGGCGGCGATGGAGGGATTGGTGGCGAGAAAAGGAAAAAAAATGGGGACAAACGGGCGCGGTGATGGCGGGGATTTAAATGCGCGCGACCGTGTGAGGAGGAAGGGGCGGAACTGGCGGCGATGACGAGCTCCGTGGCGCGGCAATGGCGGAGGGGATTGCGGCTGGAGGAAGGAGGTTTGGAGGAGGAAGAAAGAATGCGGACCGTTGGATTCGCATCCAACGGTGGGGAAGGCGGGGTGGCGTGGAGCAGTGGTGGCCGATTGATCGTGATCCAGCGGCGTGGAGCGCGTGCGGGGGAGAGGCCGTGTGGAGGCGTGGATGCCGTTGGATGGGGATCCGGCGGTGGGAGAGAGGGTGCGGGTGGAGCAGGCCGAAGTGGGCCGAGGCGGGAGAAATGAGTGCGGGCCGTGGTGAAGGAGGGATGGGTCGGGGAGAGTTTCGGCCCAAAGCCAATTAGGGATTTCTAATTCGATTTTCCAATTGATTTAATTCTAGAAATTCGTTTAGGCATTCAAATATAGCAAAATATATCAAAACAATTATGGGAAAATTCACAGAAATTCTCAGAGTTATTTTGGACTTAATAAAACTATTTCCAACTCATAATTGGCTATTAATTTTGTAAATAAATTGTTTTGGATTTAAAATATTTAAGAAAAAGCTTTTAAAATTTCCAGAAAATTCTAGAAATTAATTATATTTTATTTTTCAGATCAAACCAACTAAAACTTCAAGAACTTCAAATAAATTTCACTTTTTGACTTTTATAACTTCAGCAATTCAAATAAGGCAATGAAACTCTTTCAAATTTCAGAAAAAAAAAACCAAAAAAACCATGACTTTATTTTATTTTATTTTGGTAATAGCACTTTGGGATGTTACACACTCAAACATAAATTCGGTGCCTCTGATGCTGGCACTGAGTTGTTGTATACCATTGAGCAATATCATGACTACAAAATGGTTTAGAATTGTCCTGTAGTTGAGCAGGCTCATGAAATACAATTCATTGCGAGGGAACTCGACCACCTCAAATATACATTACTTGATAAATTTGTGGCTGATGGCATCATTGTCAAACTACCCTCTTCATAGAGGAATTTTGCCACATCTTTGAAACACAAGAGACAAAATATTTTCGTTGAGGATTTGATTGTGTCCCTCGATGTTGAAGAGAAAGCTTGAGCGAAGGATGTGTATCCAAAGGTGGTCGAAGGATATTCCAGAATTTTGGACATTGTTGGCCCCCCTAGACCACCATAATTCCAAATAGAGCCCTCTTACCACCAAAACTCCATTTCTAGCCCCCTGAGCCCGCCTGTTGTGCCCCCGCACTACAAATTACGCTGCTACACTCCTCAAATGCAGCAAGAAGTCACGCCTCTCCGCATGAAGCAGATTGGGGGCATTGTAGCACTGTAGCGCTGTAGTAGGTTTTTTTCTCCAAACTCTATTTAAGAATATTTTTGAAGTAAATTCTAAATATAGAAAATGAGCTCAAAAAATTATAAATTTTTTTGTGGAGCCTCCCAGCACAGTCTAATTGCTTGTGTAGCTTTTTTCAAAATTTTATCCGTTCTGATTTTTTCTCAAAAATTCATTTAAGTATACTGTTAGTAGAAATTTTCTAATATATAAAATGAGGTCCAAACATTATGAATTTTTTCCATGCTCCTTACACAGTGGACTTGATTGTGTAATTTTTACAAAATTTTATATGCTCTAAAGTTGTCTCGACAAATTAACGGTTTAGGTCTTGAAAATTAGGACGAAAGGTTTCGGAAATTAGGGTTTCATGATTTCATGTGATTTGGAATGTGGAAAGTTTAGTACCACATTACTACTCTAGGTAAGAGACACTCCCTCCTCCGCACATCTGTCGCCCCGTCGCTGTTGTCCCCTCTTGCCTGCAATGCTCGCTTTTAGGGCAATTGTTTGATTGAGTAATGGGGCTAATGGTACCAGTAGGTGGCATGGATGATTTTGTTGGTGTTTCCAATTCCACCATAGAAATAGGTTTGTGCAGCATACTTGGTGATTCCCGAGCGGCTACAACAAAGGGTGTAGGATGAGCAAGTGCCAAGTGACCGTTGGGTTCAATATTGTTGTCAGCAATGTCAAACAACCATTCATCATCTTCAGGTTGATCAGGATTGACAGTTTCATTTTCATTGTTCTTTCCCATGTTAACCAAATTGTGCTCATTAGTTTCCTTCTTAAATGCATTGTACTGCAAATGATCATTCTTTCTTGGATTGTTATTTCTAGTTTGTAGTGGTTCTTCAGCAGCAGCGTTGACTAGCACACGGTAAGGGTATGCACCTTGTCCCTGCAGAATGAACAAATATGGTAACTGAGATACGATGGTAATAGCAAAACCATATAGGTTGCATATGGAAGGTAATTGCCTGAAGCTTTCTGTTCCCTTCTGCATATGTGATATATTACATTTTGTATCTAGCGTCCCAATCGTCTTCCCAGACTTTGACATTCTGTAGTAGTACTTAAATAGATCCAGATCTGCTAGAATCCCCAAGTACACTTCGTAGAGATAAATAAAGATGCTGAGATTGGCGATAGCATTGGGAGCAAGATTCACCAATTCAACTCCATAATACTCCAAAACTTTAGGAAGGAAGGAGTGAATTGGTAGCCTAAATCCGCATTCAACATATGCAAGAAAAACTGGGATTTCTCCATCTTCATTACTTGGGGAATGTTCTCCAACCACGGATCTCGAAGAAATCAAATCCTTGCTGGGAAGCATCCCGATCTTCTCCAAACTCTCTAGCTTCTTCTCACCCAAGTCGGAAACCGACTAGTTGGTGATTCGGTCCAACATGGTCAGATTTCTTTCGGATGAGGAAAGAAAAGGAGGTTGGAAGCAGTTTTTATTCAGGAGATGAAGAAGGAAAGCAGGAAGTGAAAGAACCCTAAGTCTACAAAGGGGTTTTTATAAGCTTCATAAATTATAACTACAATAAGGAGTTACCAAAAAAAAAGTCCAACGGACAGATATCTTTTCGTCCAACAGACACAAAAACTCTTCGATTCCCAAAGCAAGTTCTCAACTTTAAAGTGAATACAAACCGCTTCAAATGCCTTTGCATTTTAATGAGCGTCAGCCCGATACGACTTCATCGGAAGAAAGGTGTTCACACGACCTATTCATTTAAAGTTCGGGGGCTAGCTGACGAGGATTAAAACCTCTATGTATTATTTTTAATACATAACAGACCATACGTCTTCATGGTCGTAACCCTTGAGGTGCACGACCTCACTGGTCGTAGAGATTCCAGAGGTTACATAATGGGTACCCTGGTTGGACGAAGGCCTATGCCAAGCTCCCGACCAGGAGAACTGCTCGTAAAAGGTATGAACTGATACTTGGAACTGATTCCAGGTATATTCTCTACTGTGTGATGACTGAAACACGTGCATGTTCCATACCATACGATGTTTCTTATCCAGAAGCACTGATGAATAACCACCATGCGGTTATATGTCTCATAGACATATAACCGCCGAACGGTTGACTCTCTATCAACCGTCACTTGACTCCGACCAGTCGCAACGCTTCACATCAGACGTCTTCTCCAGAAGTAACTGCCACCTCTTTAAGGGTTATTTAAAGATGGAGCATGGACGGAGCAAAGGATAGAGCTATCGGACTAAAGCACAAGTCTTAGATCCGTATTTTAAGTCTGACATTGTAAAGGAACAAGTAGTGTTCTCAGTGTATACAGGAGTAGTTCATCATCTAGTCAGGAGGCATACCCTGTAAAACCCAGTTCATACTAATAAAAGAGCAGTCACATTATTGCCCTAGATTTCCTACGTCACTCTCTCCTTTTCTTTTCGTAAGATCGACGTCTTGATCGTCGACATAGAGTTTACCTAGATTTACTTTAGTCTAGTCTAGTTTTTTTTTTTGTATTTGTAGGGTTCACCTAAATTTACTTTTATCTAGTATAGAATTTTTTTTAACATAAAAAACAAAATCATTAGATGATGATCCAACATACCGAAGAAAGTGACTGGTTCTAAGAAAATTTTAGACAACTATAGTTTAGTTGACGCATACAAATAATAGAATCGATTTACAACATGGCAAATGATTAAAAAAAATCCCTTTTTCCCCAAAGTATCATTGCATTGCGTCACGTATTGTGGCTGTCTGAAATGTTGGGTTGTGTGCATGCAGGTGAAAAGTCATAAAGGATATGACTAGATGCAGGATTTTTTTTTTTCATATTGACGTTGTTTGCTATGTTATTTGCAAAAATAGCATGCGACACGTGGTATTTATAAAAATAACATCTCCACTGTACACTTACCATGTGAAATTAACCAACAAGGCGACCCATACTCGTAGCTGCACGGTGACCGTACAGCGAAGGCCATATCGCACTGCAGCCATGCGGTGCAAGCGGATCGGATGCCGCACGAGGGTAGTCCGGTCGGGCCACCCGACGCGACAGACAATAATTAAAGAGATAATCCAACTTGTGTTACCACCCACCCATTTCGAGATAACGACGACTTCGTTTGTTAATTAAGAGCATCTACAATAGATTGTTTCTTAGTTTATTACTAAGAGGAGAAAGTACTCAATCTAATAAAAAGAAACAAGTCTTCTAATAGATTATTTCTTGAGTTTGTGTCTAAGACTTTAATTGCTACAAATATGTATGATTCTTGATGATCAATAATGAAGTACAACTTTTGTGGCCTACATGTTTTAGTTCATTTATCATATCAATAATAAAGTCAAACTGCACAAATGATCGGGTGGGTATTTTGCTTTAAGACAGTGGAACCCACAAAACGTGTTTTTAGATCACAAGTAAGTCTCCAATAGAGTATTTGGTTGTTTTTTGTGTCTTGGTATTAACAATTTGAGAGTTTCTTAATCTAGAAACAAACCTTATCTTCTTTCCTCACTTTCTTTCCTTCACATCATCTAAATGCTGATGTGGTAACTCCTTAGTAACAGCTAACGTGGACTGTTGTAGATGCTCTAATCCTGTCACCAGTGGAAATGCCATCTCTCTGCGTGGTTTTTTTTTCTCTTGTTATTTTTCTAAATATTTTTTTAATGTCCATGCATCAGCATCGAATCAATCTTTTTTTTTTCTCTCGTTATTTTTCTGAATGTTTTTTAACGTCTTGCATGATTAATAATGGTCTAACGAGGTGACAAATGATTTTGGGATTTAATTAATGGGCCAGGATAGCACAAGCCATCGTGCAGAGTTTTTTTTTCCTTCTGAATTAGCACTTTTTGGAGTTGCATTAGCACTAATGGCGCTCTCGGCGCCTTTTTTGTAGCGTGAGCGAGGTAGAGTGTGAACGAAGAGTCTCGCTCGCTTCCTCCGAATTTATAGCGCGAGCGGGACAAAATCACGCACCGCTAATGACCCATTAATTAAATCCATATGATTTTGGATATGTATTGATGCTATAAATCATGCATGATTAATAATGGTCTAATTATTAATAATGATTAATAAGGGATTCATTTTGCGCGGACGCATGGACGCGATTGAAAGACAATGAGGCGATAGAAAGGAAAGGGAATAAGGGGAGATTCTCGGTCACATCGCGCGTGTCTGGTTTGCGCGGTGTCCGACGGTCACCATGCGATCGGGCTGGATACCACACGGTCACCGTGCGGTGTCGACGTAGTTATAGCCCGCATGCACGGTTTGTGTTATCCTGGCTCATTAATTAAATCCCGAAAGATTGACCTGACCCATTAATTAAATCCCGAAAGATTAATTAGTCAGAAATGTCGTGTAATACTCTAGCAGCTCCTAGTGCCGCACAAATTAAGTATGTACACAAAATTGTTAGAATTTATAAACAAGAAAAAATTTACCTGCTAATATAGCTGCAAATGACAGCGGTTAATAGCGCTAAAATATCCCCGGAAATAAAATCGACATAGAACTAGAGAGCGAGCGAGACGGTGAAACTAAATCGCACTTGGCATTTCACCTCCATCTGTTTGTTGTTCCATCTTAATTTGTACCCTCTGTAGAGTATGCGAGATGGGATGATGGATATGGATGTGAGCTTGAATACAACATTTCTTGGCAGAAACTATCAGCTAATGAAATTCAAGAGTATATTAGTATGGAGGAGGTGAGCTAGGTCGGCTTTCAATCCGCCACGATTTAAACGTTGTATTAGTATGGCCCTTAGTTCGGCACCATGCATAGCCTGGTCAGTCCCATAGCCTCATGCAGCTTGCTGGTCTATGCTCAAGATCTGGCTATGTACTACCAAGGATTGTAATAGTAGTTCTCTCTTTCTTTCTTTTTTTTTTTTTTTGGAACAACCATGTTGGATCTCACGATGCAAATGGTGTGGCTATGTAATACGTGTTCAGAAGGATTCGCTTCAGGGTTGCAAAAGTACTCAGAGCACTTCGTATTAAATGCGAATGATCTTTCTACTGTGACCAATATTCAAGATCCCAAATTTTTAGTATTCTGCTGTTTCTATGAAGTATGAACCTAAATTATGCGTACTCGTAGCATTTCTCCGGCCAGCTGGCTAGAAACGCGCGTTACAAGCACCAAGGTTGCGATTAAGAATATATCTAGGAAAACTAATACTACTACTAATGCTAAGCATTCGATTTTTTTAAGAACATATAAAAGCTTTGCACATATTTGTATTATAAGGAAAGAGAACCAGTACAATACAGATAAAATTCTGAAGGAAAAAAGAAAAAGAAGAGAAAAACGGCTTGGTCATGACCACACTAGAAAGATTCCGTCGCGGAGGAAGGCTAACTAAAATCAACGGACATGTCGGTGCTCGATCGCTTTCACGCGAAATCGAGACAAGATCAGATTTCCGCCGCGAGGAAGGCAAATGTGACCCGCCGGCCTGCTGGCCCACGTCGCATTAGCAAATCATCTCGCTCGCTCACGCCGTGACGTCTTTTGGAAACTGCGGTCAGCCGCAGTGTGAAACGGGATCTCTTGGAGGGAGCTAAGCGAGTCATCACTGGCCGAAGGGGCAACCCAAAACTGGAACCATGCGTGCATCTGATTTGGCACAGGGAATAGATGCTGGAGCAGAAACTGTGCTGCAACAAATTAACGTCGCACAAAAGCTATGCTGAAACGTCGGAAACTTCGGAGCAATTCAGCTAACACTATATATGTTATTGTTTTTATCTTCTTGAAGAAGTAACCCGTTCCAAACAGTCCCAGAACAAGTTGTTAGTTGTTGGGTGTAACACCCTCCCTTCACCCTCTCTTCTCCTCTCTTCCCTCTCTCCCCTGCCAGCGTTGACGCCAGCACTGACAGCACCGTGCCAGGGCGTCGCCTCCTCCACCTACCCGTCCTCACCGGGTCTCACCTCGCTAGTGCGCCTCCTCGCCCGCTCCAGTGCCACGCATCCCATCCCGCAAACCCCGCGTCAATGCCCATCGCCCGTCGCGCGTCCCATCCTGGCACGCCGCACCTGCCCCCGTCCCCGTCCCAGCTCCCCCGACTCCGCTCCCACCGGCACCACGTGCGCCAGACCATATTTGCTTGATGTACACCTCCAGCAGCCATTCATCTATATAATGAACAAATCGAGTGTGACATAATTTCTGTCATAGGTATTTTTTTGGTCATATATGCGGTAACTCTTTTTAATTCTTGCATGATAGATGTTTTGCCAAATACACCACTCTTTTGTTTACAACATTTTTCGTTAATTTTTCCAGTTTGGACATTTTTACCCTATTACTTATTTTTTTCCCATTTCTTTTGTTTGTTGTTGTATCTTAATTTATACCTTCTGTGGTAATCTAGAGTATGCGAGATGGGATGATGGATATGGATGTGAGCTTAAATACAACATTTCTGGGCAGAAGCTATGGAATTTTTGGCCGATACAGCCAGTTTGCAAATCGTATTTGCAATTGTGACCATCGCGGTTTCGTATTTACAAAAATGGCAACGCTGCTGTGCCGACACGCAACAGGGCGCGCCCGCCCACCGCCCCACCACCACCTCACCCCACTGAGCTACGATGGTGGGCGTTGCCACCCGCCTCGACCACCCACCTCGGCGAGCTAGCGATGGTGGAGTGTTGCCACCCGCCACCACTTGTTCCCATTAGGTTAATTATGTTAGGTTAGGTTAATTAGATAATTAGTTAGAGTCTGAAATTTGAAGGAATTTTAAAATATAGCAAATGAGTTTAAAAAATTATGAAATTTTTTGTGTAGCCTCCTGACACCGTGTACTTGCTTGTATAAATTTTTCATATTTTTATTCGTTCAGAATTGTTATCGCTACTTCGTATGACTGTCCCGTTCGTACGAATCAATAAATGTAGAAAATAAACTCCAAAAAATTTGAATTTTATTTTGAAGGCTCCTCACGTAGTGGACTTGATTGTGTAATATTTCGGCAATTTTATATGTGTTCTGGTATTGTCTAAAAAATTTAGAATTTAGGTCACAAACATTTCAATTTTAGGTTTCGAAAATTATGGTTTCATGATTTCATGTGATTTGGAATGTATAGAAAAAACGCTGCATTGCAACTCCATTGGAGATGTCGATTTACAATATGACAACACATATAACAACCAAAATACGCTGCATTGCAACTCCATTGGAGATGTCTGAAGGAAGGAAGAGACATCTACGAGGAGACAGACCCTACCACTTCACGGTAGAGAGGGAGACAGACACGCTCGGGATGCAAGATGTTGTCAGGGAAGCCATCATCCTTATGGGGTTCCACTACTGCAGTGCACTGGGACGTACCGCCTTCCGCTACTTTCCCTACCGCAAGAAGGGGGAGGTCTTTAGCAGGTTCATATCTACTGAGGGAGAGCAGGACACCACCATCACCCACATGGCGTCCTTGATCAAGGGGCATGACGAGGCCTATGTGTTCATGGCCAATGAGATGGAGCGAGTGTATGACAGACTGGATGCTGCAGAGAGATAGCTCGCCCAACTGAAGACAGCTCAGCATCAACCTCCACCAGCTTAGGATGATTTACCTTATCGTGGAGCGACTCCAGACCTGCAACTAGCCAGACGTCTTAGAGACGTACCCCACAAGATGGCCGCACGCAAGAAGGTGTGTCGCACGGAGACTGCTGATGTGGATGTTATTCTTTAATACTACATCGCACCACATGCTAGATAGGCTTGTACATGAACCAAATAGAGAAAATGTGTGGCATGCAGATCATATAACGATGTACCGTAGCCTTCGAAACGCACACGAGTCGGAGGTTACGGTACATCGTTATATGATCTGCATGCCACGCATTTTCCTCAGTCTTAGTTGGTTCATGTACAAGTTTATCTAGCCTGTGGTACAATACAGTATTAAAGAATATTATCCAATGCAGTGATGATATTGGATTGTCGCTGGGATGTTGTACGAGAGTGACAATTCTTCTTCCTTCCTTCAGACATCTCCAATGGAGTTGCAATGCAGCGTTTTTTCTATACATTTTAAGTCACATGAAATCATGAAACCATAATTTCCTAAACCTAAAATCGAAATGTTTGCGACCTAAATTCTAAATTTTTTAGACAATACCGGAACACATATAAAATTGCCAAAATATTACACAATCAAGTCCACTACGTGAGGAGCCTTCAAAATAAAATTCAAATTTTTTGGAGCTTATTTTCTACATTTATTGATTCGTACGAACGGGACAGTCATACGAAGTAGCGATAACAATTCTGAACGAATAAAATTATGAAAAATTTACACAAACAAGTACACCGTGTCAAGAGGCTACACAAAAAATTTCATAATTTTTTAAACTCATTTGCTATATTTTAAAATTCCTTCAAATTTCAGACTCTAACTAATTATCTAATTAACCTAATCTAACCTAATTAACCAATGGCAACAGTGGCTGGAGCGGGGTGGCAACGCTTTAGCCACTGTAGCTCAGCGCGGGGTGAGGTGGCGGGGCTGACGCGGGGTGGGCGCATGCCCAGCGCTGAGTGTCGGCACGGCAGCGCTGGTGCACGGTGGCCGTGCGTCAGTGTTGCCATTTTTGTAAATACGAAACCGCGATGATCACAACTACAAATACGATTTGCAAACTAAGGAAATACAAGAGTATATTAGTATGGCTCCTGGTCAGTCCCATAGCCTCATGCAGCTTGCTGTTATATGCTCAAGATCTGGCTATGTACTACCGTTCTACCAAGGATTGTAATAGTAGTTCTTTTCTTTTTTTGGAACAACCATGTTGGATCTCACGATGCAAATGGTGTGGCTATGTAATACGTGTTCAGAAGGATTCGCTTCAGGGTTGCATAAGCACTCAGAGCACTGTGTATTAAATGCGAATGATCTTTCTACTGTGACCAATATTCAAGATCCCAAATTTTTAGTATTCTACTGTTGTATGAAGTGTGAACCTAAATTATGCGTACTCGTAGCATTTCTCCGGCCAGCTTGCTAGAAACGCGCGTTACAAGCACCAAGGTTGCGATTAAGAATATATCTAGGAAAACTAATACTACCACTAATGCTAACAACACGATTTTTTTAGAGATCATACAAAAGTTGTGTCCATATTTACATTATAAGGAGAAAGATTCACATATAAAATTCTGAAAGAGAGAGAGAGAGAAACGACTTAGTCTAAACAAAGCACTAGAAACAACAACATCAGATTCCGCCGTGGAGGAAGGCCAACTACATCAACGGAATGTCGGTACTCGATTGCTTTAGCGCGAGAGCGAGACGATCAGATTCCGCCGCGGAGGAAGGCAGATTTGACACGCCGGCCTGCTGGCGCAGGCGCACGTCGCATTATTTGGCACAGGGACTAGATGTTGGAGCATAAACTGTACTGCAACACAAAAAGCTATGCTGAAACGTCGGAAACTTGGGAGCAATTCAGCTAAAGATTATATCGTTATGTTATTGTTTTTATCTTCTTGCAAAATTGCTCCCTCCGTTTTTTTAATGCAAAATTGCTTTTGAATCACCCAATCATGCTCTGCAAGGAGTACAAGTGATTGAGATTGTGATGTGCCATCTGCGCAATGCCATAATGTGATTAATGAATGACATTGATGACTGCCTCACGAGCATAGCATTCTTGGTTCCAGGAGAGAGAGGTCAGGTGGCTTCCAGCCCAAACTTCGAGGTGGTCGGCTTCGAGCGTGCGCACAGGCAGCATGGCTACAGGCCGACAGCGGCACGGCTTTTACAGGGCCATCGGCCGCTTTCTTTTTTCTTTGTCTTGTTACTGTTTATACATGCAGATGTGATTTACAATGGAACGGAAGCGCGGCTTCATACCGATATGTGTGTGCTTGCCATGTGCTAGCAGTGTGGTTCTGTCGTTGCCTCTGTGGCGATGCATGATGACGGACTATACCGACCGATAACGTATCGCGAGGTAGTGACAGTCGTTTGCAGGCAGTGCCGTGCACATGATGTCTTTCGTGCTATTGCATCCACAGCCTACGGTACAATCATCATCTACTCTTTCATGCAACCCACCGATCGGCTTGGCCGGCGAATTCAAGTCGGCTCGCGGTGGATTAAAGCGGATTTGCACTTTACGAAACCAATCTAGAAAGCAACAATTGCAAAATTAAAAACGATCTAGAAAAACGATTCAATCTACGAGTTTCGTTCATCGACGGTTACCTTTTTGATGCGAGGAGAGTCGATCGTGCTGATAACGTGTTGAGGAACCGTCGCTGGCGAGTCCAGTTCGAGCGATTACTTCATAGACAAATTCAGAATCGCAAGAACGATGCAAGAACACAAGAACAGAATAAGAGATGAACACAGAGATATAAGGGGACTGCAGACTTCTCTTTATTGCTCTTTCAATCATGAACGTGTAGAATTGTTGGGGGTCCCTCCTCCTATATATAGATTACGGGTGGATGAGATGCCCACCTAAACCAGGCCCAAATTATATTTATCGTCCCATGGCATGCCCGATGCACAGCTCCATGCCCATCGATCACTCCCCTTAGTCGTCATAGGCACCGAGCACACGGAGGGTCACCAGGGAGAGGCCGCCCAGCAGCAGCATGAAGAAGCCGAAGCCCGCAGCAGGGGTGGCCGTGCCGGCGGCGAGCCCAGTGATGGCCGACGAGGCTGCAAAGATTCCCATGACCGGCAGAAAGCGGCGTAAGGAATTGTAGTTGAACGCACCGTGGTCGTTCGTGGGCGGGAGCACACCGAGGAGGTCCACGCCGCGTCCGGCGTCCATGTCGGGGTGGTGCGCGAACGTGCCAGATCTGTAATAGAACGCACCGGGGTCGTCTGCGGGCGGGGGCACACTGGGGAGGTCCTCGACGCGTCCGGCGCCCATGCTGGAGATTTGGTAGACGACCGCGCCCTGGTCCTTGCCGCGTCCGGCGACCACGCCGAGGTAGTGGTCGAACGCGCCGGAGCTGTGGTTGAACGTACCGGGGTCATTCGTGGGCCGGAGCACACCGAGGAGGTCCAGGCCGCGTCCGGCGCCCATGTCGGGCTGGTGCGCGAACGTGCCAGAGCTGCAATTGAACGCACCGGGGTCGTCTGCGGGCGGGGGCACACTGGGGAGGTCCTCGACGCGTCCGGCGCCCATGCTGGAGATTTGGTAGACGACCGCGCCCTGGTCCTTGCCGCGTCCGGCGACCACGCCGAGGTAGTGGTCGAACGCGCCGGAGCTGTGGTTGAGCGTACCGGGGTCGTTCGTGGGCCGGAGCACACCGAGGAGGTCCAGGCCGCGTCCGGCGCCCATGTCGGGCTGGTGCGCGAACGTGCCAGAGCTGCAATTGAACGCACCGGGGTCGTCCGCGGGCGGGGACACACCGAGGAGGTCATCGACGCGTCCGGCGTCCATGCTAGAGATGCGGTAGACGTCCGTGCCCTGATCCTTGCCGCCTGCGGCGGCCACGCCGAGGTCGATGTCGAACGCGCCGGAGCTGTGGTCGAACGCGCCGAGGTCGTGGTCGAACGTGCCGGAGCTGTGGTTGAATGCGCCGAGCTCGGCCATCTTCTCGGGCTGGTGGTGAGCGGCTGCTTGTGCTGTGGGCTGTGGCTTTGTTGCGAGGGATCGAAAGGCCCGCGCGTTTTTTTATAGGGACAAGGCGGATCGAATATTCGGATATTCGCAGCGTCATGTTAGACGTCCCGAATGGCCGAATCGCTAACCTCCCGCGCGTGCACGCGTGAGATCGTGGACGCACGCGTGGCGGGAGCCGAGGATCGGATGGTGCCCGTGGGATGGACGGGAAGCTTCTGGGCAAACTTTACCCATTAGCTAGTGGGAATGGCTTGATTAATCTTAAGGAAAGTACTACCGTCAGTATATATCAATTCCGCTCGGACGCTTTGTCCACTGTCCATCAAACAAGACCTCTTCGGCTGCTTGTGGTGTCTTCACAAAAACTAGTCTTCAAACAAGACCAGAGAGAACGCGGCTCAATTGGATCCCGTACGCTTCTGCATGTTCTCCTTCATTCGCCACTCCGGTCGTAACAGGAGTAAAAAAAAACGAACGCTCTTATCCACATAGACCACATCAACCCAATACCTCCAACCACTCGTTCTTATCCCAGAGCTTGCCTTCTGCGGTTGCTCCCTCCTCGGAGCCCAATTTGCTCTAGCCCTTTGTCTATTTGTTGCAGATTTATCTCCGTTATTGCATCGTTGTTACAAAAACAAATATTTTTGAATGTTGTCATTGTTAGTTTCAAATGTTGCAGTTTTGTAACATCATATATTTATTTTGATTGGGATATTTGAACTAAATTTGTCTCAGCTATTGCATCTTTATTACAAAAATGTTGTAATAATTATTTTTGAATGTTGTCACTGTTAGTTTCAAATGTTGTAGTTTTGTAACATCATATATTTGTTTTGATTGGGATATTTGAACTAGATGTGTCTCGGCTGTTGCATCTTTGTTACAAAAATGTTGCAACAACAATTTTCGAATATTGTCACTGTTAGTTTCAAATGTTGCAGTTTTGTAACATCATATATTTGTTTTGATTGAGATATTTGAACTAGATTTGTCTCGGCTGTTGCATCTTTGTTACAAAAATGTTGCAACAACTATTTTCGAATGTTGTCACTATTAGTTTCAAATGTTGCAGTTTTGTAACATCATATATTTGTTTTGATTGGGATATTTGAACTAGATTTGTCTCAGCTGTTGCACCTTTGTTACAAAAATGTTGCAATAATTATTTTTGAATGTTGTCACTGTTAGTTTCGAATGTTGCAGTTTTGTAATATCATATATTTGTTTTAATTGAGATATTTGAACTATTTTTAAAATGTATATAAGTTTAGTATTAATGGGTTCATCCATTTTCGAAATGAGAAGGTGATATCCCCCTTTTTTCTGGACACGATACTATTATTTGCATTTTTGTTGCCTAAGTCGATCACAATTGTTGCACATATTAGTTGCCAATATTGCATTTTTGTAGCCTAATCTTAATTAGTGTGCGCGTCTTTTTTCCCTCGCCGGCACAGATGCACTAGTCAAGCATCAAGACACCCACGCTTAACCAGGGAAATGCCAAGCAGTAGCAGGGCATGAAAAACACGCATGACAGGAGGTGGGGATTGTGGCGGCTGGGGGGTCTATTTTAGCCTTCTGGAGCCCCTTTGGACCTAGGTTATACGGTGGATATCTCGAATTTTTTTCAATTTAGCCCTTTTTCGTAAAAAAACGCACATTTATACCCCTGCTAGTCTTATTTCCAGTTTTGGACCCGGGTGTGCCCAGTGACTCACGGCGCTGAAGCTTAACTGACTCAGCAGCCGTGAGTCATGGCGCCGAGGTCCCAACCCTAGCCACCGGGCGGCGCCGGCGGCAGGCGTGGTCGGTACCTCGGCGCCATGACTCACTGCGCGAAGCAGTGTTAGCTTCAGCGCCACAGATCTCGGCGCGAGCATTCAAAAAAATGACCGCGGGCCCTTCCTCCTCTCTCTCTCTCTCTCGCCGCCTTCTGCCGCTCGCCGCCGCGTGCGCCGCCGCGCCGAGCGGTCCTCGCGCGCTTCGAGCCGGTCCCGCCTCATGGCCGCCGCCCCCACGCGGCGGCCACGCCACATACGCGCTTCCTGACGTGGCCGCCCACTGTGAAGAAGAAGGTAATTTTTTTAATAAGTAAAGGTAGTAAAATTTTGTTAGAAAATGTAGTTAGTAATTTAATTAGAAATTGTAGTTAGTAAATTTAGTTAGAAATTGTAGTTAGTAAATTTAGTTAGAAATTTAGTTAGTAAATTTGGTTAGAAATTGTAGTTAGTAAGTTTAGTTAGAAATTGTAGTTAGAAATTTAGTTAGAAATTGTAGTTAGAAATTTTTTAGAGTTAGAAAATGTAGTTAGTAAATTTAGTTAGAAATTGTAGTTAGTTAGGGTTTAGATATAGTTAATGTAGTTAGGGTTGAGATATATAGTTAGTCATAGCAATTTTAGTTAGATATGATGTAGTTAGGGTTTAGATATATAGTTAGACATAGCTAATTTAGTAACATATAATGTAGTTAGGGTTTAGATATAGTTAGACATAGTTAGAAATTTTAGTTTGTTTAGTTACATATAGTTAGTTAGACATAGTTATTTAGTTTGCTAGGTAGCAAATTACTTGGGTAGTTATAAACTTAAATTAGTTACGTATGGAATTAGTTAGTATACTACTTTACTATTAGACATTAACAACCACCGCCTTTTGTGTGGATTAGATGGACAATCTAGTAACCTTGCACCATGGAGGCGTATTGAGAAAGATGGTTATGGAAATGTGTCATTTGTTGGGATGGAAAGTGTGTCCCCGCTTTGCTTAGTGATCGTCAGTCTTATGGTGAATTGGTCGCTAGAGCTCGTGAGGTTCTATGTTGTCATGGTAATGAGGATGGCATCTCGATGAGGTGTACTTCACCTTGGTTCTAAAGACTCTATTTTTAGGCGGATGGTCTCAATTGACTCACGAGGATCGTGGCAAAATTATGTCGATCGGTGATGAGGACCCAATATCAATGTTTGGATTTGTTTGTGGGAAGTTGTCCATTGATCCTAATCCTCATGGGCACTCACCCCTCATGGGCATTCACCTTTATGGGCATTCACCAGATTTGGGTAGTCCTCCCCTTTGGACCCTCCGTTACCCAATTGTGATGCGGATGTGAACGCAGCCGGTTGTGGTACCCGATGCTCAATCCGCCCGAATGAGATTGGAATTTCTCATCCTCACGCCCTCAGAGATCCTTTGACTCAGAACCATCCAAGTAAGTGTCGTAGTACCACTTTAGTTTACCATTCATTAATCTATTCCTTTGCCTCAATTGCCATCCTATGTGTGGTTGTGATGCAGAGATGTTCTGAAAATGATGGTCGTCCTCTGTGGCACCTTCAGCAACATGGATCAGTGCAGAGGGCCTCTAACGGCGTTGATGTTGATTGATGATGATGAAGAGCCTTATGGGACAATAGAGCCGTTGATTCCGATGAAGACCGGCTTTGCGGCATTGACACAACAAGATATTGAGCTCATCATACACCGCCCTAATCGTGATCCGGCTATTGAAGAATTCAGCGACCTTAGTCATTCCTAAGGTGCTTATGCGTATGCGCAGATCGACGAGTTGTTAGAGGCTCCTGCCGGGATAGCATGGAAATCAAGAAGGGTTTGGTCTTCAAGGACTTGCCTACATTGAGAAGGTGGTTACAGGAGTATTCGTGAAGCGCAAAAGACCTTTCAAGGTTAGGCATTCCTATGTGCAATGCGGCATTACACAGTGGTGTGAGAAGGCCGATTGTAATTGGAGGTGTGTGCTAGGAAACGAGAAGGACACAGCAAGTTCAAGATCACAAAAATCGTTGGCCCACACACTTGTGCAGAATCAAACTTGAAATGAAGCATCGCGATTGACATCTACCCTCATTGCGAGATCACTATACTCAATACGAAGGCGGCCCAATTTGAAGGTGAGGACAATTATGGAGATGACACGTAAGATGTTCTGATACGACATAAGGTATGGAAAAGCATGGAGGGCAAGCAACAGCAGCGGAAGATGATATATGGGGATTGGGAGGAGGGTACGGCGGTTGCGGCATTGTTCAATGCAATGAAAGCGATTAATCCAGCATGCATTACGAGTACATCCCAAACCAAATGAATGGAAGGATGGAAGGCGGATATTCTTCCGCGCGTTCGGTGTTTTCCACAAAGGCATCGAGGCATTCGGGCATTGTCGTCCGTCTTCTCCATTGATGGTACTTTTCTTCTTGGCAAGTACATGGGCACATTGTTGATAGCCATTTCCGTTGACGCAGACAACACATTGGTCCCTCTTGCGTTTGCTTTGGTGGAGAGGAGAACAAAGATAGTTGGGGATGGTTCTCGCGCTTGTTCGGATACATGTTGTTGGCCCCGGCAGGAGGTTGGTGTCATATCTGACAGACACCAGGGCATACTTAGTGCTTTACAGGAGCAGATTCCGGGGTATCGTTTCAGGTTCGTCGTGGGTTGCCCGTCATCAACCCCGTGGCGATCACAGCTCTGGTTGACAGGTACATTGACTAACAAACCCATGCACTACCACTTCTGGTGTTCATTTATGTAGTGACCTTAGTACTCGTTTATGTTTGTGCAGGTGGAGGCCAGAAACTCACAGTTTCCACCTACCTTGTGGTGAGATTACTGTTACGCTTCAGGACTGTAATATCCCGAAAGTGTGAGGATCAACTATCGGAAGAAAATAATTTAATCGGTAGCGATCAAATTTATTCTGGGAATTGTTCTTCATCGATCTTGTAAAGAGAGGGTTACTGGTTTTTCACGGCACTGGCTCGGCCGTGGCCCGGTGGGCTGGCCGGTCCTTCTCAAGAGGGGAGGCATCATGGGCCTAAAGCCCATGCGCTCCCACACCCCTAACCCTAGCCACCCCTCCTTTTCCCTTGGCGAAATTTTCCCCTCACCCCTTCCTTGGCAGCCACCTCCTCGCCTCTCTCCTCCCTGGTGCCTCCACCTTCCCTCTCAAGATGAACCTCCATTGCCACCTCCGGAGGATTTCCTTTTGGCCTGCCGCAATGAGGAAGAAGAAGAGGGAAAAGAGGGGAGAAAGAGGAGATGAGAAGGATCTTCTTCGGGTGTTTGATCAGCGTCTCCCTAAGGTTCTACAAGGGTAACGAGAGCGTTCTTTGCTGTTTAAGTTGTATTAGATCTGAATTCGATTAGTTTGATTGGGTTAAATTGTTGCTGCTACAAATTCAATTCTGTCCAGTTTCTTGCGCGGCCTGTTTCGTATGCTTAGAGGCAGAATTAGGGATTTTGATCTCCTAGAGTTATTTAGAGGATGCTCTTAGCTTTCGGTGGCCGCCAAGATCACCTCATTCCTACTTTCGAGTCAAAAGTTATGATAGATTTACTATCTGCTGTCCAGAATCCTGATGAGAATTAGCAGTCTCTGTATAGGTTGATATATGGCCTAGTTAGAGGGTGATTCAGAGGTCTTGCACATAACAAATTTTGAAGGTGATATCACTAGCTTTCAGGATTGATAAAGAACACCTCATTTGGATTTATAGATCAAAAGTTATGTACTTTTCTTTGTGACTGTCCAGATTGTAGGTCAGTCTGTCCAGATTGTATGTCAGTTTCTATCTTTAGTTTTGACCCGTGTGCCACTTTTTGTTAAAGGCAAAATATGAATGTCGTGCCAACTAGGTTATTGTAGGTAATTTCATAACCTTTTCAGATTGTTAAAGAACACTCAATTCGGAGTTGTAGTTTAAAAGTTATGGACGTTTTAGTTCTGTTGTTCTAATTGCTCAGTCAGATTACTGTTCTGCTATTTCGTTTGACATTAGCAATTTAGTTTGGCGAATTGGGTTATCTCGTCAACTACAAAGTTGTAGATATATTTGTTAAGCTCGTGTAGGATCTGGGCTCATCTCTTTGGAGTCCCATATCATTAGTTTTGGTCTTTACCGTGCTGCTGTCTGATGGGATTCCATGTTCTGCTGGAATTTCAGATTCGGGTTATGACTATGTTTTGGGTGTGCAAGAGGGTAGTGTAGAATATTAATTCATGATGGGCTCTATGTTGTTCTTATTTCGTTATTTAATTGTTTAGGCCGCGAGCCTACGGGTTTGGGAGCGCCATCGTTGCTCGCTAACGTGTCGCAACGCGCTTGAAGGCAAGTACTTTGTTGGTTTTAAGTCTTGTGATTGTGAATGTTTACATGAATATGATGTGACATCTTGTGATACCCAAATGCTGAATTGGTTATGTTCTATCAATATGTGGAGTAAATGTCGAAAGATGATATTAGCATTGTTCATGTTCATATCATGCATCCTTTTATTCATGCTATGTCCACGGGTGGACTGTAAGTCCCACCATTCCAATGTGGGCGTGTTTGGACATTGTCATGTCCGTCCACGGAGTGGATTGAAAGACCCATCAATTCCGGTATGGGCACGTAAGACACATCAATTCCGGTATGGACGACTTTGGACACCTATATGAAACGTTCTTCATATAGGATTTGGATCCGCATTTTTGTTAAGGTGCGGGCTTAAGAACACCGACGGGTGTGTCACTCGCTATACTGCGAGTATAAGCATGTGTGCAGTCCATCCTTGAGTACATTCATTCATGCCATGCATTCCTAAGTTTTCATTCAATGTATGCTCATATTCTCTTATGATGATGACTTGTTCATATGTGTGTTATGTCCCTTTTCTTTGTACTTGCTTGAGTCGTGGACTCACTCTTGCGTTGTTTGTTTATTTTAGGTAACCCCGATGTTGGCTCACTTGGGAGGAGTAGACACGCACTACTTGTTCACATCATCCAATTCATGTTCAAGATTAAATTTAGTTCTATCTTACATTCGTAAATGATGAACTGTAATAATAAATTTATAAGTGGTGAAGGAAGGATACCTTCTCCACATTGATGTCAATTATTACTGCGTGTGAACTTTCATTATCAATGAACTGAAATAAATAGATTAGATGGTGAAGGAAGGATACCTTCATCATGTCTTGGTTGTTTTGATACTATCATTAGTTGATTTTATTCAAATTCTTCCGCATTATGGATGTATGTTAGATGTTTTAGGTGACATCTTGGCTTCCGAATAGCTGAGTGTTACATTGGTATCGAGAGGGCTTTAGGTCCGTGGTAATTAAGTTATTAAAATGGCACCTTGTGCACGATGAGTGGGGTTGAAAATTACATTGCTTCCGCAATATCTGTTATTATGTTTCATTTTGTTGAGCAATTGTTGAATTGTACGCATACTATCATCCTTGTTGGTAATATATGATCTGCTATGATATTCAATATCTATGAACTAATTCTATGATTGTCATGAGATGATCTGTATATTCATAATTGAGTATTTTGGTGAAGCGTGTTGTAAGCGAATGATCGAAGTGGAGGTCGTGGTTGTTACTCGATTCACGGATTACACCACTGTTCGCGATGACGTGGTTAGAGGAGTAGTTACCAGAGTACCATAGTTTCAGTGTTAAGTGTGAGTTGCTTTAGAAAGTTATTCTCTTTCTTGATTTACGAGTTTGCCAATTCTTGTCTGTGGTGGTTGATGAATTTCTCCCGGTTTGTGGTTCATGATAGTTTCTGGTTTTCAATAGATCCCTCTTGGTTCTCTGAAACAAATATGGCCAACCCTCGACACCGACCGACTCTGGCGAATTTTTCCCGTGATTATATGCAGAGTAGTGATTATATGCTGGGACCAAAGGAACGTATGCTTATTGTTGGCTGTCGACCAAAAGTTACCGAAATATATAGGCATAGTGACAAAAAAAAACAAATCATGCTACTCACATATTCAAGTTTAACAATATACTCACATGCACATACTGAAAAAGTGCAGTACATGACAAGAGTACAACAAAATAACAAGTCCAGAAATGATAACATTGTTCATTATTAAACCATAACTACTAAGTCTAGCACACTCACCGAGTGCAACGAGGCCACTTTCCTTCCTCAAAGCATCCGGATTCTCCTCCACTGCGGCCTTAGCACGACGAACACGCTCAAGCCTCCTCTCCCTCTCCCCTACGCTTAGGCTGCCGCCTCATTTCACCTCTTCCTCGCGCTTCGTTTTCTGCCTCCTCTTTGCGTGTCTTCTCCAATACTCCTCGCTCCGCATCCCACTTCTTGATCCCTCCATATCTCGCTTGTCCTCCTCCTTGATCTCGGTGTCGATCCACCGCTCAAAGTCACATAGCGGGAGGTTCTTGCAAAACATGGAGTGCATTAAGCACGTAATGAAATGTTATTGATTCATTGCAAGAACAAAGAAAAAGCCACTAATTTCTCACCAACAATCCAATGCGGATCTGTTGAGGTGTAGGGTCAAAGGTATAATTGTGACACATCCAATACCTCCGCCTATCGTGTCCTCCTCATCGATCTCGCCACCCTACAAGCATCACCGCAGTGAGCACATGGAGACCTGGGAACGCCACTAGGCAAGGCAAGCGGCGCGACGCATTGCCCACCACCGTTGCCTAATCCGTAAATACAACAAATTGTATGAACCTTACATAATATGAACTACATATTACAGACAAATTAGAATACGATGGACAAAGATTACCTTGGTTTACTAGCTTTACCACGCCTCGGCATCCTAACGATGGGAGAAAGCAGAGGGACCGGCGTAACTAAGGTTCCATAATACACAATACGAATCAATAAAACAAGTGAGACTAATTGCTTCAAACCCTAGGTCATGACTAACCTAATTTTGCATAATACACATGATATAGACCAAATCAATGCGTAAAAAGTGAGGAGGACAAAGAGGATACCTTGCTCTCGAAGTTGTATGGATCAATTCGAAGTTTTCACGGTGAAAATTGGTGATTCGAAAAGTTAGGCGGGTTGGGTTGAGTGAAAACCCGAGAGAGGAGAGGAAGAAATAGATGAAGGCTCAGGCAGGTATATATTGAGCTCGTGCAGAGATCCGGCGTGAGGTCGGCGCCATGAGTCACGGCGCCGAGCTAACACTTTCGGCCGTGAGTCATGGCGCCTGAAGTACCGCCACGCCCACGCTGGCCAGCGCCCGGTGGCTAGGTTCGAGACCTCGGCGCCATGACTCACGGCGCCGACCCCCTCGGTCCAAAACTGGAAATAAGACTAGCAGAGGTATAAATGTGCGTTTTTTACGAAAAAATGGCTAAATTAAAAAAAATTCGGACGGATATCTGTGAGGGATAGTCCAAAATTTGAGTACAAAAAGTACATATGAGATACACCTATCACACTTCTCACATTATAATATAACTCATCCGCTTGGCATACTAAGTTTTTTATTTTTATTTTTATACAAAATAATAAAGGTAAACCCTCTGGACCATAATTTCAAAATCTCCCAAAATTCATGTTCAACATTTTATCCATTTTCAAATTTTAGGTTTAGGTTTGAAAATAAAATAAAACTCCCGATACATCGTCGATACGCCGCGATACGTTCTCGATACGCAGTGATACATTTCCGATACGCGAAGTCCAACACCATTCATTTGGAAGCTCATGAAAAGCACAGTCCAAAAAAACCCAGCCCAACATCAAACTCACAAGCAACAACTGAAGACTAACCCTAGGAGTCCTAGTGCCGACGCAGGCGTAGCTGCTCCAACGCCCCTCGCCTCCAAGCCATATGTCGCCGCTGCCGCAGCACTCCCTCCACCACCCCTCCTTCCTCCACCTCTACTCCTCGCTCTCCGCTGCCCCTCCTCCCGCCGTCGCCCCTCTCTGTTGTTGCCCCTCCTCCTCCCTTCTTCGCCCCTTCTGTTGCCGCCACTCCTCCTCCTCTCTGTCGCAGCCACTGCTCTCGCCCAACACCCAACGTCGCTTGGAGATCCTCCTTCTCTCCTGACGTCGCCTAGAGCTCCTCCTCCTCTCGCCCGACGCCCGACATCGCCTTCAATGAGCATTCCTCCTCCGGTCCTCCCTCTCTATTCAGGTATCATTTTTTGTAGTTGGTTCTTTTCTACGGTTGTTCTTTAACAGTAGTCACTACTCACTAGTCGGTAGTCAGTACTCAGTACTCAGTAGTGAATATGATTGGGTTATCATTTTGCTTTAGGATAGAGAGTGGATGCTCTCAAATTCCTAACACGCAAGGAAATGGTAGTGTTGCACTACATGATTTATTTGCATAGACTGAGGAGGAATTGAGGAGTTGGACCAGCCTGAAAAATGGTTATTGGCAAGGAATACATTATTTTTATCAAGGTAATGTTATTGGCTCAATCGCTCGTAGCATCTATACATTTTTCTAATTTTTAAATACATGTATACTCGCCTTATCGATGTATCCTTCTTTTTAGGAAATTGCGTATCACCGTATCTGTATCACCATTACCAGTGTCGCGTATCGGTGCAACATAGGCAACCAGATCTGCTCCTCTCTCTCTCTCTCTCTACTCCTACACTATGAACTAGCAGTGCTTCGCTAGGTCCACTCCTCCCCTCATGTCCTCTCCCTTCCCTCCCTCTTTCTATTTTCTTAGAATTAAAGTGAATTTAGGCTGATTTTTTGCGGTTTTATAGACTGTCCCTCTGTAGCCATTTGGAATGACGACAAGGGACTGCCGGGCTCTATCGCCAATCCAAATGGCGCCATTTGAATTGGCGACACAAGCTCAAACCGACGATAGAGGCATTTAATGTCTGTTAGGTGGGTGACAAGGCTTCTGTCGCAATTTGAAATGAAGATTAACCGTATCGCCATTTGAAATGGTGACAATAGTCTATTTTTGTACTTTTTTTTACTATTTATTTTTTGTAGTTCTTTATTAAAATAGTATTATTAAAAAATCCAGCATGTCGTAGTCACTAGTATATTGTGATCATAAGATAGCATCCGTTTCTCGATTCCCATTGAACAAAGTTTTTTTTAAGGAAATCAACAAAGTTTTTTTTTTAAAAAAAACAACAACAAAGGTTTTAGTTGGTGTGTTTTTTTAGATGATCGGCGCAGATAGCATTGAAAAAACTGGGATGAAAAATGGATATAAATTATCTGTATTATTCGACTACAGTATTCAATAGGATATGAATACGATACATATTTTTTCATCTGATCAACAATTTTTTCTCCTATTCGTATTCACATAAAAATATAGATGTGAATATGGTATGAAATTTTTCCATCTGAATTGTTATTTTATTCGAACTATTCGGTGCAGACCTTCCTTTTCCTTCTATTAACATGATAGCTTTTTTTTTATTTCAATAATATAATATATAGATAGTAGTGTGTTGTTCTAAAAACATGAGCTTTTTTAATCTATTTTTAAAAAATATTTTAAAGATAAATTTTCCCTAACTTTATTTTCAATTCTAATTTCTTTGGTCATGCTATGATTCGTGGCATGACCAAACTGTGCTGTCATGTCACTGATCGCGGTGTGGCCAAACCTGTCACAATAGCCCTCCGAGTGCGTCCGTTTTTAGGTTAAGTTCTGTCACGCCAAGAGGAATGACGTGACAGCAGTTGTTTACCACGCCGAGATCCGTGGCGTGACAAAGTGCTTTTACCATGTCACGCATTGTGGTGTGGCTAAAGGGGTTAGAATTGGAAATAAAGTTAGAGAAATGTTATCTTTAAAATATTTTTAAAAAATAGATTAAATAAAAAAAAAAGTTCAAAAAACAGTTGCCCAATGCTCTAAACATGCATTCGAGTTCGAGTCTTTATTCAAAGAAGATTCGCCGAAATGGTAGCGGTGCATGCGTCAGCAAATGTCCCGTCCGAGCTGCGCCGTCAATTATGTTAATTCACGCAGGCACGTGATGCCAGCACCGTCACTGTTTTTTTTTTCCCTTAATCCTGTGGTATAAATGGAGAGCAGTCTGGGGCGCAGCCAGCCAGGCCACGTCGTTCTTTTTTGAGGAGCGATGGGCTTGGCTGGTTGGCTTGGGTTTTGGCGGAGAGGAATAGGGAGCGTCGTGTGGGCGCATATTTATAGGAAGCGGATGGCGAGGGAAAAGCGGTTAGCTGGCACCAGCCGGGAGGAAGCCAAAGGGCGCACATATTTACTAGGAGTGCCCCTTCTGGAAGCCTGAGGAGTGGGGACGCCTTGTTTCCCGAACTCCAGGATCTGAGGAGCCCAAGCCATGCAGTCGTTGCGTGCTCTCGCTGTGTCCGCGGCAGTGGCATCCGTGTGCGTGCACGGCTCGACGGGCAGAGCAGAGCTGGGGCGGAGTGGACATTGCCGTCGAAAAGCATTGTCCTGAACAGGTGTAGAGGCTTGTGAGCGGGGACGTAGCCCTGTAGGCTGTAGCCACGTAGGCCAGGGAACAGTCGACGGTAAGATAGCATCCTTCTCACGCATTCCATCGAACACCACGCGTGCGGCGCGGGTGCCACGGGACGGGAGCCGAGCGCGGGGCGTGCTTGGGGCCTACCGCTTGCTTAAGGATTGAGCCGAGCTCGCCGCGAGGATGGAAGCGCGGACGAGCAAAGCTGGAGGGTGGGGATTTGGTCAGGTTGTGGCGAGCGAGAAAGCCGGGAGTAGCGAGGAGCCGAGGAGGCGGCGCGGAGGCGGTGGGTCGGTGTGGGATGGTAGTATGTGATGCGGTGAATGGCCTCGTCGTGCAACTTCGGCTCGTCCCTTGCGGCGCGAAGCAGCTGCGGCTGCGGTGGCGGTGTAGGGGCGGAGTGGCGTGGGAGAGGGCGGCGCGGGTGTGCGAGAGGGGATGGATTTGGCCGGGCGCGCGAGGCAGGTCGGAGGAGGTCTTACAGACGGAGCGCCATGGAGTCGGCGGTGGCGAAGCGAGGAGGAGGAGGAACCTGGCGCCTCCTCCACGGCCGCGCGGCGGCGGAGGGTTCGGGAGGAGAGAGTGGGAAGCGGAAGGTGCCGCCCCAAATCCGGGAAGGCGTCGTGGGCCGCATCGAGAGCGGTGGGCTAGCGGCCGCCGGCGAGAACGAGCCGGGACGGCCCAGGGGCGCGGCGGGCGCGAGGAGCGCGGGCGTGGCGGCTGAGCAGCGGTGGCGCGGCCGGCCGGCGGTGCGGCGAGTGCGAGGGCGGGGCGGCGCCGAAGGAGGAGGCGTCGTGGAGGCTCCATTCGCGCGAGCAAGAGAAATGGGGAGGAAGAGAAGAATGAAGAAGAAGCAAAGCAGCGGGGAGGACCGAGAAGCGCGCGAGCTCACGGCCGTCGCGTGGGCGCGTGTGGGCGACAGCGCAGGCGCGCGTGAGCCACGCCCGCGGAAAAGCCGGCGAGCGCGAGCGATTCGCGAGCAACGAAAACCAGCCTGATCGGACGGACGCGATGAAACCAGCTCCGAAATCGGACGGCCAAAACAAAAAACGGCGTGGCCTGGTGGCTGCGCTGTTGCTCTCCATCTATACCAGAGATTCACGCGGCGCGTGATGCGGCCCGTCACTGTTTTCCCTTAATAAGGACTAAGGAGGGATACGATACCCCAGCTTCGTTTATCGAAACCAAAGACGTCTACAGGAGTATCTAAAACATAAACAAATACCAGCAACATTCAACAAGTTATCGTTCTTTGTTGGGTGAGAGGGAGATCAGCTCAATCTCCGCTGGTTTATCTTCCATATGGTGATATGGATTATTGCTTCGAGTACCAAAGCACGAACATCCTCGTGGCGCTGGGTGCGCGAGGATAGGATCTTGCCCCGATGGCGGCTGGCCTTACTGCTTAGGCGGTTGGGCATCATTTGGATCGTGTGAACTGTTTTCCGTATCCTACTACCAAAACTGCATTATTTTCTGTGAAATTCTAGCATTTTAAACGGAGCCTTAACGTGGGTCAGGCCAATGTTGCGAGACAGCCCATGCAAGCCCCGCCCCGCCCCGACCCGACCCGCTGCTCTCTCTTTTAATCGTCTCATTTAGGAGCTTGCACAGAACGATATTTCACTTAAAAGCATGCTTTTATGTTCATGGGCGGACCTAGCCTTGGTGCTGGGTTGGCTGAAGCACTAGGCTGGCCGAGTCCACCACATGTATTAGGCCCACGACAACACCCCCAACCATAACTCCCTCCCGACCTCCCCTCAGCTCTGAGCGCCTGCCCCCATCCCTCATGTGCATGCCGCTTGACCGCCCTGCTCCGACCTCCAGCCCCTGCGCTCCGCCTGGCTCCACCTGCTGCTCACCTCCGCCACCCGACCACCCTCCCTGTCCCCTCCGCGGCTCTGACCGCTGCCTCTGCCCCTCCACCCGTCGCTCGACTGCCCCTATCGGCTGCTTCGGCCCGCGCCTTTGACCTCCTCCCTCCGGCGGTCGGTCCAGCCTCCTCTCTCCACCCGACTGCCTCCATCTTCGCCCATCTCTGTCCTTCGCAGCTTCGCCCGCCGCTCGAACACCCCTACTCGCCTGCTCCGCCCCACGCCTCCTCCCTTCGGTTGCCGCCCTCTGCCCGACCGCCACTGCTCGACTGCTCCACCCCATGCCTCCTTCCTCTGGCCTCCTCCCTCCGGCCATCGCCCTTGCCAGCTACCCTCTGCCCGCTGTCGTCCAGGTTTGTTACTTGCTAGGATTTCGGCAATTCACAAATTTCAATTTGGGAATTCTCAAATTTCAATAACTAATTAGAATGGTACATTGTTACTTGCTAGGATTTTGGCAATTCCTAAATTTCAGTAACTAATTAGAATGGTATATTGTAACTTGCTAGGACTTCGGCTAGATGCAGAAATATTTTTCAAAAGAGGCCTCTAAGAAAAGTTTGGCAGCTCAAGGTAGCGGCGTTGAGCAAAAAAGAACACGTATTGAGCTTAATATGGATGATATTGTTGCCGATCCGGGTCTTTGAAAGCCAATTGAAGAGTTTGATCCTGATATTGCAAGAGGAGAGATCAACTCTCCAAGATCATTATGACAAACTTGTGGGGCCAATTAGATAGTAGTGAATCTTATTAAGATTGAGCTGAGAAATAAAATGACAACAATTGGATGAATGATAGTATGGTATGCTATATTGAGTGAGACATGTTTGCAACGATTTGCAAAATGTACAAAAATATTATCTTCTAGTGTTAAGATTGTGGTTGGTGAATATGTCTATGACATTTTTTTCAAAGTTGAAGATGCTACAGTGGATATTGTTGACAAAGGCGTTCTTCAGAGAGAAGACCTAGAGGGGGAAGACAAATCGGGCAGAAGTAAAGATGTTGAAATGGCAGATAGAGAACCTAAGAGATTGAAGAATAATTTGAATGTTAAGTCAAATGCTTCTATGAGCAATACGGGACAAGCTACCTCAATTACTAAGGGACGACCTTGGGGCTTTCGGCTTCAGACACTGTCTGGGTTACACCAAGGGCATTCAAAAAGGAGTTTGAGAATGTTACATGAGGGGATGTTGTCGTTCTGGACATGTAGGGGCAGCGTTTGGAGGCCGTCGTGGCTGGTTTGCTCTCTGCTCGGGAGGAAGCAACAAAAGTTACTGGTGCAATGTCAGGTGATTTTTATGGTGGAGGAAGCTTGTTTAGGGGTAAAGAAACCGGCGGCTGCTGAGGACAGTCCCATGGGGCAGGTCTCTAATTCGTTAGCCGTGGGGTTGGGCGTTGCGTCCATGGTCGACGGAGTCATCATCTCACCTGCGGTAGCTGTGTTGGGAAGTGTTACCAAGGCGGTGATGGGAAGTTTCACCAAGGTGGATGCTGTGATTGATACCAAGGCAGGTAATGTTGGGGTGGTCACTAAGGGTTGCACGGCAACAGAGGCTATTATGATGCTTCCTCGGATGGATGATTCTGTGGTTAACAGAGGGTCAGTATTGGATGACGTTATGTTTGCCAAGTCTACTACAGTAAACAGAAAGGTGGTCATACGAAGATCAAGATCAGCTGGGGTTTTTCGATCGGAGCGGTGTGAGACTTCGGTTTATTTAGCTTGTAATGCTTAGTCCTCCATTGACTCTAGCATCACAAACAAAATATACCGTGTCTCGGGAAAATGTATACTTCCCAGAATTGCGGTATACACACCCTTTTACAAAACATTGCATCAATTTCATACAACACATATAACTGAAACTTAAACTTCACAAGAAAAAGATATACATAATAGTTATTACAAAGGAGACCAACCGGTCCCCAACAAGCTAAAGAGTTAGAAATAACAGCGGAAGCAAAACGCCATAAGATGGCTAAGACAAAAGTCAACCGGTTTGCCATACACCCACAAGGCAATCCGATCAGGCCGCCAAGCTAGTCGTCCACACCGCAGCAAAACTCACAAAAATCGATCCCTTGGGGATCAACCTCCTCTGCAACAAATAAGCAAAGCAAATGAGTACAAAAAATGTACTCAAAAGACTTATGAGTAACAAACCTAGATACTACTACATACAGGCTTTAATCAAAGGAGAAGGCTCAAAGGTTATTTCCAGCATAAAGCAGATTTTATTTGCAATAGATAATAGTTTGAAGGCTGTTTAACAATCTGAATTTTATTTGCATAAATAACAGCGATACAATAAGTAATAACATAAAGACATCCTGGAGATGACTAACCCAATAGCCATCACAACCATAGCACGAATTACCCATTCGTACCACCCATGTCAAGTTTTAATTTAAAAGGTTGTAGTCTAACTCTTGCAAAAACTAACCAAGCGTGTCCATAACCTAGGACTAGGCTATTCGAATAGATCAAAACCCTGCAGGGGTGTACCAATGTACCCACACTTCGGACTGCCTTTTTGCCACTAGATGAAGCACACTTCCTTTGGTATGCCGGTACGGCTAAGTCCTACGTAACATTTCCAATGGGTTGAGCTAATCAAGAGCCGCACGTATAGGGGTTAACCCTTAGTGATCTGCCGGCGAAATATGGATCACAAGGACCCATACGTAGAGTAGAATACACCGGCCTTGGCGGGTGTTCCCCTCCCTACAAACTTGTCCATATTGCATATAGCAATATACAACCCACCACACGACTCATTAATTAACACCTCCCAGAATACTAAGTCAAGAGAGGTCTCATTTCCCTCTAGTGTGGTTAGCACGTAAAAATGCTTGAATAGTGTGACACAAGATGTTCGGTCCTTGTTGACTCGGGCACCAACCATTCACACCCAAAAGCACACCATCTTACCATTGTGCCCAAGTCCAAATCATTTTGTTTTCAGTTTTACTTTTCTCAAATAAATAAGGCACAAGATATAGATCATAGGCAATAATAAGTTTTATGATCAAGGTCATCGACTAAGTCGATAACCGCCCAATTCTACCGGTAACTAAGTATTGCTAAGCATCATATCACAAAGACAATAAAAAGGCCATTAATCATTCACCGGGCTCTAATTCACCAGTGAGGATAATAACATATGGTAGTGGCAGGGGTGAATAATTTCAGGGCAACAATGCAATGGGATTAATTACCTCTAATCGATAAAATAAATCTTGACACAAAAAAGCATGCATACTTAGTTTTTGCAAACAAAATATTAGACTTTAAAAGTAATAGGAGCAATATGATCAAATGATGTTACACTACTTGCCTTCGTGATTAAGCTTAGTTCTGCAGAGGATCACTCACATAATAATCGATCGTCGGAACCTATCGAAAGAACTAGAAAATCCAATAAAAACGAAGAACACCGAAAAAAACTCAAGAGCCAAAGTCATCCAAAATCCATGAAATTTATACAGCAGGTAGAGCATGATTTTATACAAATTTAGCAACAAGAATTATTTGATTTGGATTAAATATGCAAAAGTTATAGCCTAAACAAATTCTCTCAGCCTGAAAATTCAAATTAAATTAATTTTGGTTACTGTTCATGGCATAAATTTCTAGAAAGCATTTGAACTTGAGATTTTTACGGTAGGTATATATTGACATCCTAATGTTAGCAAAACTGAGTTACTCAATTTGGAGTTAAAATGAATTTGTTATGATTTTTCGAAGTTATAAAACTAGTGTATCATTAATTTCAGTGGTAAGGACCACATTAAAAGCTATTCTACACTAAAGTACATTACTAGAGGATTTTAAAAAAGTTTAGTTTGCTCAGTTTGGAATTACAGAGATAAAGTTATTCATTTTTCAAGTTTTAATAAGTTTCTAGACAACATTTTATGTTGAAACAAGTTAATACAACCTAGTTCATTTTCTGCTACAGAAAAGCTCCTAAACACACTTTTAGATTAAAGTTTAGGTAACCAGGAATTTAAGACGGTTGGAATTATCTAAAAATTTATAAGCCCAGGGAGATGGAGTGGATTCATGGAGAGGAGATGGGGGCGGCGCCGGCCTCCAAGCTCCGGGCTCCAGGTGAGCCGTGAGGAGAGGAGGCGCTGGACACTGGGTGAACTCTCTATTTATGTTTATGATGTCGTTCTAAACATCTCTGATCTTACATCATTAGGTAGGATACTTATGATCTATGGATCAACACATGTATTGATTGCTGATCGCGTTTCACAGATCATGGATATGAGATATCAAATCAATAATATGAACATATGTTGCAGAACATAGTGTTGAATTGACCCGCCTTGAGACATTGTGAGAATTGTTATATTATTAAGTGTCATTAGTTGGTCTCATACTAAATCTACGAAATACGTAATGAGAAATGATCATATGTACCCCTATTAAATGACATACCAATACCATTTAACCTCTTTCAAAACATTTAAATAGGGGTAGAAAGAGGAAAACTTGCAATAACTACACTCTATGATACGAGGGTGCTCAATCTTCTCGGCGTAGAATCAAGATAA